>JPHH03000041.1:0-311533 GCA_000750105.3 Tolypocladium sp. Sup5 PDA-1
CCCATCCCCCACCCCCCCCCATGCCCCCCCCCCCCCCCCCCCAATCCATCAACAGCATCCCGCAGACGCCGCGCTTCCGCAAGCCATCTTGCGCAACGGCCCGCGCGGATACACACCCTCGTCATCATACGCGCGGCTGCTGACCATCAGACAAGCCCCATAGCATCGAGGGCCTGCACTAATAGCCGACTTCATGATCTAGTTGCCCCTTTTATCCGCGCTAAGACCAGCCGTTCATACATCGTCATGATAATATTGCTAGCCTGTATGCACTCATTCGGAGGCGCCTAAAGTCCTAAACAGCCGCGAGTCGCCACCTTGTCAGCATGCTAGCTGGAGAAGTGCGTCCCTTGTCCATGGCCGCATAACCCCCGGTCACGGACTCACGGCATCTAATCTGGGTTCTGGCATGGTCACGTTAAACAAGCCCATGTCCGCTTTGCTGCGCGAGGCCTCCTATTGGCGGCGCAAACTGTATTTTGCTGCCTTTAAGCCTCATCGCCTAGAGGCCTGAGGACCTCACATGACCTTGACTACACCAACACCCAAGGGCGTGGTACCATCACGAGACTACAAACCACCCAACACAAAAGTGAATATGTAAAAACTCTATTGATGGTGCTATTCTATCTGTGAGTTCCATAGTGACGTACGAGCCACCAAAGACATGAATCGTGGCCTGTCCTTAACAAAGGCAATCCCACCCGAGCAGGCCGCACCGCGTGACGGTAGGTCAAGACAAAGAACCACCGCATCAAATGCCATGTTGCAGCCGCCTGTATCATTTGTGTTTGAAGCAAACTGCTGGCAAACAAGTCAGCGCAATGTAGTTGACGTTGCCATGCAACCACACTCACCAAGACCATGTCGTCGTCTCACTCATATCCGTCGTTCCGCAAGGCTCGCATCAAAGATGTCAGGTAGTACGCCGGTTCGTTCTCAAGGCAAATGTCGTCCGTGCCAACGCACGGCTGAGCCAGACGCTAGATGATGCGTCGTCGCTTCAAGATCTCTTCGTATGCCCTCATCTTCTCGGTTCTTATCTCCAGGATGCCGCAGGTGTCGTCGTGCCGTTGCCTCGTGTCTTCAAACTTTGACTTCCAGTATCTGCACTGGTCCTTCCAGTAGTCTACGTCTCGGAGCAGATCTGATAGACGCCGACCGCACCCTTGCTCGACTTGCCTCGAGAGACACTTGACTTTCTCTCGGAGGTCCGTGTTCTCGTTCTTGATATCATTTTTCTCCTTCTCGAGCTTGTCAATCATCTGTTTGAGCCGCTCCTCCTCGCGACAGTGTCGAGACGAGTTTTGGCCAGCATTTTCAATGGACCGGCGAAGGGCATCGTTGTCGGCGCAAAGGACGTTGATCTGGCCCTGGAGCTGGGGAACGACGACGTGGCAGAGGTGGTGGGCTTCGGCTTGAGCAGTCGAGAGGCTCGCCTTCAAGGCACTAACCTCGCAAACCAGGCTTTTGTTGGTCTCGTCGAGACAGCGCTCCCGCTCCACGAGGCGGTTCCATTCCTCGCGGCTGACCTTGTAAGTGTCGTGCTCGTGGCGGTGATGGTGATGCCCATGGGAGCGGGAGCGCTTGATGGATACAAATTGCTGCTTTCCTGACGGGGTGGTCTCAAAGTACCAACGTCTGGACATTCGAGAGATGTCGGGGATCTCAGGGATCGGGATGGGCTGGCTCTGTTGGTTACCCACCTTGGCGGCGGTACCGGAGTCGAGTCGACGCTGTGGGAACCCGTCTGTGATGGCAGCAAGACGGGATACACAAAGCCTTCGGGTAGAGAAACGAGAGGTGGTTGACAAAGACTGAAAGAGGGACTGGAATGGTCCAAGTGGGAAGAGGCTGTTTAAAGTACTGAGACGTTGGTCGAGCAGGATGTGACCCGAGGCACCGGTGACTTGACCGAATGTCTTTGAAGGAGCCAGACAGGTAAGAATGATGTAGAGAGGGGGCAGTCGAGCAATCCAGGTGATCAAAGAGGGTGAGCAAGAGCTGATGTACGACCAAGGGGTCACGTCGAACACTCGAGAGCGTGAGCAGCAAGTCAGTTATAAAGGAACCGCGTCCAGGCACTCGCCCGTACTAGGTCTCTCTACTTGCGGCCACATGAAGGAGCAAAAGGGAGAAAGTATGGCACGGGGTTCCAGCATCTGGCCGGAAACGGGTGCAGTTGAAGGCCAAGGTCCTTGTGGCTGAGGACTGTGGCTCGACCAGGGGGTGGTTACTGGTGGTTGCCATCAGGAAGTGGAAGTGCAGGCTGTCAGCAGAGCTGGAGACCTGGATGCTTATTATTATCTCCGTACCTCGACCGGCGAGGCTTTGGAAGAGCGTGCAGGTCCACGAGGCTGAACGGCACGCTCACCCCCATGTCTCATCTCGATCATATGCCAGTTCGGCGGGAGGCAGCCCTTTGAGGCGAATATGATGAGCGCTTGCTCCGTGGGTAAGCATTCAAGCGGCCTCCGAGAGCAGCCTCAGCAGAGCATCGTCGAGGGCTCAAAGCACGGCGACAGCGTCGGTCCGCGGCGGTACCTTGGCCGAGCGGGAGGCTGCAAGGGCGACGCAGGGACGATGCAAGTTTGCTGGCCACGAAGGACGGGTGCTGAGCTGGCAAGGTCCCAGAGAGCTCCGAATGGGTGGGGAGATGTTGCGCAGATGGTTTGTCCAGGCGACACCACAAGAGGGGGTCAGTTGATGGTGGCGTGGCGGCCCGCACGCGCACTGTGTCACTAGGCTGCGCGATCAGGAGCCGGCGTCCGCTGAGGAGCCGGCGACGACCCACTGAGCCACAGTGCGAATTGCCTTAGGTTGGTTGCCAGGTGCTCCAACACCTGTCAACCAGCCTGGCATTATCCTCCGTTCGCAGCATGCTTTGCCACCAACAGCTCGACCGAGCTGGCCGCTTTCATGCTTGCCTTGAAACGCACAGTCCCTGGTAGTAACGTCGTCCTTTTGTTTGCTCCATGAAAGGATATGTGGATACGACAAGGCATGTCACTTCAATCCCGCTTTGTCCCTTGACGACTGCTGTCGTCTTCAGGGCTCGCTTTGTGTGTCGGGGGTCTTATTATGGCGGCCTTTCGTATCTACAAAGCAAACTCTATCCACATAATCTCTCATTTATTATTCTATAACGTTTGATATTGGTATCTTGAGACAAAGGTTCCAGTCTGTAAGGACAAAATAAATCCAACTCCGTAAAACACAAAAGGCCGCCGTGAGCCATTCCGAAAGACGAGCGCCCTGGCCAGTCCAGCATTCCCCAGTGCTGGACCACCTTCTTTCACCTCTGCAACGACTGGCTCAGGCTCATTATACTTTGCCCGCCGGCCCGGCATCTGGAGAAACAGCGAGGCCGCGTCCAGGGGGGATAGAGTATCCCGTAAACAGGTACAGGCACAGAGCAACGTACTCCATCAACAGGCCCATCAATGCAAAAGCCACGGCAGATCCGTAGACTGGGTTCCACGTGGTTGTATGGGTGTTTTGAAAGACGACTTCAAGAATGCCGTAGATGGTTCGCACCATGATAAAGGGACTCGCCATAAGGGACCCAGTAAGGACCTAGGGCATCAAGTTAGTAAAGTTCAGGCTCGCTTCCAGGCCGGTGGGTGTGACAGATGATTGCGTACCCTGTGGCTGCTCTGAAGAAACTCTGATCGCCGCTTCAAAAAGTAGAGCTGCATCCCGGTGAGGGTGACGAGCTCGACGGCAAATATAATGTACCCGGCGAGGGTCAGAGCGTGGCCGATGGACCGCATGTCGCTCGAGGTCTGGGAGCCCAGGGCACCACCGGCCGAGAGCAGCGCGGCGGCGATGACAAAGGCAGCGCGCAAGAGACTGCCGATTTTGTTCGAGTGAGGGCTGTGGCTGTAGTTGTCCATCAAGCTACAGCGAGGCTGGTATTAGCATGGCCCGTCGACTGTTCAGGGGCATCATATGCCGGCTTACATGACGCGCGTGAGACCCAGGTCGGCAACAATCAGGGGAATGACGCCGACGTTGAGGAGAATAATGGCCGCAATGATGAGGCCAAGGTTGTCGGGGTCCTTTTCCAGAGCGATGATTATGGGGCCGCCCGCGAGACGCACTTGATGTCTATTAGAAGACACCCTTTGAGGGTTTCACGAAGGCGGTTTCTGCAACTTACTCAGGCTGAAGGGTATAAGCGGCCACCAGGCCATTCTCGGGCGAATCTTGCCGTTGCGCACCATGAGGTAGATGGCGAGAGGGACCATGGGCACGTAGAAGACGATTTGGGCAATGCCCAGGGCAGTGTGGGAGTCCATCATTTTGGCGGTGGTGGTGGTGGTGGTGGTGGTGGTGGGTGATGCTGATGATGGAGGCAGTTGGTCTCAACTCTCGAGTTCAACGACAGCGACGAGGGCCAAGACACGAATACAAAGTCTTGGAGTCGCGACTGAACTGCAGCAATGTCGAGTGGCTTGCAGGGAGTCTGCCTTTGCAAGACTTGAAGAACGTGCGGTCCTAGTCGATATATACCCGCCACGACATCGCCCCGAGCTGACCACGGCGGCCCTGTGTCAGTTGCCGTGAGCCGGCTAGGCAAATCAGCGACGAAGCAAATTCGCAGCATCGTGCCCAAAGCGTACCAGCGTGCGTCCTCAGCCACGCGTGGGCGGTGGGCCGTGACGCACCTTGGACCCTGCGGCCGATCCCCTAGATTCAACCGCTCTGGGCCGACGTGGCTGTCGCCCTGGATGTGAGGTGGCTAAACCGCGTTGGGCGTTATACCGCGAAAGGGCCACCGGCATCGCCAGCGTCAGTTCGTCGCCCTGGCCGTTGGGCTCGCGACGTCTAGCCGCATTGCTCTGGCCAGGAATCGAAATGAAAGTTTAGTATGAGGCTGCCGCTCTTCAGGATGCGATGAACAAAGGCTCGTCCGTAGCATCGGCGAGACCGCCGCTCGCGATATGATATCCACAGCTCCCCCAGACCCGCCTGGCCCGCCTCCGCCAAGCCCTACCGCTCGTCGAATGGGCTACCTATTCGGGACGGCGTGTCAAACACATGTGGCTGTCGCGATGCACCAGGCGCCATGTACGTACGTAGTCGCTGCGCGGCTGTGTCGTGGCGTTTGCCGTCACGTCACGGAACAGCGTGCCGTGGAAACCTTCTGATTAAGTCTAGAAAACGCCCGAGCTGTGTGCCCGAGAATCGGATTCGCTTGGGCGATGCACCGCCGCGATGGACAGAGTGTCTGTCGTGGTTGCTTACACGGCTTAGTCATTTTCGTTGACCCCGGGTCGTAACTTATTGGCTCCCAAAGCTTCCCCAATGCTTGCCCAATGCCGAAGCTTGTTGGCTCATTCAACAACATTGTCCATCTGTCCTCAGCTTCAGCTTCAGCCTGTCCTCGGCAAACAAACAACCAAACGCCTCTGCAACATGGCCGTCCTCTCCTCCGTCGCGACGACTCTCGTCGCCCTCCTACACGTCTACATCCTCTACCTCGAAATGTTCCTCTACAACACTCCCCGCGGCCGCAAGACCTTCAACATCACAGCTGAGTTTGCCGAGGGGACCAAGGTCCTCGCCGCCAACCAAGGCCTTTACAACGGGATCCTCGCCGCAGGGCTATTCTGGGGTCTCCTTCACCCATTCTCCGTCTTTGGGAGGGAAATCCAGCTCTTCTTCCTGGGGGCTGTTATTGTTGTTGGCTTGTACGGCGGTGCGTCGGCGGTGAGGAAGATATGGGCCGTTCAGATGCTGCCGGGGATTATTGCTTTTGGTATTGTATATCTGGAGCTGTGAGGCGTTTACACACTAGTCTGGCAGGTTAATACCGGATTGACCATGAGGCGGGCTGCAGCATCAGAACCATTTGAAACGTCCATGACACAGCGGGCGGGCCACGAGAAGAGAAGAGGGAAGAGAGTCAAGGGAACAAGTCGACGAGGGGGCAGCAGTATGATCTAAATTACGGATTTTACGAAGAATTACGAAGGATTACGAAACCCCAGTTCAGGTTGCTGCACATGTCTGTCCGGCTCATACTTCACAGGCACTCGTGTGGAATTATGTTGATAGCATGCCTCGTCCGCACTGCATCGCCATGTTATTCGGCCTACCCTGGAGCCGAGCCAGTACCACGAATATTGAACCAGCATGTCGTGATTCAGCACAGGATAAAAGCTTCAAGCATGTAAATCTTTCTCCATGATTTACAAGCTACAAATCCAAGTGAGAAAAAATCTGCACCAGAAGATGGCTTCCAGCACGTGGTTCGTGATCTCTTGAGCTAGGACTAATTCACCTGTGCTTCTTTTTCGACTGCCTCGCTCGCATCCACACACAGATTCGCACACAGTCCACTTGCAGCAAGCGAATCCGCAAGAAAAAGACATGTATAGCCAATTCAACCGCAAAAGTCTGCAGTGCTAATGCAACGTACAAAGCAATTTCCCTCTTGCCCAGTGTTGTCGTAGACGGTGTGTCGCGTGCCTGTGCTTGCGTTGTGGTTGTGCCAATCGCCACACCAAGATTCATGGATGTCCTGTGAACAACGTCAACCACCAACCAAGAACCCGGGTGTTTTTAATAATAATAAAAAAAGAATGCAAAAGAAAAGAAGAAAACCAGCATATCCAGCCTCCAGCTACAATCCGTAAAACAAAAAAGAAAAGCCAAAAAAAGATAGCAACACCTGGTCTCGATCCAGGGACCTACGGGTTGATCTCAAGATATGAGCCCGTCGCTCTTCCCCTGAGCTATGTTGCTGTGTTTCTTGCTTGCTTGCTGCGTTGGAGAGCTACGGACCAAATGTCCTACTTAAGGGCTCATGCCCGGGCTGGCAGTGTTTGTGGGCGCTTTTGCGTTGTGTTTGTGACTCACTGCTGGGTTTGATGGACCCAGTGCGGCGGGTGGGGAGGGCGGCTCTGCGGGGACCGGACGGGGCTTGAAATTGCGGCTCCATCAGAGTTTCTTTGGGTTGGGCACGACTACTTCGTACGAGACGTCACGCTGAACCGAGGCTGCACCTGTGTGAACATCGCAATTGCAGCAAAATGGAGCCGTGAGGTTAATATGGTATCTCTAGTGTACAAAGTATATGCATGCCCAAACTCCAGCCAAGCATCTCGTCGCTTCATGTGTCCATTAATCATCTTTTTTGTTTCCGCCCGGTTATACCCCCCGGGGCCCGAAGTGCCTCCGATCCACTACAGCGCTTCAACCCAGCTCCCACGACTCGCCCCAGAGCTCGTTCAGGTTGAGCCCCAAGAGCTCCAGGCTCGGGTCCATGTTAAAGGGCTGCGCTTGATCACCGCCGCCAATCATCCACGGCCCCGGCACGGACGAGTCGACGGGCACCGTGGTGATGGTCGGGTTGAATGTGAACGGCGTCACGGACTGGTGAGCAGAGTTAGACAAACCATCCACGAAAGGGCACGCAAACGGTGGTATCGTTACCTTTTGTCTGTCGGGCAGATCCAGGCCCGGGCTGGGCCCGATGCCAGGTGCGGACAAGGTCGTCGCGCCGCTGATGGGCGTGCTGGGCCCCTGGCCAGACGAAACCGGCGGCTCCTGGTTCGCCAGCAGCCTGTAGTGCAGGTTGACGAACCGCTCCGCCGACGTCGACTTGGCGACCTCGGGAGACTTGGTCCCCAGGTGCGCTTCGAGGAGCCCCAGCGCGGCGCACATGATGGAGTAGCCCCACGGCTCGTTGTTGCCGCAACGCAGCAGCCGGTCCTCCTTCATGGATATGCACTTCTCAATCAGCTTCAGCGTGTGGTGCGAGTTGATCATGATCATGTTGGTCGAGCCCCGCGGCTGCAGCATCGTCACGCTGCACAGGTTGATGGCCGTCGTCAGGGCATCCTCCCGCAAGAAGTTGAGGGCGCGGATGCCCTGGTCGTACAGCTTGTCGTGGAGGAGCACAATGTCGCGGGCGGCGTTGTAGTAGATGATTTCCGAGTACTGGTACTTGGAGTTTTGCTTCCGCAGCTTGAGGTACGGCTGGTGCAGCGGGATGATGTACTGCCGCAGCTGGACGTGCAGCAGCGTGTAGGCGATGAGCGGGTTCTTCTTGCTCTTGGTGTTGTCCGTGTTCATGTCCCACGACGGAAGGGCATCAATCTCCTGCGTCAGGTCATTGGTGTACCGGATGACTTGGTCGTAGTCAATGTCAGACAGGGGGCCCGTCAACAGCCGGCTCAGTTCGAGGCGCAGCGGGAGACTCTGCCGCGCGAGATTCTGGAAGGAGGAAAAGGTATACTCCTTCTGGGGTTTGGACGGAGGCAATACCGTCGTCTCCTCGTCAAAGTCCTCGTCGTCGAGATTCCGCGGCGGGTTGGTGTCGTAGTGCAGCTGGCTGACCAGCGTCGGCAGGCCGTGGTCAAATGAAGCCTGCATGTCAAACTCCTGCACCGTCGTCCATATCCGCCGCCGCATCTCCTGGTTGTAGATGGTGATCTTGCCCGCCATATGGCTCGGCTCGCGGTGCAGCCCCACGGCGATGCCGTCCTGGATGAGCGCGCCCGAGCCGGTCCAGAACCGCTTCTTCTTGATGGTGTTGACGCGCTTGCCGAGATACAGCAGGCACGCGACCTGGAAGTGGATGAGCTTGCGGTGCTTCTGGCTCTGCTGCGACAGCCAGGTGTCGCAGGCCCAGATCCACTTCTCGGCCCAGTGGCGAGCGTTGGACATCATGCCGATGAACTTGAGGGTGTCGTGGGTGTGCACGCAGCTGGCCACGGCCATCATGGAGAGGATCAGCGCCGTGAATGCGGCGTAGCGCTGCTTGTTGCCCGGCTTCCAGAAGTCGTCGTACTCCTTGCGGAACGTGGGGATGTGCACGATGCGGTGGACCTGCTCGAACTGGTCCAGGTAGACCGAGATGAGCGCGTCCGTCTCCTCCTTGGTGGGGAGCAGCGCGATGAGGTCGGCATCGGGCTGCTCAAAATGGGCCTCCCGATCTTCCTTGCGACGCTTGCGGTCCTTGCGGTCGTGCAGTATCACGGGCCGCAGCCACTCATCCGCCGTCTCTCTCATGAAGGGGCAGAGGCCGGTCAGCTCGACAAAGGCCATGCTGGCATTGTGCGGTCCAAAGTAGCGGGTGCGGAAGCCCTTGCCGCGGAAAAACCGCAGCTCGCCCTTCTCGCCGCTCATGTTGCTGGCGTCGATGCACTCCTGCACGTCGGGGCGCGGCCCCTCGCCGTCGGCCAGCGTCTCATCCTTCTGGGTTGAGGGCGAGGTGGTGCCGGCGACGGTGCTGCCGTCAAAGGATGTGGTGCCCCCCGGCGGCCGCGTAAGCTGGTTCTTGAGCTGGGTAATCTCCAGCTCCAGCCTCCGGATGCGCTCATGGTCCTCCCGGGACGTGAAGCCCGGGGCGACGTCACCGCCGATGCCGAACCTCCGGGAGTCGAGCTGCGCGAACGGCGGCGGCACGCCGGACGAGGCGTTGACGACCTCGCCGTTGCGGGACTCGTAGCTGCAGCGGTCAGGGGTGCCGCTCTTGATGCAGCGCTCGCAGGGGAAGCCCCTATCGCAGGACAGCTTGCGGCGGCGGCACTCCAAGCAGCTGAGGCGCACGCGCTGCCTCTTGCGCGCCGGTGGTTGGTCGGAGCCGCCAGAGCCTCCCGTGCGAGGCCCCGTGTCGCCGTCGGATTCCGGGCTCTCACTTCGGTCAGTCATTGTTGGCGAAAATATGTCGGAGTTACGACGTTTGGTCCAAGGGTGAGGCGAGGCTCAAGTGAGATGAGGGGGCCCGGGCAGTGTAAAAGGGAGTCTTTATCAATCTGATCTGATAAGAAACGCTGCAGAATTTTGCCAACGCCCTTGGGATGGCAAGCGCCGAGCGGAGTTACGAGGGCCGCGAAACCCAAAGAGGCAGTTGGTGGGTGCTTACTCAGCGATGGGGTGCTCGGAGCTCCGAGCGCTAGACGCGAAGGGCCGAGTTCGCAACGACGGGTGGCAGCTCCACCAACCTCCAAGCTCGTCCGAACAGGATCGTCGACTGTAATAAATAGCCCATGCGTTGGCCTTTTCGTCACGGCGTGCGTGTTCCAGCCAAACCTGGTCGCTCGCTTCTCCCGCTGCGCGTGCGACGGAGTTTGCAACCGCCAGAAACGGCAATCTCCACCGGACTTACATAACGGATGCAAGGGGCTGGACCTTTGCTCGACATCACCGCACGAGAACCTGGAACCCAGCCATCCAAGCCATCCGCCTAGCTTGATAGATCGGGCTGTGCCCGCCAACAGGCCCAATGGCCTCGACGTTTCCAAAGTGGTGCCATCCGGAGGAGGACTCTCCTTCTGCGGCCCGTGGGGAGGGATTTATTGCTCACAGTTCCTCTCTCGCTTCCGTCTCTTTTCCCGCATGAGCTGTGAGTTTCAGTTCGCTCTTTCGACGTTGAGCATGCACCATCACGCAGCCCAAACGGAAAGCTAGACGCCCTCCGCCCACCACCCACTAGCCCTGCCGGCCCATCCTCCACGAGGCCAACTGCCTCCAACGGCCCAACCTGCACAAAATATCGATCTTCTGCGTTCCACATGTCGGGAAACAGACCGTTGACTCACCGCTGGCGGATCCCCCGGGGGGCGGACGCGGCCGAACAGGGCCGATTGGATGGGCTGCCAAGCATGCCAGCTTTGCCAGCTTGCTGTGGTCGGACATTGTCAACCCGCCAAACGCCGATTTACAGTGGTGTAAGCCGGTGCGTCAGACAGCCCGCTCGGGAGGAAGTGCCGGCCACACGGGTGAACTCAACGAGGCAGCCCCAGCCTGCCGGATGTCGCGATGCTGAACTTCCCCGCTGATTGATAAGAAACGGGTGTCCCACCCGGTCCCGATGCGGAAAGACTTCCGCCACTCGGCTCCAGCTGTCTTCCGACTTCGCTTCTGCAAAGCCGGGGGCAACCTGGCCTGGCCGCTCTAGGATGCCATTAGACTGGCTGATCGAGATCATCATCGCCACAGGGTACTTTGTCCTCACGAGGAGCTCGTCTTGAGCTCGTGTTGTCTGGTGATGTGCACGAAGGAAGATGTCTGTGATGTCGGAATATGCCGTGAAACGAAACCGCTGCATGCTCTGCCTGACGAGCAACTCGTCTCATGCTTGCTCTCTCAGACGTCATTGCCACGACTGCAACTGGCATCACAATTGTTTCAAGGTGAATAGGGCTCCATGCTGTCCGTGGGTGAACGGTATGTTACGCTTTCTAGTCCGCCATCCTGCGGAATCCTCGTCTTGCAGCGTGTTCTCTGAGCAATTTATATGGCGGATCAGGCAGCTCTTGGCACTCGGCTGTTGTAAACGGAGCTGGCACCTCCTCCTTGTCCCCACGCTTGAGACTGCAAAGCAGAAACCTGTCACCATTCATGGCACTTGGCAGCCCAGTCAAGGCGGCTTCAGGGCTCCAGCCCAACTGTGGATGCCCTCATGAGCCGAAACAACGGCTTGACGGAGTTAAAATTCTTGCACGCCCCTGCTAGATGTACTCGTAGAACGATCTCTCCACCCGGCTACTGCAAGTCAATCGAAGCTATTGATCTCCGTTCCTTATCAATCAGTTGTTCTGATCACGAGCTTCGCCATGTGATTTGGCGCTGGCAAGCGCCTAGGGGAAAGCCTTCTTGGCATCGGTCCCCTACCCCACTCTCAACTAACTTACGGAGTTCCCTCGGCTGATGACATTATGCTGCAGCACGGTCCAGCGCCGAAGAAGTTCTCACAGCCCCGCTCCCAGCACCGCCCATCGCCTCTCGTGAGGATAATCACCCTCAAGTCCCTCAAGTTTCAACCCACAGTCCCCCCGCTCCAGCCCAGGAGAGAAACGCCAGCTTAGCGTCCCAGGAAACCAGCCAAGATGGCCTCCATCGCCGCCGCAGACGAGGAGCGCCGCGACCGCATCATCTCTCACATGAACCAGTCGCACACGCGCGAGCTCGGCCACTACCTGCGCCACTTCGCCGGCGCCGAGCGCCGCTATGTCTCGAACCCGTCCCTGCGGGACGTGACACTGCAGGGCATGCGCATCCGCGCCGGCGGCAGAGACTACGCCGTGCCCTTCACGTCGCCGGTCGACACGTGGAACGACGTCAAGGGCCGCATCATCGAGATGGATGCCACTGCTCGCCGCGCCCTCGGCATCAGCGACGTCTACATCACCGAGTATGTGCCGCCGCAGGGCTTCGACATCGCCGTCTTCGGCGCCGTCATCTTCTACTTTGCCAGCGTCGCGAGCCTGCCGTGGGTCGTGCCGGGCTCCGGCCTCTGGGAGACCCTGACCGCCGTCTTCCCCGGAGGGCCGGAGTGGTTTCGATGGACTGTCCGCATGATCTTCTTCCCCGTTGTGGCGATTCACTCGGCGGAGACATTCGTCTTTGACAGGAAGCTTCTGCGGCACGGGGTTGACCGGTGGAGCGGCCTGTGGTGGCTCTGGGTGTCGAGCTGCTTCGTGGAGGGAGTCTGTTCGTTCAGGAGAACGAACAGCATCATTGCCCAGAAGAAAGCGCAGAAGGAAGGCAAGAAGCAGTGAAGCGTCCTTGCATCTATTTCAGGCCTAGCGATAGCGATATGTATCTTGAAGCCTTGCACATAGACCTGTCGTAGCTTGTGACCCTGACGGGACACAAGCTCACTAGAATGATCTTAATGGCAAACCATCCCCGAAACGATCAAATCTTGGTCTCACCGTGAAGCCACAGTGCCTAAAGCAGTAGCCTGGAATCTGTTAGTCTCGAACAACATCAGAAAACTTGAGCACATCTACAGATAGACGGCGTCGTGGCGTTTCAGAGGATCCTCTACCAAACGACCAAAATTAGCTTGCTTGGTGATCAATGTCGTCAGCGGGGTTGTATCATGCATCTCGTGGCGCCCATTAGCAGCCCCGCCAGCATAAGCTCAGTGTCGTCACTGAAAGTTGCCAACATCATGCTCTCAGGACTGGTTGGTGCTGAATTGGAACATATCTGTTACACCGTCGAGCAGCTATGGCATGTTTTCCTGATTCAAGGTATCTTGGACGTGCCACGGTATTCGTTATTCGTCGTAGTATCCGTCATATGTCCCCTGCATCGCTTGCGTGCTCACCCACTCCTCGCTCGCCACTCCCCTCAGAAACCTCATCTCCAGGTTCTCGGGGTCCTTGTGCCAGTCACACGCAAAGTCACACTCTGGCACGGACGTCTCGCCAAAGTATTTGCAAATCTCTGCGTGTCGGCACGCGTCCGTGTTCTCGCAGTAGAGAGCCAGGGCATGGAGGCTTCGCAACCGCGCGTCGGAGTTGGAGCCATCCTTGGAGTCACCTCGTATCATCCGCGTGACCCGCTCCAGGTCCTCACGGGTGTAGTACAGGAAGCAATAACTCGCATTCCCGTCGCGGCCCGCTCGGCCCGCTTCCTGGTAGTACCCCTCAAACGACTTGGGTATGCGCCAGTGGACGACGAAGCGCACATTGTTCTTGTCGATGCCCATGCCAAACGCCGTCGTGGCCACGATGATATCGTAGCCAGGTTCGTTGTTGATCCATCGAGCAAGGGTTTCCTCCTTGACGTTCTTGGGCAGCTTGGCATGGAACGGCCGTGCGCCGACTCCTTCGTCTCGCAGAGCTGCTGACAGTGACTCGCACTCGTCGCGGGATATCGTGTAAATAATTCCAGGAACGTTCTCGGGTCTCTCGCCGACTTGATTCAGCTCTGCCTTCCGGGACTCTGCCCGCCGGCGATCATACACTCCACGGATCCACCGCAAGAAGTCTGACAGTCGGTTGTCGTCCTCGTCCTTTGTGTATCTGATCTCCAGATGAAGGTTACTGCGCTGCGGGCTCATGAGAAAGGACTTGGTCCTATCTGGTGTAGCATCTAATCCCAAGATGCTTAGGACGTCTTGCCGAACCTGGGGGTTTGCAGTTGCCGTGAGACACATGATCGGCACATCAGGAAACGTTTCTCTGAACCATGAGAGCCGCTTAAAGTCTTTGCGAAAGTCATGACCCCACTCGGATATGCAATGGGCTTCATCGATGGCGACCCTGGCCAATTCTTTCTGCTTGTGCACCAACTGCAGGCGCTCGCGGAAACGAGACCCAGAACATAGTTCCGGCGTTACGTAGAGGAGCCGGGTCCTTGGGTGGCCCGTTTCTAGGTCACGCTGGATCCTGTCCCTTTCGGCGTATGGCGTGTTGCTGTTCAGTGAGCTTGCATCGATCCCTGACGCCCTGAGAGCTTCCACCTGATTTATCTGCCGGGAGTCCGTTAGCCTAGAGAGCGGTAAGACGCATGGGAGAGGAACACCCCACCATCAGGCTAAGCAATGGAGAGACGACTATGGTTACTGCAGCAAGGGTGAATATCTGGTCGCCAAGAGTGGTTGCGTCGGATAAGGTAGGTATATAAACTCACTGCCTCGATCAACCACGGCGGGGAGCTGGAAGCACAGGCTCTTCCCGAAGGAAGTAGCTGCTTGCACGTATACATCAAAGCCGGCGAGGGCAGCCTCGATGATTTCACGTTGATGTGGTCTTTTGGCAGTGTAAACGTTAGTCCATAGTGCGGTTCACAATGGACTCTGCGCCAGCTCACCTGAAGTCGTCCTTTTGGAACTGCACCCGGAGGGTGAAGCCGATGTCTGTGCACGAGCTGTTTCTCTGTAGAGCTGCTGGCATCATGCAAGGGGCCGCGGGGGGGAGCGCTCGCGGCGTGATCCCGGTGAGACTGCTCAGCGACGAGGTCAAGGCATGGGCAAAGCCCCGAGATCCATGGCGCGGGCGTCCCCGAACGAACAGCACATGTACTCTGTGCTCGTACCCGAACGGGCCGGCTGTGATGCGACGCTGGCGGCGACAACCCGGGGTACTCGGCAGGACCGCTGTCGGCCTTTGCGTGACGTGCCTGGTCCTGGTTGGGGCTGGATATCCAAGATATGCGGTGACGACCAATGGGGGCCGCAACGAGCTGACGATTGGTGCACGAGTCGTGTGATGATGATGCTGGAGGCTTGCCCGGTGTGGTCGCACGGCAGCGGGAGGAGGCCGTCGAGGGCAGACACCGAATGCCGAGCGATGACGGAGACAGCCCCGTGGACGGCGTTTCTTTGTTCGTTTCAACCGCGCCCTTTTGATCGAGATGTCACCGATGATGTTTGCTGTTAGAGCTCCCGCGGTATCAAACGCGCAGAGAGTGGAGGCTGAGAGGAGGATGGCGCGGGTGCCTTGCATCCTGTGGCAGGGCTAGTGTACAGAGGCCAGCCCAGGGAGGGTTCCGTCCCGTCCTCCTGAATGGCCAGCGCTCCAGGTTGCCAGGGTCACACTGTGCGACGCGCCCACGCCCGCCACTTGCACCGCTGTAGGTCTCGGGCCAGCGCCGCTGCCGAGCCCCCGCACGGGGGGGCGATCCGCTGTAGCTGGACCGCGCGTGCACTGTGCAGATGCAGGCCGCCAACCGCCAACCACCACCACCACCGCAGGCCAGCCCACCCACTTGCGCCGCCTTGCCCCCTTTCCCCAGCCATGCAACGAGCGTTTTAGGGGGTCTCGCGAGCGACGCAGAAGAGACTTGTAACCCAAGGACCGCGCATCCCTCGCCCCGGCCTGCTGCTCAGTTCCACACGGCCGAGGCAGATCACCTGCGTTCGCCTGGAGTCAATCCGTCGTCCATCGTCCCTCGTCCGCCGTCCATCCATCACCATCAGGCCACCGCCCGCGTCTGGTCCCGCCCAACCACCCGACCGCAGCACCACGCCGGGCTGCCTTTCACCACGATGACCTCGCGTGCCTCGTCTAGCCACCTGTCGCAGCCTCAATCGACCTAAGAGGTCCCCGGATTTTTCTGCTTGGTTGAGACCCCAGGGCCTGACTTAAACGGGCGAGGGGCCTCTGAAACATCTTGCCAAACCCGACCGACGCCCATTCCGATCGATTCTAAGAACCATCTTTCCCTCGACCACCTACGCGTGCGAGCCTCGTCGCCCATCGCCCATCGCCCGTCGCCCATCGCCATGGAGCGGCCAGATCGAATGCCCGGCCCGGCCGTGCAGTCCTCTGCCGTCCGCGGCTTGCCCGAGAACCCGGCTCAAGGACGACGTCCCGTCCCCAATTCCGCTGCCATGTCGAATGGCCCTCCGCCGCCGCCGCCGCCGCCGCCGCCGGTCCCCAGTCTCCGAAGCGCCCCGTCCAACGCGACTCTGTCGGCCTCGAACTTGACGTCCCCGTCGCAGGTTATTGCCTTGGCGCGCGAGGCGATGCGGAATGCCCTCGATAGCGAGAAGAGCCAGGCCGCCGAAGCCGGTGCTGTGGGCGCTGGGCTCAGGTCTGGCGTCACCATCGACCTGAGCCGCAAGAACATCCAGAAGCTGCCGGAGGAGGTCGTGGACATTGTCAAGAATGAGCTGGAACGGTTAGTCGACGGAACCAGCTCCTCCAGCTCCCCCCATTCACTGACACGTCGCTACCTGCTTAGTCTTGCCTTGTCCCACAATCAGCTTTCATCTCTTCCAGCTCGATTTTCCGAATGCACGTCACTGCGATACCTAAACATACGAGGCAACCAGATCAAGGAGTTCCCCATGCCGGTAAGCGAATCTCCCACCCACTGCTACCCTCCGCCCTTCTGGCGGTCAGTACATCGACTGACCGCCCAATAGTTGTGCGACTTGAGATCCCTCGAGATTCTCGACCTTGGCCGCAACCAACTCCGAGTGCTGCCAAACGAAATTGTCAAGCTCTCGTCGTTGAAGGTGCTCTCCGTCCCGAAGAACCAGATACGCGAGCTCCCGCTTTGTCTTGCCGACATGGTCTCCTTGCAGGTCCTCAAGTTCGAGGGCAACCCAATCAGCTTCCCACCCAAGGACGCGGTTCAACCCCAAGCTGGAAGCCCATCCAACGAAGGCATTTCGAGGGATATCGAAGTCACCGAGGTTGCCGTGACGGCTCACATCAAGAAGTTCCTGAGACAGTACGCCATCAACGGGCGAATAGAGTCTGAAACGACGGGCGACGAATCGAGTGAAGGCGCCGAGACTCCACGGTTCCCACTCAAACGAGCCGCGAGCGGTCGATTTCCCATCAAGGTGAACGGCGCCGACATGCCCGACATGAGGTCCCCCAATGGCGGATCACGCCCGCCCCCCATTCCCAGCAGATCACATTACCGGGGCTTGTCTCAGCAGAACACGGCGATTCGTCGGCCAGGCGTCATGCCCCTGACCATTGGCAACGTCAATGAGCGGCTTCGCAGCAATTCCGAGAGCCTATTGCGTTCCGACAGACCCGATGGGCGCAGCCGCCGCATGGGCATCGTCTCCAAAAAGACATCCGACCTCGGCACGCTGGACGAGACACAGGCCAATGTTCGATTCAGCCACTATCGAGGCCTCAGTCACGGCTCGGCCATGCAGGGGACCCCTCCAGGAGCAAAAAGCCCTGCGACGCCGACCGAGCCGTTTCTCCAGCGTCCGATATACGTCCGTCGACTATCCATTCTTCCCGAACGCCGGCGTGAATCCAAGATCTTCGACCCCATCATCGAAGCGGCCAAGGGCATCCTGTACTCTGTCTTTCAGATCCACCCGATGATCCAGATGCTCATGACGTTGACCAACGATGGGTCTGCCAAAAGATCGAGCCTGGAAATTGTGTTTTACAACACAAACTCTCATGTGGAGGAGCTGGAGCAGGAGATTCAGAAGCATGATGTGGCGATAGCCGAAGGCGATCGATATTCGTCCCGCGACAACGAAAATGTCCACCGTGCTTGCCAGACCCTGGTGAGCGCGTACGGCCACGTCTGCACCCTCCTGGCGGACAACATCGATACGTTTGTCGACAATGGAGATGCACGATATATTCGAACACTCCTGATGTTGCTCTACAACAGTATCATGGAACTTCGCGTTACATTGGCCTCGGTCACAGCCGAGCAGGCCAAATACCGGCCAGCGAATCAGGACTTGGAGAGCACGAGTGATACCATCCGCCCCTATCAACGAGAACCGACGGCCACCCCTACTGCCGAACGGCCCGGGTTCTCGCGAAGCCGCAACGGCACGGTTGTTCACAACCCTGCGAACTTGAGGGTGGCCACGGATGTGGCTTTCCCTTACCTTAACGGCTCGGGACGGACGGCAACAATCACGTCGGCAACGCCGCGCTCGGGCGAGTCCTTGTCGTCCGCTCATAGCCGCGGTATGGGCTCCGATTTCCCCGATGATGACGCGCTATTCGACCGCATCTTCCTGTCTCTGCAGAGGTCGGCAGATATTGTGCTCCGGACTCTGCCCAACTTCCAGGTCCAGTTGGCTGGTGGTCTGAGACACGCTGCGCAACAGCATGCTCCAATGAACCTGCTCCACGACTGGAAAAGCCTGATCGCCATGTGCAATACCACGATCCAGCAGACGGAGATTCTGAGAAACCGATTGTCCCTAATCAAGCTGAACGATCCGGGAGTGAGGACCCAAGCCGGCTTCTGGAATCAATGCAGCAACTTCATTGCGTCGTGGTATAACATGGCCTATAAAATCAAAGTGGCGAATAACCAGATTCCTCTACCTCCAGACACGAGGATACGCCTCAAGCCGATCCAGCAGAGCATGAAGGAGACGAGCAACAGGATAGTGCACTCGCCTTGGCACCACCTCTTCCGCCCCCCGGGGGGCCACGGCAGCATGCCTGCCGGGCAATACGCGTCTCAGAGCACGTCGCCGACACAGGCACAGCTTCCGATAACGCCTCAGAGCGTGGCGTTGGGCCCGGCGATGCAGGCGACGGTGCCCACGACGCCTCACAGCGCGTCGTTTGCCGCGGCGTTCCATGGAAATGTGTTTGATAGGGCAGACGCACTCATTGCAAACCCGGGCATCTCCATGTCTCGCAGCGGAACCATGACGCGAGGCCACTCGGGCTTCAACTCGCTGTCGTCCATCTCGTCCATGTCCTCGGATGGCAATGGACAATCCTCTTCCGCCCCCTTCAGCCCCAACAGTGGCCTGGGGCTTCTACCGCCGCGCATGAACGGCGGGAAGGTGGCCATCTAGTTGAACCGTGGTCTGGAGCCTGCGCCTTTGACTTCACTCAACAGTGATAGGATTGCGGCGCACTTTCTTGCATAACCACGGGTGTGGCCTGCTTTGGCAGGATTCGTCGTTCTTTTGAACAACATGTTGGAGTTAATGATTGAGACAGGCCGATTACGCTCGTTTTTCTCGCATAGCATCGGAGTTTTTGGACGTTTTGTTTTTGTTTTTGTCCATGGCCTCCACGGACAGCCTGGGTGTGGGATATAATGGAGGGCAAAAAGGACTGTACATGGGGTCGAGTCGTGTAGACGGAACGAAGGCTGTCAGCTGGAAGTTGGCGCACGAGCTGGTTTTGACAATTCTGCTGGACTGGACCGGGGAACACGAAGATTACACGCCCAAGCGTGACGCAAAGACGAGCACAAGAGGGCAACCGACCTGGCGGCATGAATTTAGGACGGACAATGTGTGTATGTATAGCATCCCAAATAGGGGCGGTGTAATACCATCCTGGTTGATTGACGCTCTCACTTGCACGGGGCAAGTCGTTTCCTGTGACTGTTGATTAGGTACGGATACGGATATGAAGTGTCCAGCTTGCTTCAAGAAGCAGCCATCAAGCTAATATATGCAGGCCGTGCTGCATGAGGGGGCGTCATGCACCCCACCCTCCATTGTACCGAACCTCTTGATCAGGTGCCGCAGCGTGTGAGAGGCGAGCATCACCGAGCAGCTTGGAGCATCTCGCGAAAACATGGCCAGTCTATCGACAACAAGACTTCCAAGACAACCAGCCATGTCAACCACAGCATCATCCGCGGCTCCCCCGCCGCCGCCGTCCACCTCCCCGCGGCAATCCACCACCACCAGCTCCTCGCCTCCCACGTCGCTGTCCCTGCCCACGCCCGCCACCACCAACAACACCAACACCACCACGGCACAGGCCGCCGCCGCCGCCGCCGCCGCCGCCGCCCCCGGAGTGCCCGCGCAGACATCGCCCTCCTCGCCGGCGCTGCACCCGACGCTGCCCTCGGCGGAGACGCAGCGGCACGTGGCCGAGGCGCGCGCGGCGGTGGTGGCCTCGATGGGCAACATGCTCGACGCGGAGCTGCAGACGCGCGCGGCGATGCTGCACGACAACGCGGCCGCGCTGGAGCGCCAGGAGCGCGACGTGGCGCGCGCGACCGACGGCCTGCGCCGCGAGCGGGAGCGGTTGGCGCGCGAGGCCGACGCGGCGGCGCGGCGCGTCAAGGAGCTGGGCAACGTGCAGAACTGGGCCGAGGTCCTGGAGCGCGGGTTCCTGGTGCTCGAGGAGACGGTGCGGCTGGCCAACGGCGGGAGCGAGAGCGGCAGTGGGAGCTGTAGCTGCAGCGAGTGTGGGAGGGATGATGATGATGATGATGATGATGGTGATGATGATGCTGCCGATGAGGGGGAGGGCGGTGATGGGATGGACGTGGACGTGGACGGCAAGGATGATGGGGGCAAGGGCAAGGCGAAAGGGGAGGATGTCGACGTGGTGATGGCCACGGACGGGACGCGCAGCGCGTGGTCGGATGCGAGTCGCAGCTTGATGGAGCCCGAGTCGAGTACGGGGACGGGGCCGGCGAGGGGCTCGGACACGGCGTCCCTGTCGACAGAGTCCTTGAAGGATGTCGACGGGAGGCAGCTTGGGGGGGCCGTAAAGGACGGTTCTGAGACATGAATGCACGAGTATCACGACGACGACGACGACGACGACGGCCGGTTCAGACTACGCCCCAAGTATAAAGCAACATTTGACCGATTTGATTACATTACTCTATAGACGCCCGTGTTCCTGCATCGCCCCTTTTGTAACGTGCATGATGCCTGCAGCCCGAGGCATATCCGTGCACCCATTGCATCCCGCGACTCTCCGTAGCAGACCCGTACCCGGTTCCCCAAGCCTTGGTTGTGTACATGCCGCTCATCTACAGGAGACCAGGCAGCATGACGAAGCGCTTCTTCTTGTACTTGTCGCCAAACTCCTTGCGGTACGCGCTCTCCTTGCCTTGGGCC
The DNA here is from genome assembly GCA_000750105.3 of Tolypocladium sp. Sup5 PDA-1. Lineage (NCBI taxonomy): Eukaryota > Fungi > Ascomycota > Sordariomycetes > Hypocreales > Ophiocordycipitaceae > Tolypocladium > Tolypocladium sp. Sup5 PDA-1. Next base: position 21,038 of record JPHH03000041.1, read on the forward strand.
CACGTGTACATCTGCGCCATGCCGACGCCGATGAAGACAACGACAGCCCAGTCGCGGCTGGCAAGGATGACGCCGACCCACGTGAGGATCTCGTACATGTAGTTGGGGCAGGTGACCAGGGAAAAGCCATAGCCAGAGGGAATCTTGCGCTCCGTGCCGCCCGTCGAGCGTAGGGACGAAAGGTACAGGTGCACCAGCGCGTTGCCCGTCTCGCCAAACAGGTAGATGGCGGTGGCGACGGCGTCCACGATCGGCAGATCGGCCTTGGCGGCCAGCGACCGCGGGCTGTAGATGGTGTACGCGCAGAGCAGGCCGGACAGCCCCCAGTAGAAGATGCTGTTCTTGAAGATGTTGAAGGCGGGCATCGTGTTGGCCGAGAACTTGTGCACAAACAGCGTCTCGAGCTCGCGCTTGACAAAGTGCGCGACGATCATGCCGAAGCTGAGCCACTGCGTAAACGACATGTCGCCGTCGCCGCCGGCGTAGATGTACGGGCGCGCCGCGACGACGAGCGCGTGGAACAGGATGGGGCCCGCGTACTCGACGAGGTAGACGGTCCGCCAGGCCAGCTGCGGGCCGAGGTCCTTGACGAGCACCTCGCCGGCGGCGCTGACGTTGGGCTCATCGGCGACGCGGGCGCGGCGGTTCTTGAGCGTCTTATTGGTGGACGGGTCGAAGAGGCCGATGCGGTTGTAGTCGCCGATCTTGGCTACGCGCGCGATGAGCATCTTGAGGTCCTCGACGGTGGCGTCGGATGGGATGTCGAGCGTGGCGGGCAGCCCCTTGACGGGCTGCTTGGGGGCTGCAACGACGACGTTTTAGCATGCCAATCCATCATCGTGAGGCACCAGAGTCTGGTCGCAGATACTTACAGCGGCTGGTGAGCTTGAGCGTCGTCTGGGGAGCCATTTTGGGCGGCGGTTGAACTGTCGATGCAGGATGCAGGATCTCGTTGGGGACGGCCTAAGCTGGCTTGGCTGGGTTGATTGACTTTTGGAGGTCCCCCCTGTCCCGAGGTTCCTGCCCAAGCTGCCGTTGCCGTGTCTTCAGTGGGGCGGGCTGTGGCCACCGTCACGAGCCCGGCGGCAGGGGCAGGTGCGCTAAGACAAAAGAATACCAATGTCCAACGACCAGACCGTCTTCAAGATACAAGTACGAAGTACAGACAGACTGACAACCCTGCCCTTGACAGAGCAGTTATTCTTCGACACTAAGATTCTAAAACCCGAATCTTCCTTTTCTGTAGTGTTGAAAATGCAATTTTTAGCAGCAAACCATTTGAAGAAGCTGTGACAGTCACCGAGTGCTGCTGGAAATATCCTCCCCAAAACTGGGGAAGACGAGACTGGGTTGCCATGCGACGACAACACTTCGAGTTTCCGCTGTACACTATCTTCTGCCCATAGTGGCAGCCTAGCCACATGCTCTCCATAGTCTTTCAGTAATTGCTAGGTGCTGCCCTACCAAATGCCCGCAACTTCAGGCATCTCTCGGTCGCGTGCTGTTCCGCAACCACAAACACTCCCCTGTGTGCATTCAGTCTCACGCTTTGTTTTCCTTGCAACTCCAAAAAGGTGTTACAGGTTTACCGCTTCGTACCCTCATTGCTTCTCCTTCTCGCATTCGCATCGCTACCTTGGTTTTCACAAGTTACACTTCCACTCACCCGCTTCATCCCTCGTTCTAGCACGCAACGTGCATCACCTTCATCTCTTCAACTCCCCAACAGGAGTGAACACGTGCGGCACAGAAACAGCTCTTCGCGGTGAATCTTGAACGTGAGTCTGACAGCTGCTGATTAGCTGGCCTGCGCCGCCATCAGTTGTTCACAACGCCGTGTTGTTTGCCGCCCAGGGTCGCTGATCAAGAGCTGCGTCGTTTCCCCATAGCATGGTGCGAAGGTCACTTAAGCTTGATTCATCAAAACCCCCTGTGGCGCCTGGGTATTGGTGTCCTGGTTTGCCGTTCACAGCTGCCCATCACTGCCAGACCAAAGTCCCGCCTCCTCTTGACCCAACCCTGCCGCCCCAGCTTTCGTCGTTCAACTCGGAAGAACCACCCCAGCGCAGAACCTTAACCATGAACCCGCTCGCGACCGACTTCACGCCTTCGACGAGCCCTGAGCCAAAGGTGCCGCAGCCTGAGGTCCCGGCCCCTCGGCTGCCACCCGCAGACAAACATGTTGCCAGCTGTCCTGCAGCACCTGTTCCCGTGTACGATTTCGGACAACAATCTGCGGGTCCAGCGTCGAGCATCTATCATTTCCATCCTGAAATAGGCTACTACCACGACCTTGCCACTGCGCAGCATAGAAACACGCCGTTTCCCAACAACGCACCTAGCCAGGATGGCTTTGATAGACAACGGAGCCAGCATCAGATCTTTGCAGGATACCATGGCACGCCAGATGCTCATCTCTTTCCACCGGCCGTCCAAGCTTTCGCAAGACAGAGCCAAAATCTCGAGCCCAGACGTGGCCCTTCACATCCGACGACAGAGACCGATGGGAGGGACATGGACCTGATGTGGCCCAGATTGCCTCCTCCACAGCCTGCTCCTGGGGCAAAGCAAACAGTCTCCGGCGGCTCACATGTGACAGAAAGCCAAACAAACAGAGACGACGCACCGAAGCACTCAAACAACGCGGGTTACCGGCTTCACTCCCACATGGAGCAGTCAGGCAGCCTCACTTGGGACCGCAGAGACATCGGGAGCCCGACACCGCAAGTGCGAGTGACAGCCGCCCACCAATCTGTGGGCCAATACGAAACTCGAGGCACCCAGACCGCATCCCAGCCAAGTCGCGGACGACAGTTGGCAGCTTTGAATGCACAACAGGTGCCATATATAGTGATACAGCCACCTATCCAGTCCAGCTCCAGCGCTCAAAGTGTCCTCGGAATTCAACAAGAGACCTCGTTTCTTCAAGCGTCAGGCCAGGCTCGACCCCTGTCTGGGGGCCGGGGAGAGAGAGGACGGTCCGCCCGCCGAAGCTCGCGCTCAAGGACAAGGAGGCGGCAGAGCTCCCATCGGGGCGTTGGCTTGCTGGATGAACGCCAATCTGGTGGTATCGAGAAGGGAACAAGCAGTTCCAGGAGCCGCCCTGGTCTGGGGGACGGCCTGGACAGTCCCTATGGATATCCGTCACCGCAGTTTCAACGCCGAGATGCGCCAGGGATGGCATGGCCATCGTTGGCGCCGATAGTGACTGCATCACGAATGCCATCACCAGCGGAAACGTTGTCTTCAGGCACGATGCCGACTCCAGCACAGATAACCCCTGCGCAGACTCCAAATCGGATGCCGCCCCTAGAACCTGTTCAGAGAACTTCACTCGCCACGGCAGAAACGTCTTCTTCCCAGCCCAGCAAGCGCGTAAGTCCCAACGGAGCTGTCCCAACCAAAGCCACATTCGAGGCTAAAAAACAAATCAAATAGGTCGATGCTCAAGGAAACAGGCCATTGGGCTCTTCCGAGGAGGGTCAGAATTATTGCTTTGCCGACCCCGGTTTCTTACCGCACGACGTGGCCGATGCACTTCAACAGAGGGATGAGCGAGGCCCCGTGGGAGATGCGGCGTCGAGTCAGCAAACAGCGGCGCTCACAGGACCGTCTGATACACCGAGACACCAAGAGCAATCTGCAGCAGCGAGCCAGCAACCGAACGATACCCCTCCCTACACGCGTGGCTCGCAAATGACTTCCCCGGATAGGAAGTCTAGTCAGGAACCCGCCGAAACCTCGTCTCAGCCATCTCGCACGTCTGCCCACGCTGAATCAGGAGCGTGGTCGCAATCTAAGAGATGGATGAGTGAGGAAGCCAAAGGACGCATGTCGTTCGCGAGAATGATGAATAATCTGCGCCACATAGGAGCTGACAAGTCGCCCGCCATTCCGCGAAGCCTTACCGAGCTGGCAGCCTTCAATACAGCGGTGGCCGACGCCAAAAGACGGGAGTTGAAGCGCGTTGTCGGGCAACGACTGGAAGAGCTAGAGCGAAGAAAGGATCTTACAGAAGAGGAGCTCAAGCTTGCTGACGTGAAGATCGAAAAGCTATTTTGGGGACAACCCCTCAATGACAAGTTCTCGCCCATCCTCGCCTGCAGGAGCTGCTTCAACAACCCTGTGCCCGACGAATACGAACTCCGTGTGGACTGGCCCTCGTTGGCTGAGTTGAAGGAAGGGGGAGAACACCGAGGGGGCCGATATCGCCGCTACTTTCCCCTCCCGCGGCTAAATGTCATCGATCCGAGAGTGCTGGTGACGGGGCCGGAAGAGGTGTACAATCCCGATGGCACCATTCGTTGGCAGATGAAGGCTGTGAAGTACGACACGACGTTTCTCCTGCCAATTTCCCCTCAGCTGAAAGCCACTTGACTCTTCACGCACGGTCTTTCTCATCTCCCGACAATGCAGAGTTCCAGCGCGGGACCCAGGGGCTGCCCAAGCACTTGCAGGTACTCTGCGGTTTAAGCCGAGCTTTCAGGAGAGGGAGAGAGTTTAGTCTCATCAGGAGACATATGTACGAACAGGCGACGAATTATTGCAATGACGAGGCCTACCACCTTGTTGGACTAAACAAAGAGTCCAGAGACCGACGCTAAAACATACCGATTGCATGGACCACGAGCAGGATATGGGAAGATTTTTGCTTTGCAGGATAAGGGGAAGCCTCTCGAGATGCCTGATGACATCATCATGAGTAGGAGATCGCAGGACGTTGCCAGCGACTTCTCGATGAAAAGTTGGATTGTCAATCTTGACTGAACATTGCGTAGTCCAAGGGCGGGAATGGCAGGTTAGACAGATATGCCGTTGAAGTGAATATACGGGTTGAACCGTGCAAACGCCAGAATCTGAAAAGTTGAAGCGCATAGAGAACCACTCTCGCAGTCTCGGCGGTATGTGATGCCATCACGGGCCCCGATTGGGGTCTCCCATGGACTTGGTCAATGGATGACTCGTTGACAAGTCTCACTCCTTTCCTCCCATCCTGAGAGGACGAACCGGCTTAGTCAGCCCAGCCGTTGCAAATGTTGTCCACGTGATAGGGGCTGGTCGGAACAACGCAGCTCCGCGAAGCCCTGAGCCGGTACGTACCCCACGCTAGCGAAACCCCCGTGCCCACAACCACAATTTTCGTGCAATTCAGCCTCTAACTTCGCTCCAGCCGAAAAGTTCACTCCTCCCACATCCGACAATTCGATTGCCCTGGTGAGCATCACATTCATCAGGTAAGACTCCAGCACAGCGGGGACATGCGGCGATGGCGACGACGACGACTTCAATTGCTTCTGCTCGACGATTTCGAACCCGCCGGTTTCGTTCTCTTGCTGGATTGAGTTGTTCCTCGTCGCGACAACCCACCACGTCCCCCGAACCTTCACTTCAAGATTGCAACTGGATGCTGACCACCCGTCTCTCTCCTCACAGAGCTCGCAATCATGGGTATCTCTCGTGACTCCCGCCACAAGCGCTCCGCTTCCGGTGCCAAGCGCGCATACTACCGTGCGTAATACCTCGAAAGCCCGTATGTTTCTATCTAGGACATGCGTTCTGACCTACTGCAACAGGGAAGAAGCGCGCTTTCGAAGCCGGTCGCCAGGGTGCCAACACCCGTATTGGCGCGAAGCGCGTCCATACCGTCCGCACCCGCGGCGGTAACCACAAGTACCGCGCCCTGCGCCTCGACTCTGGCAACTTCGCCTGGGCTTCCGAGGGCTGCACCCGCAAGACCCGTGTCATCGCCGTCGCCTACCACCCCTCCAACAACGAGCTCGTCCGTACCAACACCCTGACCCGCAGCGCCGTCGTCCAGATCGATGCCGCCCCCTTCCGACAATGGTACGAGGCCCACTACGGCCAGGCCATCGGCCGCAGACGCCAGAAGGCCCAGGCTGCCAAGGATGGCAAGGCCGAGGAGGAGGTGAAGAAGAGCAAGGCTGTTGAGAAGAAGCAGGCCGCCCGCCACGCCGCCACCGGCAAGGTCGAGCCCGCCGTTGAGAAGCAGTTCGAGGCCGGTCGTCTGTACGCCATCATCTCCAGCCGTCCCGGCCAGTCCGGCCGCTGCGACGGTTACGTCCTGGAGGGTGAGGAGCTTGCTTTCTACCAGCGCAAGCTGCACAAGTAAAGGTTGTCAGACTGTTGGCGGTCGTCGGCCCTTCGGTATGGTGTTACAGGGTTTTCTCGTCTTGTCATTTCAGGGCATGAAGAGCTTCACATAGGCATCGGAGTGGGTCCACAGGGAATCAAAAGAATTTCATGCAATGAAGACATGCTCATGAGGCTTTTTAATATTCGAGGCATCCTTTCATCGTATGGCGACCAGTGACTTTCGGCCGTGCTAGTGTTGCTAAAGCGGCGCCTACTTCCCTTCCATTCTCAACTGCATGTTTGGGAGAGGAGGTGCAAGGTGTGAATCTGGGCCTCAAGAGTTTGTGGTGGCTATGAAGCTATTGGATGTGGCGATTGCTGACACGATGTTCTATTTCTAAGCTAGATCGTCTGTATCCACGGCGGGAGCAGACGGGTTCGCGGCCGTAGTCGACCAGCTTTTCAACACCGCCAAGGTCGCACCGGTAGTATTTCTTCCAGCCCAACTAGTCCTGGCATACACCATTTTCGCAGCTCGGGTCTTGTGAGTCATCATCGCGAGGGTCGTCATACTCCCTGTCACAATTAATCGTCCACAGAAGCTCAGTTGCGAACCAGGCGTAACTGTCCGCGTTGAGTAGTGCCTCCGACTTGTCCATGTCGCGGCACTCCTTCACACCGTAGGCTTCGTCACCGGTTTCCTCGCGCAACGGCGGAGAGACTAGCTTCAAGAAATGCGTGTACTCGTGTAGCACAATTGCGCCCAGGGTATCCATGTGCCATGACACGCGAGGACCAATGCCCTCGCATCTGACGGCATCAACACCCGGGTAACCCTTGGAAATTCCGCCGTGACCGAACGCGGTTCCGGCACAAATGACCAATCTAGGGTGACCAATTGACCAGTTACGAAGCTCAGCCATGCACTCTCCATCGCAACTAAATCCGTTGCCGTCGTCGTAGTCCGGGACGACGGTAATCTGGGCGAGTAACTCATGGCCGAGCCCGTGATCGCCGAGGATTTTATGAAAAACCGCTATAGAAAATTAATAAGTGTGTTTGTCATACCGTGTTAGGTAAAACATACACATAACTAGGCTTTTGTCCCTTAGGTTGAAATACTTTTTGAGAATCGGGTCGACTAAAATGTCAGGAGCCAACGTGACATAGGTCGCAAGCGTCATGGCATCGTGGAACGCGTCATTGATCTGAGCTGTTTGTTGAGGGGTGTAGCCAGGGGCGATTGTGGGAGCGAAGCCAGTGTCAACTCTAGGGATAAGACGTCGAGTTGATGTGCCGTTAGGAGGCGTGCCAGCCGGACTTGCGATTGCACATGCACATGCTGCCAAAAAGGTAAACGCTATGATTCCGGACAGCATATTGGCGGCAAGGCTACAAGTCGCAACTTTCACTAATTAAAGCAGGCAGTGCGGAAGCTAAAGACGACGGTATTGATCTGAAATATTTCTCGCAGGTCTTGTCCTCTTGTGATAATTATAGAACGCAGATTCTACTAGTCTTTCGGAACCCTTGAAACGAGATGGATACTGTTCAAAGTCGCGCAACATATTCCTATAATCCGCACGGGTCCTATGTTGGCTCGATAAGGCTAACTGATACTCAGTGGCTGCATTAGAGTAATTCTTGTTGGGTGCCTGCTACTTGTTAAGACTGTTACCTCATGCTATCCGTTTCTGTAGCTATTTAAATGACGCAGCAAGTTAGGTCCCGCTATCCAGGCGCTTCGGGGTTACATTTTATTTTAATTTCATTTTCGTCTGTGTTTCTGTGCTCTAATATAGGACTAACCTACGGCTAACAGGGAAGTGTTCCCCTAAGGCGTCCGTGTGCATGTATGAAAGGATTCAGGCGTCTGGAACGCATCTCTTCTCGATTGATTTTGTCTCTCTGGCATATCAAATATGCATGCAAGTCATTGGCGCCCTCCAGTGCCAGCCCCATCACAGACAACCCAGCCGCCAACACCACCACCGAAACATGCTGCGCCAGAAGATCATACAGCCAACCCGAGGAAGGGGGTAAGAAGACGAGAAGAACGCACGAGGGCAGACTATAGTAGCCCGAGTGCAGTACTTTATACATGAAATGCTTCCATAGGAGTACAAGAGTTTTGTTGTGGATAACCAAAGACGAGGAGCTGACCCCCCCTGTTTGTTTACGCAAACTGGCGCTTGAGGTCGGACCACTTGCGGGTGAGCGTCTCGTGCTGAGAGTTGATCTGCGGAAGGCAATGTCAGTATGAATGAAGGGGGCCTGCGTTGGATGGGGTGTAAAAAGTCCGCTTACCTCGGCGTACTGCATCTTGGTCTGGACCAGCTCCTCCTCCAGTTCCGCCAATTCCTTCTCCAGCTTCTGGTTCTCTTCATGCACCTTTTCGTTTCGTTTCATCAAGTCGTCCCGCTCCAGTTTCCAAGTCTCTTCGATTTCTGCCGGCTGCTTCTCAATCACCACCTTCAACTCTCGGACCTGGCCATTGAGGCTCTCGTTTTCGTCCCTGAGCTCCTCGTTTTCGACCTTGGTGTGGACGAGCTCCGTGGCCAGCGCAGCTTGCTCGCGATCGCAGACCTCGACTCGCTCCTCGAGCTTTCGGACCTGGACAGCGTAGTTTTGGTTGGCCTTCCGGAGCTCCTGTAATTCTGTCTCGCGACTCTTCTCGGACTTGGTCTTTTCCTCCCATTCGGAGGTGTATATCTTCAGGGTTTCGGGCGTGATTTTAACTTCGCATGCGTCTCTGACGAGCTGGTCTGCCCTATATACCTCCTTGTCCATGTTTGAGCTTGAGCTACCGAAGAAGCCATTTTCGAGAATGCTTCCCTGACTAGGATCCTTGTCAATGTACACGTCAAAGAGTTTGTCCTTGAGGTACGTGGTGAGCTGCTGCATGTCGGAAATGTCCAGCAGGGTGGTGGCATTCTTCTGCATCAGGACGATTCCAAACCGAAGGATTGCTGATAAGCCCTCGGAGAGGATCAAGTCGTAAATTCGAAGTACCAGCTGGAGAGGGAACCGGTACGCAAAGAGTGTCAGGAACCATTGCGTGGCATAGAGATGGGGCGAGATGCCGCGGCGATGCAGGTGGCAGTACAGCGCGGGCTCGACATCCTCCAAGAGGCGTTCAAATTGATACAAGTGCATGTGTAGTCCGGGCATATCTTGGATAAACAGATCTCGTAAATGGTAGTGGTTCATCAGGCGAACCAACAGGCAGAACGCCTCCTGTTCGGGCATCTGCAACGAGGTCAGCATATGGACTTGCCTGATGCAAGGACGATACTTACATTGAATAGCAGCGGCATGATCAAAAAGTTCATGCCCTGTGCATACCCAACACCCTCGTCGAAAAGAGCATAAGCTTTGCAGACGCCATAGAGGCCCTCTTGAAGCCCCGCAGCGGCCGCATACTTAGAAAAGCTCGTACGGGCGCCCAGATCGCGGCGTATCGTCTTCTCCAGTTTCTGCAGCGCCACAGTATCTTGCTTTTCTCTCTTCTTCCGCTCTGCGGTGGCAGATGCCTGTGCCTTTGCTATGGCTTCTGCGCTCTTCTCTCCTTTCGGGGATGAGCTACCATTTGCAGTCGATTGCTCCGAGTGAACGGAGGATGCGGAGGACGCCACGGCGTCACCGGTTTGAGCGCTGAGGTTCCCGTTACTGACTGAGCTCGCCGTCGTGCTGTTGCTGTGTCGGTCCTTGTCCTTGTCTGTGCCCCTCGCGGCTAGCTCCGCATAGACCACCTCGAGGTCGTCATTTTTACTCTGGGTTAGGACTTGCCAGATGACCCCACGAATAGCGTTCGGAATACCAGTCGCAATGGCTTTGTTCAGCTCTTCGGCGCTGGTGCGTGCCACGGCCGCGGGGCCCTCATAGACGACAGACTGCCACAAGTCCCAGTCAACCTGAGTGTCCGGCATCGCTGAAGGACCAGCATTGACGCCGGACATGGTTCCCGGTGCAAGGCCATTGTTCGGTCCAGGAACAGGTGAAGGCTGGGCTTTGTCACCGCGCGGAGCCTCTTCGCCCTGATTTACCAGCCCCAAGGCACGGCCAGGCTTGTCATTGTCCCCCTCCACGGGCACAATTCCAGCTTCCTCTCGCATCCTGAGTGCTTTGAACCTGTCCCTGAGGCTCTCGCGGTTTGAGCCGTGCACGCCGTGCGAGGTTCCCTCGTTCTCCTCCTCGAGCCGGCTCAGCATCATCTCAGGGTTGCTCGTCAAGGTTGCAATAGAGCTGGCCGTGTTTCTTCTAGGAGAAGCTGTTGGAGGCGAGACCTGGCTGTCCTTGTCCTTGCTGGAGGAATTTCGGGACAGCCACGAAAAGGGGCTCGTGAGCTTCCTCGTCGGCGGAGGGGGGTGGGCGGCTGGTGGTGGTGGTGGTGAGGCAACTGCGGCCATTGACGGGCCCGGGCTTTTGGCTGGCGACTCGGCCGAGGGAGACCAGGGCATAGAAGGGAGAGCGCTGGTGATGCTGCTTAGTGATAACGTCTTGTTGGGTTGGTCCTTGTCGGCAGGACTTTGGGGCTCTGTACACGCATTAGCTTCTTGCTCCGGTGTTTAAAGCCACGACATATCCCAGCAGAGATGATTACTACCTTGAGACTTGGCGGGGGCTTCGTCGTCCAGGTTGACATTGTCGAGATTCGAGGTGTTGGAGAGGCGGCTCGAGATGGGTGACGAGCCACCACGGGACTGAGGCGTGGCTTCGGCCTCAGCCGGGTCTGGGGACTCGTCCTTGACGGTGTGGGCGTCGGCCTTGGCTGCTTTGTCGGGCGATGGACTCTTGCTGGCAGAGGCGGATCTCTTTGTCAGGGATCGGACAGACACAGCGTCGACGGCGTCTTCGAAGGAGTCGTTCTCGGCAGCCTAGGCAGCTTGTCAGCATCGACCTGCACGCACCCGACCTGCAGGCTGCCGTACGACTGCAGCATCCAGTCATGACAGCCGGGGAGCGAGTCGTCGTGGCGTGGACATACCGTATCCCGATCACACTCGGCTGCAGACGAGGGTCTCGCGTGCTCGTCCCCCTGGCTTGGGTGCGCCGGCGAGGCCACGTCGCCACCCTGCTGCGACATTGCTCCGTCGATGATTCCCAGGGGCGCGCGTGGGCTCCAGGAATTATGAAAAGGTCGGTCGTCGTGGGTGCGCTCCAGCTCAGCTGGCAGCCCTCAACGAGCGGCCCTCGTGGCGCCAGAGGCCTCTTGGCAGGGGCTCTGTCGTGGTGTGCGGTAGGTAGGATGTCGATAAGATCAGGTACTTGTAGTGGGATACGATGCTGGGCAGCACACCAGGAGTCGCTCGCTATGGCCTTGATGCGCAGAGTCGCGAGAACAGGCAGACGGGTCGCGGTTGGTGTCAGGTCTCGGTGGTTGCTCGCCCTTGGGAACGAGATCGAGCTGGAGGGATGGAGGTTTATAGGGGCACATGCCTCGAAACAGCTTGGAGTGGAGGTTTCCAGTTGTCGAATTGATTTGGGAGGGAGGACCCTAGGGACTAGCTCCTCCACTGCGCCAGGAACCGCAATACAACAGTGGGGACGGGCATTGAGCAGTCCACCACCACAGCGGTGAAAGCCTGTCAACAAGCCTGTGGTACTCGTACAGAGATTAAAGGCAAATCTGGCACACTGATTAAGGCTACGTAGGATTGGGTCTGAGCAGTCGGTTTCACAGCGAGCGACCACGATACTGCGGAGTCCTACGAAGTAGTAAGATTAGGTAGGTGGCTTCAGCGGGTGTGCATCCATGTCCTGGCAGTCGGCCTGCGGCGCGCGTGATGGGCTTCAAACAACGACCAACACAAGGGGCCCGGGCAAACAGTGAGTTCACTGCGCTGGGGATGTGAACTGGAACTCCCCTGGGCGGGCTGTCTCCGTGAGGTTGGGTGGCCAAGCCTGGCCCCGACTGCGGCCTCGTACCCCGGAGGAATGCGTCAACGAGCACCTTCAGCAATGCATCTCTGATCTATTAGCGGGCTCATCATGCATATCTGAGTCTTTTCGCATTCCACGGGACCATGGAACAATGCATGATCACCTGCCACCGCGGATCCTGGCCCGTTTTCTCTCCGCATTTCTCCCCGCCTCTTTCTTTCCTGCGTGTCCGTTTCACCACGCGCTCTGTCTCACTGGTCAGGTCACGGAACCAAGAATCAAACACATGGCGCGAAGTGGCTGTATCATACGGACTACGGACTAGTCCGTAGATATATACGTACTCGTAACTTGCACACGCTCTCGTCCCACTGTCGTCCTCGCTCACGATCCACGTACAAGCACCGCGGGGGGATGTCGCCCAGCATCATGCAACCTGCCCATATGCGTAAGCACGCTTGCTGCACGTGTGACCTTCCGCACTAGTGTCTGTGGTACTTCGTAGCATTTCCGCGCCTTGATCAGAGCGCCCCCAACGGTCCGGCCGGATGCGGAGTGATGGCAGACTCTCAACAGGACTGTCATATGTCGTCTTGGCTCCTACCAACTGCGCCGTATTGAGGGACATACCGATTCCTAACTTTCTACTACTATATAAGAGCAGTCTATGACTCGGGGGTCTGCCGAATGCGAAGCCGTTCAACAGCGCTCAGTTGCGTGCGTTGTTCATCAGGGTGCCCAGCCAACTACCTGCCGACCTTGCTATGCCGATAGCCCTAGACTGTCAGTCAGCCCAAGCTTGTCTGTCGTCGCGGCCTCTGTGACTTCGTGCTTATCTTGGATTAAAATATCGTTCTCCAATCCAGGCGTCGGAAGAGCACGAGGAGGAAGAGACGGCTACTTGGGGACGCAGTTGGTACTTCGTATCTAGGTTGGTCCGCGTTATGTGGTAACACAACCCAAGAAGACTTAGGTCCCGTGCAGTTGCTGCCCGAGTTTGCCGAGCAAGACTATGGTTTGCCTGAATCTGTTGAAAATATTCCAAAGTCCAAGGTAGTAATTAATTCCTTTGTTGACGAGGAAAGCTGCGCCTTCATCGTGACAAGGGCTCCAACATCGTGAGTCTGTTTCGCACATGCAAATGCAAGGTAAGCACTCAACTGCGTCATACACGGAGTATCTAATCCTCCAGCTGTCAATTTCAGAGCACGGCACCAGGTTTAGCTTGGAAGTCCTAAGCGTGGCGCCTGGCGGTGGCTGCTTGTTGGCTTCGTGCTGGCATGTACCGTCGCAGCGTGTTTTCTGCCGCAGAGGTACCTGCCTCGGATGCCTGAACATCCCTCCGCTGTCACCCCACCACGCCAGGAACTTTACATTGTGTGCTGGCCAAGTCCAGGCCAGCGCTGTGCAGCTGCCAGCACGCATCACCCACTGGACTCCTCAGAGGCACCCGCTTTGATGCTCCACCAACCACCACCACCTCAGACCTATTACGCAAAGGCCCACTCTTGCCTGCGCTTGTCGACCTGACGTTTCGACATCCAGACTCTTTTTCCCTTCCCGACGACACGCATCTTCTCCTCCACATCGCCGCCTCACCTCTGCATGCCTGGCCGAACCCGCGTTGCGTCCTCCGGATAAGCCTTGCACACAGTCTACTCTGCCCTGCATCGCCACCTGCGCCGATTTGACGCCTTGGGGGAGCTGTTCTCGAACGACCTGCACCCGTTCGCGAACTCGGTGACCCAGCTCCATCGGCTGCCTGTTTTTCGCCCGCCCGGCCGTAGGGACGATATCGCGCCTTTCCGGCCCCCTCTCGCGTTCTTCGCCGATTCTTGCTCAACTGCTGAGCGCCGCCGAGCAGCAGCCATCGGTCCCCCAGCGCTGCATCCGTAGCCCGCGACACGGCGCCTCTGTTCGACGCCGCCCGCCGTGTCGATCCTGGACCGAGAGCTCCGCCCACTCCTCACGACTCGAATCTCCAACAGCCACAGCCTCGTGCCTCGAAACAGGAGCTGTCCGACTGAGGGCACTCCGCCTTTGCTAGCAACGTTGTCGCTCCGGCGGGTAGCCCGACTGTAGTGGAGGGGGAGCTTGCTTTCGTTTCCGCGGCTCTGCCGCCTCCGTTGTCACCATGGGCAAAATCACCAAGACGATACAGCCCAAGCACCGGGAGACCTTGGTAAGTCTAGCTGCCCTGATCTGACGCGTTGAGAGTTCTTCCTAACAACGAATGCAAACAGTCTCCTTGGCTTCGAAGCTACGTTCAGGCAGCTTCCACGATTCCCTTGCCCTCCTTGCCAAAGCATCTCGCTACCTTTCCGTCGAGATGGCCGTTCGGTCGTGGCGATCTGTACCACTGGATACCTCTACTGAACCGGTTCGACAGCATACTGGAGCAGTTTTGCAAGACCTACCAGCTGCACCAAGGTCCCCAGCCGCGCGAGTTCGGTGTCGACTTGCTGCTCAACCAGACCAAGGACTCGGCATTTAGCGACGAGAGAGAATGGAATGAAAAGGAGCTGGAGGATTTAGGATTCTCGTCAGATGGCGACAGAGCGTTGGTTGAAGTGGTTCTCGGATTCACCCGCATGCTTCTGGAGCACTGCGGCAACAGAAGCATTTACGCCAGCAGTGCTCATCTCAACGACCTCCTGAATACTACATCGCTGCCCATCATTATCGCCACGCTGGAGGTGGGGTCCGAGCTGGCGCAGAGATACCAGGCTTCTGTCAAACGCATCGGGAGCGCATCTAGGCAGATAAGCGCTGCCCTGCTGGCAAACCACTACAACATCGACCTTGATCGCGTCCAACAAATGGCGCTGCCATTTGTCAAGACCCCGATTGCCAGCCTGTCAGATGCTACACTCACGACAACACCTATCTCTGCAAAGGGCAAAGACAAGGCGCATGGCGGGAGTGGCAAGAACGCGACCTCCATGCATGCCAACGACCTCGTGGCTATTGCGGCCTCGGACGACAAGCGTTGGAAGGATTGGACAGATGTCAGAGTCCTCTATTACCCTCAAGACTCTCCCTCCACCCCTGACGGGCCAGCGGATCACAGCCGCTCATCTGTTCCGTCGACCCCAACGCCGTTGCGTCGAAGCTCCACCATGCCTACCCAACTGCATACTCCGAGACCTCGAAACGCTGCTGGGGAGGATTCGTCGCCTATCGGACCCCGTACTCCAGCCATTGCGGACGATCCCGTCACACCAGGACAGAAGTCATTCGACATCCCGAGATCAGCCGTTGCCGCGACGCCGATATACGACCTTGTCCATCAATGCCCTGACGACATGCCCCCTGCGGCCAAGTACGAAGTGTTCCATCGGCTCCGTGTTGCCAAGGCCTTTACAGAGTCTCCCGAGTCGCGACAACAGATCCTGGCCACTCGCCTACTCGCAGTAAATAATTTGGCATACATTCACACAGAGTCCAGCTTCGTGGAAAAGGTTCTCCGCCAGGATATTGATGAGACTCGACGGTATCAGCTGGTGTATCAACTCGCGGAGCTCATTCACCCATCTGCCGATGGCAAGATCGACGTGCCGCTGTGGCTACAGTCGATCGCGCTGGCTCTCATGGAGGCCGTTTCGGGGTTTCATGCCAGATGCCAGGACGTCTTGTCCGCCCTGAATGCCAACGTAAATCACGGGATTCTGCTCTACGTCATAAGAAAAGCAGTCGCGGGTATGGCAAAAGACGACGTCGCCGACGCCAATGAACAAGTCACCGAGGCTGATGAGTGGCGGAACAACTTGTTTTCTCTGACACTCCACTTGTCTATGGCCACAAGGGTCGGGAACGAGATGGTATCCGCTGGTCTGATGGATATTCTTGTCGACATACTCAAGATTCGAACCAAGATTGCTCAGCGCCATCATGCCATGGTGTTGGCTTTTCTCGATGGTCTTATTTGGACTTACCAGAACGCCTTCACTGCTTTTTTCAATGCCAGTGGCTTGGATGCCGTGGCAAAGTTGGTCGTGGACGCCGTCGGCGAGGCTCAGGCGTCGCTGAAATCGTCCCAGGGCATAAAAGCTGACCAGCAGTCGAGCGCTGTCGACTACGAAATCCCCTTCTACCAGCAGCAAACGCTGAAGTGGCTGTTGAAGTTCGTCCACCATGTCATGTCTAACTCGTACACGTACAGCGGAAACACGGATCGGCTCCTGCGAAACCTTGCTGAGAAGTCGGATCTGCTGCGAAGCTTGCGTGAGATCATGGAGGACAAGAAGATTTTCGGCTCTGTGGTCTGGACAAACTCCGTCACGATCCTGAGCGACTTTATCAACAATGACCCAACGAGCTTTGCGGCCATATCGGAGTCTGGCATGATAAGGACATACCTTGCGGCCATCACGGGTCGCCCAGTTGCAGACCCTGTAGAGGACGAGACAAAGCAGAAAGAGCAAGACGATGACCATAACGAGGATGAATCGCCCGACAACTCTGCCATCGCCTCCATTGTCGAACAAGATGAGCGACCCCATCCTCCGCCTGATGAGACGCTCCGCCAAGACCAACGGGGCCCGTTGGCCACGGGGATTTTGGCCTCCTCTGACGCCATCAATGTCGTACCCCAGGTTCTGAACTCCATATCCTTGAACAACACTGGAATGAAGATGGTGGTCTCGTCGCGAGCCTTTGACAGCTACTTCGAGATTTTCGAGAGCCCTGCCCACGTAAAATGCATGGCGACCGATGGCGATCTCGCCCACAACGTTGGTGGCAGCTTCGATGAGCTTGCCCGTCACCACCCCCCGCTGCGAACGTCGATCTCAAACGCCGTCATCGACATGGTTGCGCGAGTGCGCTTTCTTGGCCTGGAGAAGGCTCGCACCTCTGGCTGGGGTGCGAAGCTATTTACCACCGACTCAAACGGCAAGCTGCTCTCGGTCACCGAGAGTGGAAGCTTGGAAGACGCTAGCAAGCTGTCTTCTCAAGTCAAGGAGCATGCCATCCTTGGAGATGCTGATGTCGACATGTCTGACGCAGTCACTCCAAACGAAGCGAGTCCTGGCAATCGAGATGACGCCCCGCGGGAGGCGTCCACGGAGTCGATTGCGCCATACATCCATGCTCTGGCTAGCTTCCTCACAGCATATCTGTCCAACTCGCTGCTGAAATCCCAATTCGTCAAGAAGGGAGGTATCGAGCTGCTCCTCGACATATGCGAATCGCCGAGTCTCCCAGCTACTTTTGGTGACTCGGCCGCATCAAGAGTACTGACTCAGGTGTTGTCGCAGGTGGTAGAACAGAATGCAATCCGCGTACTGCCCTCCTTGTTGCGCCGTGCTCAAGCTTCCCTCGACATCCTCAAGCCACTCGCCGCGAAAACCGAGGCACGTCCGCCACATTTCGCTCCGTTCCTTGGACCTGACTTGAATACGGGGTCATCAGAGACCATCTTGACAGGGACCAAGCTCGTCAAGGCCCTTTTGAACGCGCAGACGTTCATCAAGATCCTGTCTGATTGTTTCTACACCTCAAGAAACAACAACCTGTCTTTTTACCCCATCAACGTATATGACTACTATCTTGCCTTGGTGAGGTCCATTGGACCTTTGCTGCGAGGCGTTTTGGCCGAGGAAGCAGGAGAACTGTCTGTCGTTCCTCAGCACTGGTCTTTGAGGCGACATGCGCCTGCAGGCGACAGCAGCACTCGGAACGCCGACGCCGAGACTGATGATACGTCGTTGCCCGACGTTATGAACAACACAGGCAGCTGGAAATCTGCCGGCAATTCGGACGCTGCTGCCCCAACACGGCCCACGGAGCAGGAGCAGTCAAGTCCGCGCTTCCAGAACTACGAGACTCTGCGGGTATTGCTGCACCCAATGATCCCGACATCTTTCCCCCTATTCCAGTCGATGGGCAGAGCTCTGCTGCCACGCCGCAGTGAGCCGAACCTGCTCGATGCTTTCACGAGGTCTCGTCACCTTGAGATTGCGAAAGCCCTCGCCGACTCTGTACTAGGCCATCTAGGCCCAGCGGTTGCAACCCCTGAGCCGACCTCGAAGGACTTTCATTACTGGATCATCATGCTTCACACCATTCATGAAATGCTGATCGACCACCCATCGGCAAGACAAACCGACCGCGCCAGCGTCCACATTATCATGCCTGTCCTTCTTGCATTCAAAGAGCAAGGCGGCTTCGACGTTCTCAACGCCATGTTGAAGGTCTTTGCTCACGCTGTTCGCCAGGGCACTGATACCTCTTCCGACGAGTCGTCAAAAGCAAAGGTTGCAGCATTTGCACTGAAGAAGGTCCTCGACCTGTACTACGTCCTACTCAATGGCAAGCACCTGTCAGATACGGGCAACTTTTTCAATCTCCAGAACCGGCTTGCAGATAGGGCTCATCCGGCTCTCGTTCACCAGCAGATTGTTGTCGAACTTCGCGCGGCCGTATTGCCAGCCATCATGGATCTGTGGGACTCGAATTTTGTCGAAAGAGTGCCGGATTCCACAGTGAAACGATTGCTCGACATACTCAAAATCATATCTGCCGCCGACCATGAGTTGCAGGCAGTCCAGAAGAACTCGGCTGCATTCAACCTTTTCAAGTACACGGACGCTCGGTTCGACTGGAGGCCACGGAGTCAAATTTTTCATGACATATTGAGCCAATGGGCCTATGACGAGGGCTTGGTGCACGAGGCAATATATAGAGCGAATGGGGCCCATGGGTTTGCCATGGAGTACTGTCGAGCTCACACAGACGGCCTGGCTGGTCCCCGAAACCCGATTGCGCCTGAAGACGCCGACACCTCCGCGCTGACAGCCCCCCCGCGCACGCCGACCAATGACCAAGAGTCCTCAGCTAATGAAATAGAGCCCTCTACTGGCGCCAGTCTCTCCGACGCAGACCGAATGTCCTTGGATGCACTTCCGGACTTGACTGCAGAAGGGCTGCGGGAATTGATAGAGCGTTCTGATCACATGGACGAAGCACAAGATTCTCACTCTGCACCAACAGCTCCCACGCCTGCGACTCCAGGAGCAGATGCTGCTGATCGAGATGCGGAAGCCCAACTTGTGGCCGCAAAGGAAGGGCTGGATACTCTACGGGCCAAGCTGAGGGACAATCTGATCGACCAATGTTTGGATGTCATCCGAGCACATCCAGACACTGCAATCGAAGTGTCAGATCTCATTAACGCCGTCGTTCTCCGACGGCAAAATCACGAGGCTCAAGAAGAAGTCGGGTCAACACTGACTTTTGCACTGTCATCTCTTGCCCTTGATGATGAGGAAAAGAAGCGCAACGGCAAATGCATTGCTGCGTACGCTCACCTGCTAGCACTACTACTTCAAGACGAAAAGTTCTTCGAGCGCAATGTGGAGACTCTGCGCGAGAAGGTCGAGGAGTACGTGAACTTCTTGAAGGTGCCATTGTCTACGTCGACCGACGATGTCCCCCCCTGGATTCCATTCGTCTTGTTGATTCTTGAGGTCTTGTTGTGTCACGACGAGCGACCGGTCCCAGCTCAGTGGAAGGCTCCAAAGTCTTTGGAAGAATCAGCCGCGACGCCAATCATCCAGATGGGTACCGCCTTGGTTGACAGTGAACAACGCACCCAGATCCTCGACTCATTGCTGGACCTGCTTCCTCGCATCGGTAAAGAAGAGATGCTTGCGACTGCTGTCCTCAGGGTTTTGGTGATTCTGACACGAAGACGCCACGCGGCAAAGCTCGTTGGTGAGAAGAAAAACCTGCAGAGATTGTTTCTTATGGCCAAACAACTTTCGGGATCTGGCTCCGAGCGCCTCAAGCAAACGAGAATGACTGCATACGTCATTACTGTCCTCCGCCACGTCATCGAGGATGAAGAGATTATCAAACAAGTTATGCGCGCCGAGATTCAAGCCGACTTCCCCAACATACACAGGACCCAGCGAGGCTCCCCTGACGTGACGACATATTTACGAGCCATGGCACCAGTGGCCCTGCGAGCACCTGATTTGTTTGTCGATGTTACAAATGAGCTGCTCGAGTTCACGAGGTGGCAACCCTCATCTGCCGACGGAACGCGGTCGCAGCCTTTGACAATGAAGGAGGCTCCAAAGGAGACAGTCGACGATGCGAAGCCAGCTGAGACATACGGTCAAGACATCAAGCCGTCAACTGAGACCGCGGATAAAGAGATGACCGATGCCCCGAAGGCTCATCACGACAGCAAGCGTCCAGTGGTCGAAAATCCCGATGGCGTAATCCACTTCCTGCTATGCGAGCTGGTCAACTACCGTGAAGTTGACGACAAAGAGCCACCCGTTGTTGGGAAAGAGTCGCAGCCCGAATCCGAGTTGAGCACAGAAGTTTATGATGCTTCGGCCAAAGACAATGCGGTCTCGGACGGGAAGGATAAAAAGGCCAAGCCTGTCTTCAAGGCTATGGAGCATCCGATCTTTGTTTACCGGTGCTTCTTGCTCAGCTGCTTGGCCGAACTCATTCAGAGCTACACCCGGACGAAGGTCGAGTTCATCAACTTCAAGCGCAGCGCGCCGCCGCTGTCGACACACACTCCGATCAAGCCGAGGTCCAGCATTCTCAACTATCTGATATATGACTTGCTGTGTCAGGGCAATCTCAATGGAACGACGGACAGCATTGCGTCCAAGAAAAAGGCGGCAACGTCGTCCTTGACACAAAGGGTTCTAGTGGCACTTGTTGCGAGGACCAACGAGAAGCCAGTTGAGCGAGGTCGCGACAAATTCGCCTATGACGACGAGCCCGATCTTCTCTTCGTCCGCAAGTTCGTTCTAGACACTATCCTCAAGGCATATGAAAAGGCGCCTTTCACTGATGAGCCATTGGAAACGCGGTACTCCAGAATGCAGTGCCTGGCAGAGCTCATGAATCATATGGTCGGCGAAAAGGACAAGGAGCAGAGTTCCGGTAACCGAGGCGCTGACAGCGGGCAAAGCCGTTCTCAAGCACAGCTACGCCGACTGATGTACGAGAAGGGCTACGTGGACAAGCTGACCTCGTCTATTGCTGAAATCAGCCTCAACTACCCCGGGGTAAAACGAGCCATCAAGTACATCCTGCGCGTCCTCCGAGTCTTGACTGGCACAGCCAAAGAACTCAGCCTATCACCCCTCTCAAACGCTCTGCCATCCGACCCAGCAGCGGGCGACAACAGTGATGAAGAGTTTGCCTCGTCGTCGTCTCTTTCGGACCTAGATGACGATCGGGAGGAGACTCCTGACTTGTATCGCAACTCTGCCTTGGGCATGCTCGAACCCCGAGGCGAGGACGACGAGTCTGAGGACGAAGATGAGGATGATGACGAGGACATGTATGGTGACGAATATGACGACGAGGAAATGGACTACGGGGATGACGACATCTCTGACGATGGAGAAGACAACATCAGCGATGATGATGAAGGGCTTAGCGGAATGGGTGAGATCGAAGGCCT
Organism: Tolypocladium sp. Sup5 PDA-1; assembly: GCA_000750105.3. Classification (NCBI taxonomy): domain Eukaryota; kingdom Fungi; phylum Ascomycota; class Sordariomycetes; order Hypocreales; family Ophiocordycipitaceae; genus Tolypocladium; species Tolypocladium sp. Sup5 PDA-1. The sequence goes on from JPHH03000041.1 coordinate 42,453, forward strand.
TCATGGCGAACCCGGTGTTGTCGAGGTCATCATGGACGAGGACGAAGATGACGACGACACCAGCGACGACGAAGATGACGACGAAATGGACTCCGCTGATATGGAGGACGTAGAAGACCGCGTGGAGATTGTCGACGAAGATGGAAACCCCATCGAAGAGGACGGAGATTCGGGCTGGGAGAGCGAGAGTGACGTTGAAGATGACGAGGACCCGGAAGCTGACGAGCTAGACTACGAAGGGGAGGTTCAAGACGAGGATGAAGCCCACATCCACGGCTTGGGCCCCGGCGATTTGCTCGACAATATGGCGCGAGCCATCATGGGAGACGACGATGGATATGACCCTGAGCTTGGCTTGGAGGACCACTATCTCGATGACGCCCATGACGAAGGAGGTACGGCTTCCCCTCGGTTTCCCTCTCCTCCTGCCCTGTTGACTAAACTGCATAGAAGACGATGATGACGAGGAAGACGTTGAAGACGAAGAGTACATCTACGACGATGACTATCCTCGTAAGTTGTCCCCCCCCCCCACTTGGTCGCCCAAGAAGTGTCTCTAATGCATAGTTAGTAGACGACCAGCCTCCGGCAATGCCAGCCCTTGGGTGGGATGGCTTGAATCCGGAAGTGGACGAGAGGAATCGCCAGCTCTTTTTCGTCGATGGTAGCAACAGGCGTCCGGTACTGGCCAGAATGGACAACCGCAGCCCGTTTCCGCCTCGTTTCATGGCCGGGCCGAATCGGGATCATCTAGGTGAGTACAGTCCCAGCCATCGTTTCTGGCCATCTGCTTATCGTTGGCAGCAGACTTCCGTAGCTACTTCTCTCGCAGCCATCGTTCGGCGGGCCCACAATCAAACGCAGAGGACGGTATGAATCCTCTCTTGCGGCGAAATGACGGCGCATCAGACGCTTCACCACGGCCGGGGCACGGTCATTCCGTCGGACTCAGGCTGCCCGAGGGCGTTTTTGGTACCGGCAGACATGCCATCGATGGACCAATGGGCCTCTTGGGCGAGCTGATGGAGTTCCTGCCGATCATGGGACGCAATAACGGTGGTCAGGCCTTCCATTTCCACATCACCGGGCCTGGAGGCACGCGCGAGACGCGAGAAATTGGCACGACTCGATGGTCCAGGGGCGATCAACGGCGTGACGGCTCCGCTCAAGAACCACACCAGGCGGTTTCATTTACACCCGAGTCAACCTTGGACCGTTACCAGGAAGAGGCAAGAATGATCTTTGGGGCAAATCACACGGCCGAGGCCTCCAAGCTCAACAATGTCATTGTCGCCAACCTTACACCCGCGGCCATTGAGCGAGAGAAGAAAATCAAGGCTGAAGAGGCCGAGATGCAGAAGAAGCTTGATGAGGAACGCAAGAAGCGCGAGGAAGAGGAGCGCAAGACTCGAGAGGCGAAGGCAGCTGAGGAAAAGGCGGCCAGAGAGAAGAAGGAGGCCGAGGAAAGAGAGGCAGCCGAGCTGGCTGCTGCAGAGGCTGCTGCCAACAGCACTGTCATCGATCAACCCGTCAACGATGAGCAGGACAGCGCAAGCAGTGCTATGGAGGGCGTCGAAAGCACTGAGCCCGTCAGCTCAGGAGGTGGCGACGTTCAGAGCAGTGCAGCGGCAGCCGCCGGTCAACCGCGAGTAATGACGACGCTCAGGGGTGAAGAGGTCGACGTTACTGAGCTGGGCATCGACCCTGATTACCTTGCCGCGTTGCCAGAAGAGTTCAGAGAGGAGGTTATTGCCCAGACGGTCAGTGAGAGGCGATCCCAAGCTCGCGAAGAAGCCGCAACGGGCGAGTCGACCGAGGTATTCCAGGAGTTCCTCGATGCCCTGCCAGAGGAGCTACGCTTGGAAATTGCACAGCAAGAACGGCAAGACGAGCGTCGGCGACAGCGCGAAGAGAGTCGCCGCCAGGCTGCCCATGCTGGAGGCCAAAACGCGGTCGCAGCTGAAATGGATCCCGCCAGTATTCTGCTCACCTTCCCGCCAGAACTACGGGAGCAAGCTCTGATTGATCAGGGAGAGGACCTCATGGACCAGCTGCCTCCAGAAATGGCAGCCCAGGCTCGAGCTCTGGCCCAGCAGCACATGCCAGTGCCTCAACATCATGGCATACGGTCCATCGTCGCTCCAGGCAGAACAGCACCCGGCGCTGGTAGAGGGGCAGGCAATGATGCAGCAGATGGCCAAGGCGAGAACAAGGTCCAACGGCGAACAGTAGTCCAGATGCTTGACAAGTCTGGCATAGCAACACTGCTGCGACTGATGTTCATCGCCCAACAAGGTTCGATCCGCAACTACTTGTTCAGCGTCTTCGCCGATGTGTGCGAAAATCGACAAAATCGTCTCGAGGTCATCAGCAGCATCATGCAAATCCTTCAAGAGGGTAGTGCCGACATGAATGCCGTTGAACGCAGCTTCGGGCAACTCTCGCTCAAGGCCAGGAAACACAAAGAGAAGGACGCCGAGCAAAAGACTCCGCAGAGTGTCAAGAGGACTCTAACAAACGTGGTCGCAACCAGCACCACCCAGACGAACTCAGAAACCTCGCCTCTGTTGATCGTGCAGCAGTGCCTAGATCTCCTTGTTGATCTCTGCACGAAGAGCCACCATATCCCGTGGCTGTTCTTGACTGAGCACGAGATAGTGGGAGCAACGTTGAAGAAAGCCCTGAACCGCAAAGGCAAAGCCAAGGACTCGAAGGCTCACAAATACGCAATCAACTCCTTGTTGACACTCCTGGACCGCGAGCTAGTTACCGAGAGCTCCCTTGTAATGACTCACCTCGCAGATTTGTTGAACCGAGTCACACTGCCTCTGCAGAATTTGGAGCGCCGCCGCAAGGAAACCGTTGAAGAGTCCAAGCCCGGCGAAGCCGATGCTAGTGAGGTGACCACGGCTGAACAGGCAGCATCTGGCGAGGCAAATGACACCACGTCTGGGCCAGGCCAAGGCTCAGATCAGAACGCCCCTTCGGCCGATGCTATCGCCGCCACCAAGGAGGAGGAGCAGAAGGATGCCACGCAAAAGCGCCCTCGGCAGTTGCAGCCGCCAGTCATCCCTGCACAGAACCTGACGCTTGTGGTACGGATCTTTGTAGCCAGGGAGTGCAACTCAAAGACCTTCCAGAACACCATCTCGACCATCAAGAACCTATCTGCCATCCCAGGCGCAAAGGAGGCGTTTGGACACGAGCTGGTTCACCAGGCCCGGCTTTTGAGCGAGAACATTGTGTCAGATCTGGACGACCTTCTCCCGCACATCGCCCAAGCCACCACCGGAACCGAGATCCAGGGGGTTGCTCTCGCCAAGTTCTCTCCCGGCGCGTCGGAGCAGAACAAGCTCCTCCGGGTTCTCACCGCATTGGACCACCTGTTTGATGGCAAGAAGAAAGCTCGAGACGAGGAAAATGAAAAGTCCAGGGAAAAGGAAAAGCAGTACCTGGTCACTTCGCTCTATCACAACTCCACCTTTTCGGCCATGTGGGAGAAGCTGAGTGCCTGTCTCAGCGCCATTCGCCAGCGCGAGAACATGCTCAACGTGGCTACGATCTTGCTGCCCCTCATCGAGTCCCTCATGGTAGTGTGCAAGAATACGACAACCAACGACGATCAGTCTCAAAGCCAGGTCACCAAGGACATGGTCCTGTCGAGTCCACCGCCAGAGTCTCGCACCGCGAACCTCTTCTTCAGTTTCACAGAGGACCACCGACGCATTCTCAACGAGCTCGTACGGCATAATCCAAAACTCATGTCTGGTACATTTGCGCTGTTGGTCAAGAACCCCAAGGTCCTCGAGTTTGACAACAAACGAAACTACTTCAACCGCAGTGTCCATTCGCGAACCGGTCAGAACAACGGGCGGCCATCGTATCCGGCCCTGCAGCTGTCTGTCCGTCGCGATCATGTCTTCCACGATTCATTCAAGTCGCTCTACTTCAAGTCTGGCGATGAGATGAAGTTTGGAAAGCTCAACATTCGCTTCCACGGCGAAGAGGGCGTGGATGCTGGAGGCGTCACCCGCGAGTGGTTCCAGGTGCTCGCGCGCCAAATGTTCGATCCCAACTACGCCCTGTTCATCCCCGTCTCGTCAGACCGCACCACCTTCCACCCGAACAAGCTCAGCGGAATCAACGACGAGCACTTGATGTTTTTCAAGTTCATTGGGCGCACTATCGGCAAGGCTCTGTACGAGGGCCGACTGCTTGACTGCTTCTTCAGCCGAGCGGTGTACAAGCGGATTCTCGGCAAGTCGGTGTCGGTGAAGGATATGGAGTCGTTTGACCCAGACTACTACAAGTCCCTTTGCTGGATGTTGGAGAATGACATTACCGACATCATCACCGAAACCTTTTCGGTTGAGGATGACGAGTTCGGCGTTACCAACGTCGTGGACCTCATCCCCAATGGTCGAGAGATTTCGGTGACCGAGGAGAACAAGCACGAGTACGTCCGTCTTGTTGTTGAGCACAAGCTGCTGTCCTCGGTGAAGGACCAGATGGAGAACTTCTTGAAGGGTGAGTTTCTCTCTCCCAGACCAGATTGTGATGGCACTTGCTAACTCTCTTAATAGGCTTCCATGAGATCGTTCCAGCCAAGCTCATCTCGATCTTCAATGAACAAGAGCTCGAACTGTTGATCTCTGGTCTCCCGGACATCGACATTGATGACTGGAAGAGCAACACTGAGTACCAGAACTACACGCCCTCTTCCCAGCAGATTCAGTGGTTCTGGCGAGCGGTCAGATCATTCGACAAGGAGGAGCGAGCCAAGTTACTGCAGTTTGTCACGGGAACCAGCAAGGTCCCCCTCAACGGCTTCAAGGAGCTGGAGGGCATGAATGGCGTCAATCGCTTCAACATTCATCGCGACTATGGCAACAAGGACAGACTGCCCTCATCGCACACGTGCTTCAATCGTAAGTGCTCCCGATATGTCATTATACAATGAGCAGGAGAACCAAGCTAACACGACCCTTAGAACTTGATCTTCCCGAGTATGAAAGCTACGACGCGTTGCGCTCGCAGATCCACAAGGCCATAACGCAAGGAAGCGAGTACTTCGGATTTGCCTAATGACCTGATACGCAATAGAACGAGGCGCCGGGGTATTGCGAGTGTGTGGATTAACCACGGGCCAAGCCTATATCTCCTTTTCTTTCTTTATCTCTTTGTCCTGGCCTTGTAAGTTTTAGGGTGTAAAGCATTTTCACTCGGGGTTCGCTGGTCAGCAGCAGCATTGCCCGGCTTGGAGGGGCGATCTCCTGTCCCGACATGGCCTCTCTTTCCTTCAAGGCAGAATGCTTTGCTCAAGAGAAGTGCAGGTCTCTTGGGCGGCGGCGGGTCTTGAGGAATGGCAATTCATGGAGGGCAGAGCCGCAATAGGGAATTGTATGTAGAATAGGAACAGTCAGCCGCACGTTAGACAGGTGAATAAAGGCGGTCTTTATGAGATGATGATTGTCCTCGGTGACTTGTCGCTGCACTTTTGCTCGAGAGTGGCCAGTACCAAGTACGAGTTTTGGGAGTCACTCTGTACGCATGGATTCTGTACTACAAGACTTTGCCAAAAGCGGGCACACTTTTCAACTCGGAATTGTCCGTGGGACGACGGGAGATGTAGACTCGGAATGGTTGTCACGGTTGTACTTGATGTGGAGAGTTTGTCTTGATGGCATCAAGAATGCATTTGAAATTTCCCGAAATGCCTCTAATACATTCGTAATGGGGGGCTCCAAACCAAGCCCGAGAGATCCTCACTCCTAATGCATGCAAACCACAGGACCGAGGTATGATTTCCACTTTTTTGTCATTATAACGCCGGAAACGCTTACTTGCGCATAGAGCTTGCTCGTCGCTTGCGGGCATCGGCCTTGTGGGCCTTGGCCTCGGCAACACGCTTGGCCAGGACCTGGGCGTACTCGTTCTGTTGGAAAACACAAGTTAGTAACCTGGACTTTCAGGGGTTGCGAGCAGGAAACTCGGGTTATACTCACGGCCTCGTCCTTGACCTTCTCGGCCTGGCGCCTCTTGAGGGCGGCGCGGTGGCGCTTGTGCTGGAGACGCTGGGGTGTGACCAGCCTCTGGATCTTGGGGGCCTTGGTGTAAGGCTTCTTGCCCTCACCCTTGGGCTGGATCTCTCGTCGAATGACGTACTTGCGGACCTATATTCCCCGTCGAGATTAGTTTCACAACCCTTCATTCAGAAATTTGTACTCTTATACCACCGGCACCGGGGCTGGTGGCCATCTCACACTCTACCCGGACTGCCACTGCCATCGCCGCAGTCCTGGGTAGGCGATGATCGAGTATGGGTGCAAGGTGAAACATACATCGTCATCCTTGGTGAGGCCGAAGAACTTGCGGATCTTGGTGGCGCGCTTGGGGCCGAGGCGCTTGGGGTGGACGACGTCGGTCAGGCCGGGGATGTCGCTGTCGCCCTGCTTGACAATGGCGAGGGCCAGGACGGACAGGTCCATGCCGACGATGCAGCCACGGACGGACTTGCGCTTGCGCTCGCCGGTGCGGCGGGGGCGGTAGCAGGAGTGGCCGTCGGCGAGCAGCAGGCGGACACGGCTGGGGTGCAGGACACCCTGCTTCATGGGGAAACCCTGCTTGTCGTTGCCACCGGTGATGCGGAAGATGTAGCCCTTGAACTCATCACCAACGGAGTCGCCAGGGACCTCAGCGCCCATCTACATGCCCAATGTTAGCCGACTCTTCCAACTCGCGTGTTCGAAGGAATCGTTTCGGTTCGACGAAGAGAGAAAGATTTCGTTCGTGGAGAGGGATTCGACGTACGCGCTTCTCCATGAAGACGGCGAGCTTGCGCTCATCTTCGATGTCGATGAGCTTCTGGCTGCCATTGGCAGGGTAGCTGATGTTCAACTGCGAAGTCGTGTTAGCGATGCATCCTCCTCCGTGTCCAATCCGCGAGGGGGAATTGCTGCGTGCTCGAACGGCGAAAGCGCTTGCTCCGCATTGGAAGCACTGCGCACTCGCGAGAGTTGGGGCGTCGTACCTTCATCTTGCCAGTTTGTGATGGTGCAAGTTGACTTGACCTGGCTGATGTGAAGTCGTTCGTTGGGTGATGGATGGAGGTGGTAAAATTTGGGCGAAATCGAGAAAGTGTGTGCCGCTAGGGTTCCTCTGTGCGCGTGCAAAATGGCACGGGCCAATCACCGTCCCGCGAAGAACGCGAACGCCGGGGAAAGGATATCCCGACCCACAATGTGCACCAGCCTCTTGTGGCGCATTGCCCAGGATCAAGCGAAAGTCGTGCACCGCCACATCCACTTCTTTCAAGGCAGGCGTCGCGTGGTTCTCACAGAAGAGGCAGGTACGAAGCGCTTCGTACCTCACGATGTATATGTATATCGGTGACGCATCTCAGATCAAGGCAGACAACATCATCCATCCGTCTTCGGCACATCACATCAAGGGCGTTAACTCGGCCATCTGCTTGCTGTCTCTTATTCAGATTGTCCTTTTTGCGCGCATCCAGATACCAACATGTCGTCTTGCAAGCTGTATCCTCAGTCGAAGCCAGACACGCCACCATCCAACCCTCTCCCCCAACTGCTCCAAACCCCCTCTGGACTCGCCCTGCTCGAGCTCCAGGGCACCGTCAATCTGCCCTCAGACGCAAACGGCAAGACCCTCAAGGACCTCGAGGTCGGGAGGCTCGAGTTCCCAGACCACGTGCCTGGCGACGAGGGCTCGGCGTGGATGAAGCGCGTTCACCTCTACATTGGGCAGCACCAGCGTCTGACGGGCGAGGTCAAGAAGCTGCCCAAGGCCATGGCCGTCGTGCGCCGGCGCGAGAATCAGTGGTACGAGAACTCGGCTGGCCCCGTGCAGGAGCAGGGCGATAACCTGGAGGTGGTCGAGATTGTCAAGTACAAGTTGATGTTTTCGAACCGGCCAGAGCCTGTCGGCACGGCCAATGCTCCCTAACTAGATGGGGAGACAAAAGATCTTATCATGAGTCTCACCCAACGCCGCATTGTGTGCCACGTCAAATCAGTCGATGCCTTTGCTACTTGGCCAAGCGCCCCCTTTCTACACCTCTCAGGCCTGCAACGCCCGAGCGAGCTCCTCAATACGCTTCACACTCGGTCCACGACGCTCTGGATCCGGTGCCTCTGATGTAAAGACCAGCGCAAGCATCAGCGCAGCGTCCAGCCGCAGAAATGTCTCTTCCTCGGATGACACCTCGGGGAGCGGCGCAAGACGCGAGTACGCCTGTACGAACGCATCCCCTGGCCGGCCCAGCTCCATGATCCGAAAGAAGTCCACCGCCGCCGGTCCGATAAGCGCATTCGTCCAGTCCAGCACCGCAACAACTCTACCATTGCGAACACGAAGATTGACGTCGCGGAGATCCATGTGCAGCAGACACGGGGGAAGACGCCTAAGCTTCTCGGCAATGGGCTGTAGCACATTTATCCCTGGGGTCCATTCCCTGGCGCCGGGCTCCTCCTTCGCAAACTGCTCGAAGCGTCGGAGAATCCTCTGTACCAGTGCTGTGAGGACATCGACTCCCTCCATGGCTACAAGCCGGACATCCCAATCGCGGGGCAGCGGCGTATTGTGTACCAGAGCGGCTATGCGGCCGAGCTCCTCCGGCGGCGCCTCGGATCCATCGTCGTCGACGTACTCGCTCAACATCGCCGGATAGCCATCTGCCCCGAGGAGTCCAAACGGCTTTGGGACCGGCACCGGCCCGCCATGGAGGAGCTCGTATATCTTAAGCTCCTGGTCGATGAGATCCCTGGCATCGTTATTGGGGTCATTGGCATTTCGGAACACCCTGTGTTGCGGAACTCTGAGTGCAACGCGGCCGTGTTTTGCTGAAGTCGCTTTGAAGACAACGAATTCGAGGCCCTGGGCCACAAACGCGACCTCGGTCAGGCCGGCGAGGGAGATGAAGGGTCGGGCGAGATCCATGATGCGCCGGGGGGGGGTCCCACTGGGGCAAGGAACACTGTTTGCTCGTCAGATAGCCAGCTCAGTTCTTGGAAGCCGTGCGGATGTTTGCAGAGTCTAATTGACGGTTTTGATCAAGTTTGTGTGTTGAAATTTCCAGAATTCAGTGAGAGAACATTGTTTCATTTGAAACCAGACAAGTTGTCAAAGTCGATGCCTGCGGTACCTGGATGGCTAGAGTACGCCATGAATCAAGTCTGATGACTCACAGCTCGAGCTATTCTGATAGGTGCAACCCCTCAGCCTGGGCTCAACGCTGCCCCCTGTTCTGATGCTGTCATGGCCCTGGACTCGGCCGCTGCCAGTTTCGAAGTCGGCGTTCTTCCAACCCCTGGAACTAATAATCTCGAATGTCAAGTCTTCTGTGAGGTGAATGTTCGGCGTCCAGGTATTTGGTATCGAATTGTCATTCATCATGATTGTCTCATTCCCTTTATATCGTGATACGGACGTCTATCCCGCACCTACGCTCGCAATAGCAGCGCCCTCGTCCACCGCCGGCCTCGTCCTCCCCAGCCCTTCCTTGCCATAGTAGTCCATCGGATACACGCCCCCTTCCTTGTCCCAGCCCTGCCGCTCGCCCAGCGCGACGAGCGCCTCGTACGGCGTCAGCAGCGGCCGCGGAAAGGCGTACCCCCAGTCGATGCTGAGGCGCGGGCACGCCACCTGCACCCAACACTCGACGTCATTCATCATGGCCAGCTTTCCGGGGAAGATCTCGCTCAGCAGCAGATTGACAAAGGGGATCCCGCGCTCCGCCAGGCGCCGCTCGATGAGCGCCATGGTGTGCGGATTGCCCTGACGGCCGAGCGAGCCGAGGATCAGGCCCCAGCGGCGGGCGGTGCGCGCGCTGCGGATGGCGGTCCGGCGCAGCGACTGCATCTCGTCGTGGGCGTACGTCTCGCGCGTGAGCTTGCGCGAGTACGGGTCGTAGCGGTACGCGGGCACGGTCGGGTTGTGGATCATGATGCTCTCGAGGTGGAAGCGGCCGTCGCCGAGGTACAGGATCAGGTCGACGGCGTCCTCGTCGCGCAGGCGCGGCGACGTGCAACCCAGGATCTCGCCCTTGCTGAGGGGCGCGATCTGGGGCACGAGGACGCGGAAGCCGGCGGCCTCGAGGGCGCCGCGCACGCCGTGGATGGTGGCGTTGAACTGGATGGTGCCGACGACGGCGACGGTCTTGCCGCTGGCGAAGCTGCGCTCGAGCGAGGCCAGCAGGTGGCCCGCATCGATGCTGATGTCGACGAAGACGTAGAGCGTCTTGATCTTGGTGACGTCGACGGGGATGAGGCAGCTGTGGGCGTAGTGGACGAGCAGGTCGCAGCCCATGGCGCGGGCCGTGTAGTCGTCGATGCAGCACGCGCCGTACGTCACGTCGCCCATGATGAGCGTCTCGATGCCCGGGCAGAACTGCGTCAGGATGTCCGAGATGGTCGTCGCGAAGAGCAGCAGGCCCTCGGGCATCTGCAGGGCCACCTTCTTGGCCCCGGAGGTGCGGATCCGGTGTATCGTCTTGGGGATCTCGAAGCTGTAGTTGGCGGGCAGCAGCGCAATCGCCTCCTTGAGGCTCGGGTCGTCCAGGATCTCCTTGGGGACGCGGTTGAGGAGCCGGGGCGGGCGTCGTGGTTTGGCGGCTGTATGAGATGTGAGTTGGACTGTATGTCATGTGGAGAGATGGGGGTCAGATGGTGACAGACCTTGGACGGCGCCGCTCTCGCCGTTTGTGCTCGCAGTTCCGTTCTTTGCCGCGGCCTCTGCGGCCGCTCGTCTCCCTACGAAGCGCTTCTTGGGCTGCTTGACTGCAGTTGTGGGATCCTCGCCCGACGCATGCTCACTCCCCGCCGCATGAGCCATCTGAGACTCTTCAATGTCGGCCGCGATGCCCAGGTCGACCTGGGCCCTGTCGTCCTCCATGGTTTTTTCTGGCCTCCTGGCTCTTCCCGGGTCAATCTCGCGGCGATTCTGTAACCTCGGGCGATATTTGCTGTGAGTTTGTCGTCGACTGATATGGCAAGTGAGAGGGTTTGTTGCATGAGTTTTCTGGGTCCAGTCTGCGATTGGTCGCGACCAAGTCCCATCGCCTGATGGCTTACCCTACAGGCACGGGTGGAAAGGCCCCCCCTCCCCACAACTTGTCAACTGCAACTTTAACATCAACATGCCTTCATTCTACTTATCAAGACGAGACAGCCATTTGAATTTCATATAATTCATTCCATTCAATGTTACCCATTCAGAGATACCATCGCCGAGTTCCCAGTTCCCATCATGCATTAATATACGAAACCCGCACTAACCAACCCCGTATCCCCTCACAGCTCGCGACGAGACGACGACGAAGACTTTTTCTTCTTGTCGTGCTCCGACGTCAGGCTGAACCTGTACTTGGCCCGCAGCACGTACGGGTCGTCGGACGGGCCAAAGACCTGCTTGCGCATCCACTCGGGGTGGTTGATGCCGTCAATGTAGTCCTGGACCTCGAGCACGACGCAGCCGAACTTGGGGACGGTGCGCGGGAAGTCCTTGCCCTTGTCCTTGCTCGTGTCCACGTCGGCGCGCTTACCGCTGCCGCTCTTGGTGACGCCCTGCGTCTTCTTGAGCGCCATGCTGCCGTTCTGCCCGTTGCACGAGTACACCTGGAAGGCGTCCTGGTCGGTGAAGACGTCGAGCTGGATGCCGGACCAGGCCGACGAGAGCGTCGCGACGGGGCCCTCCTTTCGCCAGTCAAAGTTGCCGAGCCCGGCGCGGTTGACGGTGTAGCAGTTGTCTATCACGGTCAGTTCCAACACATTCCCTTCTTGGAGACTCAGCGCGACAAAGACAAGAGAGTGACCTACCATAGCCCGTGCAGTTGAAGCCGCAGTTGTCCTTGAGTGCCGGGTCATTGATCGCCGCGCCAATCTGCCGCGGCTTACTCCAAAAGTCGTTGACGGACCCCCGCGCGTTGGACAGGATCTCGCCCGTGGGGATGAGGATGTTGTCGACGCCGATGCGCTGCCCGCCGTAGGGCATGTGCAGGCTGTGGTTGAGCGCCGTGTTGGTCTCGTTGTTGGCGAAGCCGTCGAGGTTCCAGTATGTGTGGCTGCTCAGCATGATGGGCGTCTTCTTGGTCGTCGACACGGCCACCATGCTGATGTCCCAGTCGCGGCCCGCCAGCGCGTACGTGATGACGGACTCCACGTCGCCGGGGAAGCCCTCCTTGCCGTCCGGGTCGAACAAGGAGAAGGAGATGCTCGAGCGGCTGTGCGACACGACGGTGAAGTTGCGCCAGTCCCAGCCGTCGGGCCCGCCGTGCAGCGTGTCGAGGCCGTCCGGGTGCTCCTCGGTCGGGTTCTCGTTGGCCTTCACCTTGTACGTGTGGCCGTCGATCTCGAAGCTGCTGTTCCTGATGCGGTTGGCGTAGCGGCCCGGCACGCCGCCAAAGTGGCCGTGCTGCTTGTCCACGGAGTAGTAGCTGGCGTTGTCGAAGCCGGTGACGAGGTCGCGCTCGACGCCGTACTGGTCCTTGAACATGAGGTTGGCGATGGACGCGCCGTAGGGCACAAACGCCGCCGAGAGGCCGTCGCCGTAGATCCAGAACTTGCCGTCCTTGTCGGGCTTGGGCGTGGAGGAGGTGGTGCTGCTGTTGCCGGTGGTGCTCGAGGCTGCCGACGCCAATGGCGGTGCCACGGCGAGGGCCAGGAGCTGCGTTGCCCACTTCATGATGATGGCGAGAGCTTCCGGTGCTGTGAGGATATCGCAATTCCCAAGCTACACAGCAAAGAGCTTGTACCGCACCGAGTACCTCGCCGGGAGCTGTTTGCGGGGAACAAGCCCGTGTTTATAAGTCAGTGCGACGCAACCGCATGATCTATCCCTTAGCTGCGGTGATCAGCATCTCCCATCCTCTCCTTTGCTACCCATGCGGCCATGCCTGCCAGGCATCGCATCACGGCCCTTCTCCGCATCCTAGCGCGGGGGGTGCATGCGTACACGAAGCTCGAGCCGACCTTGGTTACTGTAGCTGTACGGAGTACGCGTGCGTGCGTCCAACGACGAGAGCGAGCAGTGATGCTACAGCGCGCAAGCCCCATCTCCCGCGGGGTGTACGCTGGGGCAAAGACCACACCGACCAACACCAACCACCTGGACCAACCAAACGCCGAATTACCCGCTCCCATCAGCGTTCAGCATCGTTGCTTGTCAGCAAGTCAGCAAGCCAAGCAACCAAAGATACAAGTACGAACCCAAGGAGCCGTGCGCGGTGGGTTGTACATGGCAGTGGCTGGGAATAAGAACGAAAACCCGCCGTGGCTTGCTGCCCAGGTGCCTCTCCCGTCTCGGCATCGCTGAGATCGGGCTTGAGGCGTGTAAGAGCCGAGCAGCCACCATTGCTCCGGGCTGCTCGTGGTTGAACCCATCAGCCACCTACGGACGGGTACAACAAGCAACGACCGGAACCCTCTTCTCTAACAAGCACCCCCATCTCTCGTAGCCTTGGCATCTCAACAACGGCCATCCTCATCGCGGGTGGCCCATCCCGGGCGGCCCATTGCTGATCAGTGCGGGGGCGCGGCAGTGACCACCACCATCATCTCATCCCAGCCCCAACACTGCATCGCGCCTTGCTCGCAAGTACAGTACACGGCATGCACAGCGTCGGCTGCTCGCAAGAATAGGCCCGAAAAGCCTGCCAGGCGCCTCCTTTGCCCACTAAACCCAAGCCAGAATCCCATCCCATCCGTCCCATCCCGCTGTGCCGTGACCAACCTCGTCGCATGTGACGCATGCTCCTCACCCCGAGCTTCGAGTACCTCTCCATGCCCGCAGCCCGATGTATGTTGGAGGCGTCATAGAGCTGCAAAGGAACCTGGCAACAGAGCCGCACGTTGGCTGAACCCACAGTAAACTCATCCAGTCCGTATGTTACGAATCGATGCTCCAATGAATCATATCAAGCTGTTTGCGTTCTCCTACAAAATGTTAAGAAAGACAACAGGGCCGGTCCTGGCGCACTTATACACACGACGAAGCCAGTGCCTCACTCTGTAATCCTCCGCCCTGCATCCGCATCCTAGCCTGTGCTCGTCACGTCTATTAAGCTACTCCCCCGCGCGCACAAACATGAACAATCTCGTCGTCCTTGCCGTCAGGTTCCTCCTCATGCGTCAATGAGGTTCTCCTCGGTCTGCTGCTGGTCCTTCGCCCCAACGTCCGCCCGGGCCTTGCCCTTCGACTTGGCGTCCTTCTGGGCGCGCTGGTAGAACTCGTTGAGCACCTTGGCGGGGATACGGTTCAGCAGGTCCTTGGGGAAGATGCGCAGCAAGCTCCACGCCAGGTCCAGCGACTCAAAGATGGTACGCGACTCGTACGCGCCTTGGCTGATGAACTGCCGCTCAAACTTATCCAGGAACTCCAGCGACAGCTTGTCCTCGGCCGACAGAGCCTCCTCACCCACGACGGCCTTCATCGCCGCCGCATCGCGACCGATGGCGTACTTGGCGTACAGCTGGTTCGATACATCACCGTGGTCCTTGCGCGTCATGCCCTCGCCAATGGCAGACTTCATCAGACGCGACAGCGACGGCAGCACGTTGATCGGCGGGTAGATGCCGCGGTTGTACAGACCTCGGTCGACGAAGATCTGACCCTCGGTAATGTAGCCAGTCAAGTCAGGAATAGGGTGCGTGATGTCGTCGTTGGGCATGGTCAGGATAGGGATCTGCGTAATGGATCCGTTGCGTCCCTCGACACGGCCGGCTCGTTCGTAGATGGTGGACAAGTCAGTGTACATGTAACCGGGGAAACCACGACGACCCGGCACTTCTTCTCGGGCCGCCGAGACTTCACGAAGGGCATCGCAATAGGCAGACAGATCCGTAAGGATGACGAGGACGTGCTTCTCGAGTTGGTAGGCGTAGTATTCGGCGGTCGTAAGCGCAAGACGGGGAGTAATGATACGTTCGATGCTGCAGAGACCAACAGTTAGCAAATACCCTTGACCCCCAACTTGGTACACGGCAAGGGGGCGCAACTCACGTCGGGTCGTTTGCCAGGTTGAGGAAAAGAGTGACGCGCTCCAAGCTGCCGTTCTCCTCGAAATCGCGCGTGAAGAATCGGGCCGTCTCCAGGTTGACACCCATGGCGCCGAAGACAATGGAGAAGTTCTCCTCGTGGCCGTCGTGGACACCCTTGTTTGTGATGCCTTGTTTCTTGACGAGACTGGCCTGTCGGCAAATCTGGGCAGCAATCTCGTTGTGCGGCAGGCCGGCGGCGGAGAAGATGGGGATCTTTTGGCCTCGGGCAATCGAGTTCATCGTGTCGATGGCGGAGATGCCGGTCGAGATCATTTCCTCGGGGTATTCCTGCTGCCGTCAGCCCGAGGCTCCCAAAACGGGTGCTTTCCGGTTCGAACGTACACGAGAGTAAGGGTTAATAGGGCTGCCGTTGATGTCGAGGTATTCCTCGGGGAGCACCTTGGGGCCCTTGTCGATGGCACGTCCGGAGCCGTCGAAGATGCGGCCAAGCATGTCCTCCGACACGCCGAGCTTCAAGCTCTCGCCGGTGAACTCGACCCTGGTCTGCCAGCTTGTCAGCGACCGTCATCCAACCCCCCCTGCGGTATTTATCTTCGCCTACCTTCTTCACATCGATGCCGGAGGTGCCTTCGAAGACCTATCCAGATTGCGTCAGCACCCGCTCCAAGAGAGATTAACCGGATCGACTGTGAGGAAGTACCTGGACGACGGCTCGGTCACCTATCCATCGTAGTTAGCACACACAAAGTCCCCGACCCAAGCTGGACAGACTCACCTCGAGCTTCCAGGACCTGACCAGACCTCTCCGTCCCGTCAGGAAGCGTCAACGTCACAATCTCATTGTATCTCGGGAACTTGACCTGTAGCCAGCACGTCAGCACCACACTCTCCACCAGCATCAAACCGCAGATTGCGCCCATACATTCTCGAGAATAACCAGCGGGCCGTTGACACCCCCGACGGTGTTGTACCGAATCCTCGGCACAACCGAGTACGACGACGACTCGCGCGGGTCCCCCATGATGAAACGAGCTCAAAGGGCGGGCGGGGGGAGGCGGCACGGCGGCGGCGAGGATATGAGGTCCTTTTTCGTTCCGAGGAGCAGGCGGGGGCGGAAGAGCAAGGAGCTGCTGTGGCAGGCGGCGGAGCGAAGAGAGGGAGGCGAGGAGGATGACGAGGAGCCTCGAAGCTGTGGTTCGAAACGAGGTTGGAGGAGGGTTGAGGTTGAGCTTGCTTGGCCTCAGGTGGAGCCCTCCCCCAGTGCCACCGGAGGTGCTAGAGCCTAGACCCACGGCGCTGAGGATTGACCCGTACCGGCTGGAGCAGGTCGGCAGGCTTCAAGCATGGCGCAGTGACATCACATGACTGGTCACTCCTCCATCCCCCAAACGATGTCGACAACATCGCGACGCCTACAGCTGATGCATCGTTTTTGTCTTGATGAATGAATCAATAGTCCGTACAGTGCAGGAGCATTGCATTCAGAACGAGTCCACAACCACAGCAACTCAGCCAACAATTCGTACGCGTATATGCAGTTGTTCGCAGGCCTTTTATTAACATCCTCACCCTACGTGATGTACCTACGCCTGGGTTGCTTCAGCATTGGTCCTCGCCCGCGCGCCCAGAACCGCCTTGCCCACCGTGCTGTCATTCGCCTTGCCCAACTCCCCCGCGATCCACGCGCCAATGTCCGACATGGCATCCAAGTCGATCCCCGTGTCCATGCCCAGCGTCTCCATGAAGTACACCATGTTCTCCGTCGCCACGTTGCCCGTCGCCCCGGGGCTGTACGGGCACCCGCCCAACCCGCCGACGCTGCTGTCAAACGTCCGGATGCCGTGCTCCAGGGACACGGCCGTGTTCACAAGCGCTTGCCCATACGTGTCGTGGAAGTGCATCGCAATGTCCTCGCTCCGGATGCCCGCCGCAGCCATGCACTTGAGCAGCGCGCTCGTCCGCGGCGCGGTGCCCATGCCCGTCGTGTCCCCCAGCGAGATCTCGTCCGCGCCAGACTCCAGCAGGTCCGTCGCAATCTCGGCAACCTTGTGCGGGTCGACATCAAACCCTTCAAACGGGCAGCCCAGCACGACGGAGATGTATGCGCGAACACGCAGCCCGAGCGCCTTGGAATCTTGGATCACGGCCTTGAACCGCTCCAGCGAGGTCTGTATATCGCAGTTGAGGTTCTTCTGTGAGAAGCTCTCGGTCGCGGCAGCAAACACGGCCACCTCGAGGGCGGGCTTCTCGCCTCCGGCGCTCGGCTCTAGCTGGGTCGAGAAGGTATCCGGGTTCTGCTTGAGGATGTTGGCCGCATTCTGCAGGCCCTTGATATTGGGCGCCAAGAACGAATATGTCATCGGGACGGGCGCTTGGATCTTTCGCTGGAGAAGGTGCTCCATGATCTCGCTAGAGTTGGCCATCTATCCACGAGCCTCGGTTAGCGTCACCATTCCCCTCCTCAATGCCATCGTCGTCCATCAGCTCTGCACTCACCTGGGGAACCCATTTCGGGGAAACAAAAGATCCCGCCTCAATCGTCGAGACACCGGTCCTCGCCAGCCTCTCGATTAGCTCAATCTTGGTTGCGAGCGGAATCATCTTCTTCTCGTTCTGCAGTCCATCGCGAGGTCCGACCTCGACGAGCTTGACGAAGTTGCCCTGGGGGGCTTGCCCGCTGCTGGCCGTCGCGAAGCCCCGCCGCAATTGGAACTGGGACCGCCTGCAGGCCCTGCAGACAACTGACCGAAAAAGAGACATGTTGGATATGTAGAATTGCCGTGAAGCACCTTCGTGCGCGAAGAGTCGTGGAGGACTGAAGTTGAGAGTCGGCCGTCGGCCGATGCAACCCCAAGCTATCCGCGTAGCATCGGCTTCCACGCCCGGCCCGGCAATCAGCCGACTGCACGGTGGCGGCCCCGCGTCAGGCCGTTGCACCTCAAAACGCCATGATCAACAGGTAACTACGTTCCGGCCTCGGCAGGGTTAAGCACGGCCATGAGCATTCACAGCTTCGTGATGAGTACTTGGTCTAGCTTCCGCTCTGTCTACAGATTTGCTTCTGACATTAAAAACTGGCGTGGCTTGCGACCTAGTAAAGAAAAATACACCCTTTCTAGACTAGGGTATGAGAGCAGGCTTGAATTTGTACCGAATCAACAGTGCTGCAGTTCCTCCACAAACATAACTTTCGACAACACTGTCTAGTACTCGGCCTCAAGCTCCTCCTCGCCCATCGAGTCGGCAGCAACCTCCTCGTAGTCACGCTCCAGGGCAGCCAAGTCCTCACGAGCCTCGGAGAACTCGCCTTCCTCCATACCCTCACCAACGTACCAGTGCACGAAAGCACGCTTGGAGTGCATCAGGTCGAACTTCATCGACAGAGAGCTCCAGGCCTCGGCAATGGCGGTGGTGTTGGACAGCATGCAGCTACATCTCATTAGAATACTAATATCCCAACATATTTCGGGATGCTTGGGAGACTTACACAGCACGGTTGACCTTGGCGAGATCGCCGTTGGGCACGTTCTCGGGAGCCTGGTAGCAGATACCAAGCTTGAAGCCAGTGGGGCACCAGTCGACAAACTGGATGGTGCGCTTCGTCTTGAGGGTGGCAACGGCAGCGTGGGCATCGTTGGGCACGACGTCGCCGCGGTACAGCAGGCAGGTGGCCATGTACTTGCCGTGGCGGGGATCGCACTTCACCATCTGGTTGTTGGGCTCGAAGCAGGACATGGTCATCTCCTGGACGGAGTTGGCCTCGTGGGCAGCCTTGGCGGCCGAGATGACGGGTGCGTAAGCGACCAGCGGGAAGTGGATTCGGGGGTAGGGGACAAGGTTGGTCTGGAACTCGTTCAGATCAACGTTGAGGGAGCCATCGAATCGGAGCGAAGCGGTGATGGAGGAGACGACTAGAGGGCATTCATGTCAGTCATCCCGACGCTGCTGTCAGTGGGGCTAGATACGGAGCTCTCTTCTTACCCTGAGCAATCAGGCGGTTCAGGTTCTCATAGTTGGGACGCTCCAGGCCCAGGTTGCGACGGCAGATGTCGTAAATGGCCTCGTTGTCCACCATGAAGGAGCAGTCAGAGTGCTCGAGGGTGGTGTGGGTGGTCAGGATGGAGTTGTAAGGCTCGACGACGGAGGTGGCGGTCTGGGGGGCGGGATAGACGCAGAACTCGAGCTTGCTCTTCTTGCCGTAGTCGACGGACAGACGCTCCATCAGGAGAGCACCGAAACCAGAGCCAGTACCACCACCGAAGGAGTGGAAGACCAGGAAGCCCTGGAGACCAACGCAGTTGTCGGCAACGCGTCGGATCTTGTCAAGGACACCCTCAATGAGCTCCTTGCCGACGGTGTAGTGGCCACGGGCGTAGTTGTTGGAGGCATCCTCCTTGCCGGTGATCATCATCTCGGGGTGGAACAGGTTTCGGTAGGGACCGGTGCGGACCTCGTCGACGACATTGGGCTCGAGATCGCAGTAGATGGCGCGAGGAACGTACTTGCCCTGGCCTTTGTGCGGGTAGATAACATTAGAGCGGTAGTCCTCGAGGGTGGGTATTTTTTGGGTGATGGGATCGTACCAGTCTCCGAGAAGAAAGTGCTGAAGCCCTGGTCGGGCTCCTGCGCCTTGCGCTCCTCGGTGAGATAACCATCAGGCTGTGGGTGTTTGGTGTTAGCCAGGTCGGACTCGAAGCGGAGGTGTCAACAAATCGGCGGCAATTTACCTGGATACCGTGCTCAAGGCAGTAAAGCTGCGAGGGGGGAAAAGTCAGCCAGCTGTAAACAAAGAAGCCCAAGTGTTGAAACATACCTCCCAGCAGGAATTGGCGATCTGGCAACCAGCCTGGCCGACTGGAGTCGCGATGTTAGCACGGACAGCTGCCCAAGGGGGATGGATGCGGTGAAGACGCGTGAGGCGTTAGGCAGATGAGGGGCAGCAACTGGAGCTCACCGTTGATGCTGATAACCTCACGCATGGTGACGGATTATGGGCAAAGCAGACTGTCAAAAGTGCGGTATCGAATAATGTAGAAGCAAGGTCGACGAGCCCAGAGGAAGAAAGGCCTGTCTATTTTTTTTCTCTCTCGTCGCGGGTTTGGGTACGTGTGAGGTTTGGGAGGAGGTGCTGGTGCTGCGCGATGGGGTGAGGGAAGGAAATAGGTGGGGGAAATTTGGCCGACAGGGGGGGAAGGGGGCGAGCGAGGTGCGTTGCTGTCTGGGGATTTGTTGATTTCCCAGGCGTGGCTGGAAGAGGTAAGCGCGTCTGTGGGCGGTCCCTGCTGTTGCTCACCGCTCTAGCGCTCCAGGGAGTCCACAGGCCAGGCTGCGTCTTTGGCCCGTAATTATTGCTGCCGAGATGATGGGACAACACACCATTCAGTGTCTGTTTACATGTCACTTAGGTACGAGTATCTTCACCATTCCCTGGTTGTACGAGTACAGTACGAGTACGAGGCACGAAGCACTCCGTGCGTGCGAGCCTTAAGCTTCCCCTCGCCATTTCCCCAGCGGCTGCTCGGGGTCTCAAACGCAGATGCAAGGCAGCCTTGCGTCTGTCAACCTGAACGTTGATGAATGCAGATGCCTGTTGCTCCCGTAGCAAGCCGTTTAATTACCAGCGGCGAGACAGGAGGCGGCCGTAACCGAAACCTCGGTGCCTATTTCTGTGCCGGACGCACGGCGAACTCCTGCATTCCATTCCCTCCGGCCATCAGCTGTTCACAATCCATCATTAATCACCAGGCCGGCCAGCTGCACCGCGGCGCCCCGAACAGGCCATCGGCAGCTCCCCGAACGCCTCCGAGTGGCAGACACTGGGTCCCCGTGCCCAAAGCGTCCTCGCCTACGGCGGATCCCAGCCTGTCCCAGGGGTTCATCATCATCACCCAATCAAACAGTTTCTGCTCTCTTTCCATTCACCCTCAATCCGCAACGTGAATGAGCAGGCAGACAGAAAAGAACGAAGGCAACATGGCACTCCATTCCCGTAACCCCCTCTTCGGGTTGTTGCTGTTCCTGCTGCTCAGCACCACCGCCGTGCTCGCCAACGTCGAAAAGGTCATCTTCACCGGCCCAGCCCCCGCCAACATCCCCCTGGCCAAGCCCTCGCTGTCCGACCTCAAACTCCACGCCCTCACGCCCGAGACCTCCTCCGTCCGGACGAACCTGAGCCGCGTCTTCCCCGCCGATAAGGGCAATGCGGCCCAGGGACGCCCGGCGTGGCTCCTCCTGGATGGCCTCGCCGAGGGCCAGAGATACGAGCTACGCGTGTGCTGGGCTGCCATTGTAAGTCCATCCCAAATATGACCGACCCATTTATCCTTTTGATGGAAGGGCCATCTTGGCTCATGCTTCAACATTCAGGAACCAACAAGCTTCGCCTTGGATGTCTATGAGCTGGACACTGTTTGGCAGACTCCGGAGCTTATACAGTCCCTAGCAGAGTATGCCACCTCGCGTCAAGCAGATCCCGCCTTGGACAAGCAAGATTTCAAGGCGCAAAAGTCATCCTCGGACGATCTCGGGGAGCGCAAGGCATCAGTCTTGCTTCTCCATGTGCGAGCTGCAGCAGACTACTTCACCGACGACGCGGAGCTCATGCAGAATCCCCCGCCAGTCCTGGTCGACCTCATCTTGGACCCATTCCTCTACAACGTCGTCCCTCGATCGCTGATCCCAACCGCGGGTTATCTCGTCCTTGTTGGCGCCGTCACTTGGTTTGTAGCTCGATGGATTGCCTCTAGTCTCCAGTCTGTTGCCGGCTCCCCCGAGAGCCAGACGAAGAAGCAGGAGTAAGAAAAACTGATGCTCAACGCAAGGCTCAAGACATTCTCCTCCTCTTCCTCCACCTCCTCGTTCCCCATCCTTTCCAACAATGGTAAAAAAGATGCATCGGCGTGCTTTTCTATATACATTGAAGCAGGGCGCTCAGACCGAGTCTCGACACATCGTTATACGTTCATCTCCGTCGACAGCGTTATCATCGCGACATACGTATGCAACAGCGAAATCAGTATACGATGCTCAACCGCACACAGAACTCCTCCACATGGTCTCGGCGGCTACTCGCAAAGCTGGCTCTGGCTGGACAGCGATATTCCAGCCGTCTGCAGCCATTCAGCTCTTGACCCCGGGGCAACGGAGCAGCTGGCAGGCGAACTGCTCGTTGTGTTCATATGCAGCCGCCGGGCTTCTCAGTAAGGACCGCCGTGGTATGGCACCTGACTGTGTCCGCCATATTGCTGCTGGCCACCTTGCCCTCCAGGGTACGAAGAGTTGTAGCCACCGGGTGGCCCTTGACTATAGCCGCCGGGCGGTCCCTGGCTGTAACTACCAGGAGGCCCTTGGCTGTAGCCGCCGGGAGGCCCTTGGCTGTAGCCACCAGGCGGTCCTTGATGAGACTGCCCGTATGGGGGGTTCTGGCCACCCGGTGGCGGGCCGCCATGGCTCGGGGTTTGGTGCGAGTACCCGCCGCTTCCTCCATGCTGTCCCTGCTGCCCGCCGTAGGACTGGCCGTAGGGGGACTGGCTATGAGGCGGCTGCTGTCCTGGAGGAGGGCCTCCGGACGGAGGAGGCGGGTACGACTGGTGGCTCTGGCTCCCATGGCTCTGGTGGCTCTGGTGGCCCTGGCTCGGCGAAGTCTGATGTTGGGAGGCCTGCTGCTGGTGTTGGTTCGATTGGGATTGGGAGCCGGACGGGGTGTGCGTGGAAGAGCCGTGGCTGGACCCAGGCGGCTTGTACGTGGGTGCTTCGCCAGAGTATGAGCCGCCAGTGCCGGAACCCGAGTAGCCGTAATTCTGGCCCTGAATCGCCAACTGTGTCAGTCGAAATGTCCACCTAGCTTATCTGTACTGCAATGAGACAAGGAGGAATCCGGCTTACACCGCTGCCGCCGTGGGATGGCTTGCCGCCAAACATGTTGGCGACACCGCCGAAGACGGCGCCCGCGATGCCACCCTGGCTCTGGTGACCGGCGTTCTGTCCGCCGTGGTAGTTTGACGGCGCCTCAGGCTTGCTGGAGGGCGAGAGGAGGTTCGAGGCCAGCTGTCCGACGAGCTTGCCCGCGGAGCTCTTGCCGCCGCCGCTGCTGCCGCCGCCGTGCCCGCCGCCGAGGAATTGGCTCGCAAGGCCGCCCAGTCCGCCGCCGCCACCGCCGCCACCGCCCGAGTTCTTGCCGCCGAGGAGCGCGTTCATCGCTATGCTCTACCACCACCATCGTGGTCAGCCATCGGTGTAACCCACGCCCGCCGCCGGCGA
Source organism: Tolypocladium sp. Sup5 PDA-1 (assembly GCA_000750105.3). NCBI lineage: Eukaryota > Fungi > Ascomycota > Sordariomycetes > Hypocreales > Ophiocordycipitaceae > Tolypocladium > Tolypocladium sp. Sup5 PDA-1. The sequence continues at coordinate 65,726 of JPHH03000041.1, forward strand.
GAACAAAGAAGAAACACAGAAGAGGGGGATGGGGGGACAACGTACACCCAGCCCGCGTTCCCCGTTGGGCCCGTCGACGCCCCGCGACCCGTCGGCCATGATGGGCTCCATTGTGCCGTCGGCATGCTTGACCGTCTGCGAGCCGTCCGGGTGGGTGATGAGCTCGGGCTGCGGCGGCGGGTGGCCGTAGGGGTGCTCGACGTGCTGGCCGGGCGTGGTGCCCGTCTGCGCGGCCTGCGTGGGCACCTCCCACTGGGAGACGCCCGTCGCGAGCTGCACGTAGTAGTACTTCTTGCTCGCGCCGTCCCACTGCGCGATCCAGCCCGCAGGCAGCGCGGGAGGGGCAAACGTGGGACCCTCGGCGCTCGGCGACGTTGGCCCAGCCATGGGGGATGCCTGTCTCTGCGGGCGCGTGTGTGAGAAACTGCTTCGATCGGAGGCCCGAGGCAGGATAGGGTCTGGTGGTGGGCGGTTGGAGGGAGGGGGAAGAGATTGGGGTGTGGGGGAGGAAGAGGTTGAGAGTGAGGTGGTGATATAAGGTAGGTAGGTATGGCGGGGAGGAGGCGGCGCCGAGATATGGACAGAAGCGCCCCCCAGCGGTCTACAGTGACAGTTTGCTCCGTTCTGGCCCCTACCAAACGGCAGAGGGTGGTCGTGAGAGCGCCAGCAAGGAAACGCAGCTAGGCGTTTTTGGGCAACCAGGCCAATAATGGGCCCAGCCTCGGACAGCCCAGTTGCTCAGTTCCAATAACAAGACGACGACGGTACCCATGGATTGAGAAGCCCCATTTTCTTTTTCTTCTCTTGATTAACCAACGAGCGCGTGACAGTGTGAATGTTGGCTTGATCGTTGGACGTGCTGGAGGGAGCCCCATCTAGTGGGCACCTTGCGCTCATCGCCACAAAGTACCTATCACCAGCAGACCTACGAGTACGGAGTACTCGTACTACCTATGTAAGTGGAAAGGACGTGATGTGGCTGGTGCTGGACACCAAGCCAGCAGCGCCTCCTCTTGGCTGCTGAAGCCGAAGGCACTAACAAACTCAGCACAGGGCCGGAGGCCTGTTCAGTAACTTCAGTAACACCAAGGCCCTTCGTTGGGGCACACATACGAACTACATGCACTCTCTTTGTCCTTGCCCAAAGTGAATTGTCTCTGGTCTCTCCTGTGGCGCAGTCAAACGCGATGCTGAGGCGTCGAGTCTTCACCTGATGCGCAGCAGGGGACCAGCCCGTGCGATTGGCCCGTGTCCAACGACGTCGCTCGTTTGCGCCATATGACGGAATGGGCTGCCTCTTTGCCATACGATTCCCACGGCCGCCGCTATTGTTGGCTTGTTGGACCACATTCACAGACAGCCTCGCCAATGCCATTGTTGTCTTAAATGCTGTTCGTGAACATTCCCATCCTTTTGTCCGCGCAAACAATCACGCGTCACGCAAGCTGCAGCTGTCACGCCCGCCCGTTTCGCAACTGGGTCGCGTGCCGTGCCGTGAATCCAGCCACGTCGCCATGGCCACAGGGGAACAAGGAACGGTGAACGAGTTGCTCCATCAGCAATGTATCCTCTTCATGCTATCAAACAACTGTAGCGGAGCCGGCTCCCTACCCCCCTTCACCCCTCGTCTCGTCCGTCTCCGCGACCAACCACGCCAGAAACGAAGAACTAGAATATGTACAGTTATGTGCAAGAGAAATCAGAAGTATGTACTCGAGAGAGTCCCAGTCCTCTCCATATGTCAGATAACCTGAAGTGAAGCTGCCCCCGCAAACAGTGTCTTTTATATACCGAGAAATGGCTTGTTGCGGCTCGCGCCAGAGCGAACAACGGAGCAGGACCCGCCGCCGTTTGGGTTTGGCTTCACTCCGCCTGTGGCGAGCGGAGTTCCGCTATTCGACTTGCTGCTGCTGGTCGGCTGCTGTTGCTGGACGCTCTTTTGCGTGCTGCTGCTGCTGCCACCGGTGTTGCCGCCGCCGCCGCTGCCGCTGTTGCCGCCTCCGCTCCCGCTCGGCTGCTTCCCGTCACCACCTCCTTGCTGCCCCTGGTTCTAGTTAGGGCAGCTTCCGGTGGGGGGACCAGTCCGCTGCGAGTTCATGTCCACGTCCGGGCCCGGGTTCGGGAACAGCAGGTCGCGGCCCTCGGACGTGCCGCAGCCGTTGCCGACGTTGCCGACGAACATGTTGGGCCGGCTGCTGATGGGGCTGGACGCGCCGCGGCGCTTCTTGCCGCCGCCCTTGACGGTGATGGCGGCGCAGTTCATGTACATCTCGCGGTTGCCGACCTGGTTGAACCAGGTCCAGGCGAAGAGCATGTCGCCGGCGGGCGTGTCGCTGGGCAGCGTGAACTTGTAGCTCGAGTCGCCCATGACGGGGCAGTGCCCGATGTACGAGTGGATGGCCTTCCAGGTGCTGCCCTTGTCGAGGGACACGGACGCCTGGCAGCTGCCGCCGTTGTGCGGCGTGCCGCCCGTGATGGTCATGCTGTACGACTGGCCCGGCACCCACTCGGCCACGGGCTTGCCCTGCGGCGTTCCCAGCAGCTTGTGGTAGCCCTTGCAGGGGAAGTTGCTGCCGCCGGCCGCGAGCGGCGACGTCATGTCGTAGTCGACGTTGGTGGTGAACTTGTTGAACTTGGAGCGGAACGGCGGCGGGCTCTTCATCTCCATGTGCGCCTGGGAGAACGAGGCCAGCCCGAGGAGGGCGGCGGCGAGCGAGGCAAAGGACGTCTTCATCGCGGCGGCGTAGACTGAGGACTCGTCGTTTCTTGCGTATGTAGAAAGGGCCGTAAGTAGAGTAGGACGCCTTGTAGGAGCAGATAAGGGAAGGGAAGGGAACACACTCGCTGTGGCTTGAGGAGAGAAGAGGAAGGGATCAAAGACAGTCTCCGAGAGAGAGTCACGCCAGCCTTTTATATCCCGGCGGCCCCTAGCAAACCGCTGCTGCGAATCGCCATTCAAGGCAAACCTCAGGGCCCGGGCGGCCATTGTCTGAACACGCCAACGGCCCATTGACGACGAGCTGGCAATAGGGACCAAGGGCAGGTACTTGGCCAGGTAACGTTTGGTTGTTGTTCATGGATCTCACCTCCACAGCCTGCCCAAACCCCCCTTCCCCCACGCCGGGGGGCCCATCGGGTAAGGTATGTCCCCTAATTATTCTGCGGCGGGCTGTCGCGATTGTCGCCCGAGCCCCTGTCGTCTTGTTCACGGGCCAGTGACTGTGACTCGGGCGACGAGCCGCCGCTCCGCTCCGCGCATGGCGTTGATGACCCGTCTGCCCTGGATGCGAAACAGCCCCTGCTACTATTGGATATGCTATTCCATTCCACGGATGAAAGGGCCTTGGCCTCGTCGACGACATCCCCCCAGCGTGCCATCGCGCGGCATCTGTCCCCGGGCGAGTCGCGTGTAACACCCAGGCTCCAGCACATGATCGAGCATGGATTCTTTCATGGACTCTTTGATGGAGGGGCTTGGAGGGGCTGGAAACAGGCAAGCTAATCAACCAACCACTTGCTCGTGGGTTCACGTCAGTCAGGCGTCTCGTCTCGGAGTTGATTGGGATGGGATGGGATGGGATCGTCAGCCGTCACCTCCCCCAGCAGAGCCGCCGCCGTCGACTCGACTCGTAATGCATCCGGCGTCTGCGCCAATCAGCGCCGCCACAGAGCCTCGGCCGTCCCTGGTTCAGGGCCGCATGCACGCCGTCGTCGTCGGCTTGCTGAAACGCCATTACTTGTCACTGTCGTTGACGCTGTCCCGAGATATGGCAGTCGACTCGTCATCGCGCGAGGCTCCGTCCTGCTGGACGTCACTGAAACGCGACGGAGCCGCCCGCCTCCACTTGTTCCGGGGCGATCCCGCCGCCGCCGCCCCGCGCCAGACGGTCGACAGCCAACCACTGCCTCTGCATGGCGTATTGCCGCGGCCTTGTTCTCGTCCAGCTCTATATCCAGCATCTACTAGGCCTGCGTTTTGAGCGTGTAGCATCGTGCATCAACCGCAGCCCTCCTCCTGATCCTCTCCATTTTCTGCAACTCGGTAGGCGCGCGCTCTGGTGATCTCCTTGAAAGAGCCTGTCAACCATTCACTTCTCACGCTATTCCAGACCTTCACACACACCTCGACCAGACTTTCCTCTCATCGCCCTTCTAGTTGCAACGTCTCCTCGTCATCGTCTCCTCCTCCACTATGTTGGTATCAGGCCGCTCGGAACAGCCCCATGCCCACGTCCAAGCGCCTTCGCGCCCTCTCTCTCGGCCGCGTCCTCGGCCCCAGGACAGAATCTTGCAAAGACCGGAAACGCGATCGTCAGGTCCCCCTTCCCAATTCCCCAAGTCCCCCAAGGCCCTCCCCACCAGCCGACCAACCAAACCGACCAAACCCTGCCGCTGCCTCGTCATGCGCCCCAGCTTCTTGTCCATCACCCAACAGGCGCGTATGCACTACGGGTTTGGAGTTGCAACTGCTAAACTTGGCTATGACTAGCACACATCCAACTCCTCAGACGCCCCATATGGGATGAAAGTATTCTCTGGTTCTTCGTTTCCGGCTGATTAAAAAAGCACCTTGCTTGCTTAGCCTGCAGCTTATTGTAACCTCCTCTGCAGCCACCATCCTGGCGCATTTCTGCTCTCACCCTCTCCCCCCACATCTCATCTCGTCAGCCAGCTTCCCACTGCCACCCCAACTACTTCGTACCGATCAGGTAGGTCCTTATCCCAGAACTACGGTACGCCGTCCCACTAGCACTCTCTGCCAAGCTATGGGGTGACGGGAGCCGTAACGTAACTTCTGCTTCGTGTGACTTTTTGCTCCAGTCTACAGCTAGCTGTCAAGTCAGGTACAAACAATACTGCGTGCCCTCCTGCCAGCCTGCCTACACCCCGATATCCCTGTCATCAGTCTCACAAATCGATGCCTCCCTCCCTTCTGTTCTGCTCTGCACCGCTCACAGCCCGAACGTCCGGCCATGCCAATTTTGCTTTTGCCGAGTCGATCCCTCGTCGCCGTTGGCCACGTTCAAAGCTCTCATGAATACTTCTGACATGCAAGTACTAGCTGGACCTGGAGCTTCCTTCGACTGACCCCCACCATTGCAAGCAAGAAGCAAGCTGCTGATTGAGATGCCGCCTAGCTCCCACTGCCGACGATTGGTATCATCGCTTGCTTCGCCTTCTACCTCTGGAACCACGAGGTTGTTGAATGGTGGACGCCATCAGCACCGTGTTGGGTGGCGTTTCTGCCACCGTCGCTCCCTCTCAAACTGCCATCGGCTCTCCCCCCATCCTCAACTCGAGAGGCTGTAGGCGACTCTTGTGTACACACACACACGCATGAGAGCCCCCTTTGCGCCCTAGTTGTGATGCCTACCAATGAACCATATCGCAACTTCTAAAATGATATGCCTCATTGAGCCAACCGCGCCACGTGTAGCCTGGAGTTGAGATGGAAAGCCAGAAATCGTGTCGTCGGTGCACTGTAGTCAACATGAAAAATATGCAGTTCTGTATAGCTCATGCTATAAGTCGCCTTCTAGTTTGTTTCCTCTGCGCCGTCTGCCGTTCGGCCGTTCGATGTCCCGTCGGTCGCGTGGCCACCCTGCTGCTGCCCGTGCTGCTGGTGGACCTGTGATGCAAAGTTCTTGTTGTACCCGTTGCCGCCGCTCTGCTGGTGCGAACCGTAATAGTAGTAGTGATGCATCTGCCCTGGGCTCGTCGCAAAGTGTTGTGACGCGGGGCCGGCGTATCCTCGCACGTTGGGCACTGATCAAGTCAGCCACGTGTCACGGCCCCAGCCCAACAGGGAGGTCATCACTGACTTGGTCCACTGGGTTGTCCCGGGCCATATGCAGGCTGGTTATACTGCACGCTCGGGCTCATGCCGTACATTGGCTGGCCCTGCTGCGATCCTTGGTGCACCATGACTGGTGCCGTTGGACGGCCCGGGCTGGGGTACCCGTTCACACCGGGCACTTGCTGTGGCGGACCCGACGGCGGCATGAACTGCGGATGGCCGCCATGGTACATCATTTGCGGGGCAGCCACCATGCCCTGAGGCCCAGGGATGAACTGAGGCTGCATCATCATGGGACCGCCCATCTGCCCTTGCTGTGGTGGCACGTAGTGTGGGTTGTTGGAGAAGCTGCGGTACTGTCCCATCTGGGGATTGCTGGGACCCATGAACACAGGCTGGTTGTATTGAACCTGCGCCGGGTATGCAACTGGAAGCTGTCCCATGCGGGGGGAGGCAAAAGACTGGGCCGAGTTGGAATGCATCATCCGATGGTCATCAGTGCCGAAAGGAGGGTGTTGCACGGGGCCGTGCTGTAGCGTATGCATCTGCATTGGAGGCATGTGCGGCGACTGTCGCTGTCCCATGCTGTGGGCGCCGTGTTGGAGGTGAAAGGGCAGCTGGTGCTGGTGAGCCATCTGCGGAACAACGTGCGTTGGGTTGGGCGTGGTCATCGCCGGGTTCGAGAACGGCTGGCGTTCGAAGTACTCCTTGTAGGTGAGATGCATCGTCGAGTCCGATTTCTCATCATCCTGAAGCTGCCGCCACGTGGGGAGGGTGTCATATGAAGGTCGGAGACCGTTGTTGTCGTCCCAGTTACGACCATGGGGCGGTGCCAAGGTCTTGATGTGCGACAGAATGTAGCACTTTCCAACATCCACAGCCTTGGTCTTGCGACGGATGAGCTGCCCCGCGTGAGCGGCCGCAGGGACAGGACTCTCGGTAACGTGGGGCACGGCTGCGCGAGGGCTCGAGCTGGCACTAGGATGGCCATTCGGGTTGAACGACGCAGCGAAAGGACTAGGTCTAAACTCGTGGCTGTTGGGGTTGAGCTTGGCACCCATGTGGCCGGGGGCTCCACTGAGCCTGCGGTTGAACCCAGCATCGGCAGTGTTCGAGGGCCCAGTAGGGGGAGCACGCGCGTCCAGGCCTGCCGGGTGTTGGTTCGGTGCCATGGGTTGCGAATACCTCTGCTGCTCCATGTGGCGCAGACGCTGGGCCAGGTTGCCTGTCTGCTGCTGAGGAGGAGCATGTTGCGGGCCACCGCGGTTGTTCCTGTAAGGCTGTGCGTGATACGGCTGCTGAGGGAACTGCTGCCGAGGTCCAGCGTGTCTGTTGTTTGTACCAGCAGGGCCGCTGGCCTGCGGAGCGCCGGGTGCTCGAGCTGGTCGACCCTCTGCGGGGCTGACAGACGTGCTCTGCTCCGCCGGCTTTGCCTGCGCATCTTTCGTTGCCTGGACCTTCTCCTTGGGATCAGACTTGGTCTTCGCCATCTCCTCGGCATTCTTCATAGCCTTCGCTTGGATTTCCTTTTGCTTGACGGGATCCTTGGCTATAATCGAGACAAGGTCTGAAGGGACTGGAGTTGAGAGCTTGAAGCTAGTTGCAAACTTCTTGAGCTCCGTCAACTTGACCTCCTTGTCAGCCCGTGCTTTGCTGCTGCGGACCTTCTCGGCGTTCATCCTCTGCTGAGTGGCAAAGGACTTGAAGGAGTTCAAGACATCGCGCTCCACGGTGGAGGTTGCACTCGGAGTGCCCTCTTTGCCTTGCGCGGCCACGTTACGGCTGGATGCATTCGCAGATGACGGACCAGACGCGATAGACTTGTCCGCGGGCTTGGCATCTGGAGTTTTCGACTCCCGGGCCGAAGCGCTTGGCTTTGCCTCCGCTGGTTTGTCTTCCGCAGTCTTCGACTGCGTGGCCTTTTGGCTGTCAGGCTTTGCTGAAACCCCGTTCTTGGCGGAGTCGGCGGCTTGCGACCGAGTCTGGTCAGGCGTCGTCGACTGTTTCTTGGGCGGGGCCTTGATTTGTGACGAGATGATAGCTGGATCAACCGGGACACCTTTGACGGTAGACTGCCCGGCCGGTGCTCTCTTGGCAGGTGGCGTGTACCGGTTCTCCCGACCAGCCGACAGAGGTGGGAACTCCTGGCGTCGGACACCGCTGTACCTGCAACGAGCTGTTAGAAAAAGGTGCAGAAGTCCGTGAGGGGTTGGTTGGAACACCTACTTGTCTTCTTCGTTATCCCCGCCAGGACCACTTCCGCCAACAAAATCCATCACACGCTCTTCGGCCACGTGAGCGGTTACTGCAGCACTGCGTTCAATCTCCCGGGCCTTCTTCTCCGCCGCGGCGATCCTCTCTCTGTACTGAGGATGGCTCTTGTTGATGGCGGTGGTGTAAATGTTTTCGTCATAATCCGTCTTCAAGCCGAAAAGTCTTTCGTTCTCGGCAAACTGGTCCCAATGACCGCTGCTGCTCGACGCTTCCAAGCCACCGTCGGCGCCGTCAGTTGAGTCTGGGACCCATGGCTGCAGTGTTCGCTCGTTCCCAAAACGACTGTTCGAGATGGCGGCATCGGTCCGAAAGCCTTGTCGGTTTCCTATTCGGGTGCGTGTCAGTGTACGGCTTCCTTCGCGTAGTGCCCGAAGCATCGCACCGTTTTGTGCCCGGCCATCGACCTTCGCAGCACCTCCACCAGACATGCCTTCTTTCTTCGGAACAGGCATGATGAAAAAATCACGCGCTGTTGAATGCAGCTCAGAATTGCGTTGTCAGATCACCACGTCCCTGCATCCAGGCGAGAGCCAAAACTTCTCTGCCCTCAGTTTATGTAGTGTCGGCTTCGTCGCTGGTCCCACTCCGAGGTTTTTTCGAACCCTTCTTTCCCTGGAGAAGTCTTATTAGTGTCAGTTAGTACTTGCTGACAATTTCAACACGTTAGGACGCGGGCGACGGCTGAGGTAAAAGAGAGCGCGGTGCGAGCGGGAAGGGGGGAACGAGGCCACGGCCCGGAGAAACTGTAAATCAAGGTGCTCGAAAAACGCACCGATGCGAGAGAAGTTGACGAAGCTGAATCACTCGGTACGAACCTTGCGACGATGGCCAGCGGCTCTTGTGTCACTCGAACGAACGCAAGCGAGGTGGTTTGGTCAGGCTCTGGGCGGTGCGGAGGCTTCGTTGCCAACGGTTCTCTCCGGAGGAGGCCTGGAATAGGAATCAGCAAAATTCCCGGGAGCTTCAAAGGCACATCCACCCGCTGTGTGTCGACTCAGGGGTTGGTCCAGGCTCCAGTGCGAGCAAACAGGAGAAGACGAAGCCCAGGTCGGCACAGAGGGTGGACGAGAGAGGAGGTCGTGTGGCTTACCTGGGGGCAAAGCGAGAGACAGGAACCGAGGAGGATGGATCTCCGGCGTGCCGTCCAGCTCGACGCTGTTACGATTGCCTCGCAATGGGCCAAAAGGGCATGGAGAGACTGAAATTGGGGACGGGAAAGGGAGACGAGGTTCGCCGGTGGAGGTGGTGATGAGGCTTTGTTTTCCCTACCCTGTCACACTTGCCAAACTAACGACAAAGAAGCGTGGTGGGCCGCCAGCCAGCCAGGTGGGCAGAGGCGGGTAGGAGGTACGGGGCACGGGTGCCGGAAGACCTATACCACAGTGCGGGATTAATAGTCGCCGTGGTGGGGGTGCACTGTCTTGCTGGCGCAGGGTCGGCGCTGGCAGAGTTGCAGTTGACCAGCCGCACGAGTCGGGCGCGGCTGCACAGTGCCAATCTCGTCGCCCACGAAGCGCACTAGCCTGCGCCAGGACGGTACCCCTAAAAGCAAGACCCTCGCTAAAACGTGAGCAGAGCAAACCCTCAAAGTCTCGGATCAGTCTCCAGTGGTCTCCAGTGGTCTTCACAACAATACCTAGCGGACAATATGTGCAGACGTTGCCGCTGTCGCAACGCCATGCGGGAACCGCTGCACAGCAGAATAGTGCAGCCACCTGTAGTCTTGGTAGAGCAGCTTTCTCGACGTTCACAGAGCAGCAGGTACCTCGGGTATCTAGGCCGACTGCCATCGTCGGGCTGAGACGGCCAGGACGGCCTCTCAGGCAAGGTACATGCTTACTTTGCTTGGCAATCCACCTGAATAGCCTCTGCTCTGCTCTGTGCCATGACACGCAATTTCCTGCGCAAAGCCATCCATCAATCTCTGTCACCACACCCTGAACAGGATGGCAACGCATGGGTGGACAGCTCGTACTGCAGCCCATCACAATCAAGAAGAGCCGCAAAGTTCACCGGACTCGGGAAGATGCCATCACGTTTCACAGCATCGGACTCTTGACGTACGTGCGGGAGTAAGGAATGCTGTGTGGACAAAGGAATTCTACTACAGATATTCACAAGCACGACCCCGACCTCCGCATCTACACAGACGACTTTGACTGTTGGTACAAGTTTTTTGCGCCCTTGTGAACCCCCTTTATACCCGCAGACCAATCTCCTCGGCGTATGGCAGCACGAACAAGTCACCGACAGTAGAAACGGTCGCTTTTCCGTCGATAAGGGCCTTGGCAGTCTGCACCAAAGATTTGTTAACTCCAACGCGACAGTGGCAAAGGAAAGGGATGTCAGAGGTCTTACCGTCTTGAGCTTGTCGGCGGTGACGGAGTCGATGCTGCTGGCCAGGGCAGCAAGGTCGGACGGCTTGCCGCTGTTCACAATGCCGGATCCAGCCAGAAGCATGCTGGGTCCGCGCAGCTGGGCCTTCTCCAGCGCGTCAAACTTGGCGTTGGCAATGGCCTTCGTGAGGTCTTCCTTGCTGACAGTGCCGGCGGCAATGCTCTTGAGGGCCTTGGCAGTCTCCTCGGCTGCCTTGCGAACAGACGCGGCAGGGCCGGAGAGCCGGACAGCCAATAGGCCAGCGTCAGAGTAGGCCAGGTTGGTCGCGGAGACAGAGAGGCCAGGAGATCCGGCAGTGGCCTTGGACAGCAGGCTGAAGCCAGGAGCCCACTTGATGGTAGACTTGCCGCCGAGAAGCGATGCCAGGACGGCGATTTCAGGCTTCGAGCCAGCGTTATCCGAGCCGGGGAAGGCAATCACCATTGAGTTTCCGCCAGCATGGTTTGTCCGCTGCTCACCACCGTAGTACTTGGACGCCTCAACCTTGAGGGTCTGGCCGCTCTGGGAGGTAGCAGGGACGTCCTTGAAGAACTGGCCAACCCACTTCGACAAGGCGTCGGGAGAGGCGCCGTCAGCGACAATGGCGATATTGGGCTTCGCGTAGACGACGTCGGCGTAGCTAGCAATGTACTCCTCATTCAGGTACTTATGGTATGGCGTCGACAGCGAAGGGTATACGGGGGCGCCGAGACCAGTGTGGAAGGCAACAGAGTGGGCGTTGTCGAGAGCGAGAGCGGGAATGTCGGCGTTGACAGCCGCCTGCTTGAGGTGAAGGATCCTCTCGATGTCTTCGTGGAACTCGTGAGCTGCAGCCGGTTTAGTTCAACTCGCTTGTTGCCATGCGACGGAGAGCCTCACTTGTGTACTTCGTCATAGACACAACCTCGGCCAGCAACTCGGCGAAGTAGGGCAGATCCTCTCGGAGGAAGCTGGCCTCCAGGACAAGAGCCTCTCGGGTGTGCGAGGCAGCCAATTGACCACCAAGGAGTTCGGATTCGCGCGTAATACGGAGCGCAGACCGTCGTTGCGTGTTCTGTAGGCCCGTCAAATTAGCTCAGGTTCTGCCTCGGCAATGATACTGGCGACTTGCCTTGAACGCAAACTCCTCCAGTCCGACGGTCAGGCCAGGCAGTGGCTGGTATCGAGTGCCGGCCTTGGCAACAATGGCAAGCTTCGTAGTCGGGCCATGAGCGTCCCTCGAAGCGACCTTGACGCCAGTCACATCCGTCGTCTCGAAGGCTCCTGTGGAAGCGGCCGCAGCAAAGCCACGGCGCTGGAGTGGCTGGACGCTGCAGGTCCGCCGGGCGGCCTGCTGCGCGCTTCTCGCGAGGGAAGATCTCGAGATCATTGTTGAGGGTGATGGCGTAGTCAATCGACAGTCCTTCAGCCGTCGGGGTGTGAGCAATTGATCTCCAGAAGAAGTGCCTCGTCGAACCAGCTCCGTCTAATTTTCGGCGCCGGGAGAACTGGAAGAATCACGTGATTGCTGATTGGCTGGAACGCCAGAGGTGTTGGCCTCAGGTACCAGCGAGGTACCGCCGTGGGCCATTTGGTAGAGGGAAAATACGACCACAATACTAACTAACCCGTCCCCGACCAGCCCACTTGAAGCTCTGACTTACACCACCACGAAAAATTGACGAATGCGACCGAGTGGCATCGCCGGTCTCTCCTCGCGATTCCCACCAAACACATTCTTCGCCTATTCCTGTTCCCCAAGCATTTAGACGGATCCCCTCACCAGGGAATATTTCGTTTTACCTGCTTTCAACCTTCAATGACGCTCCGGTAGTAACCGTAGCAGCTCTAGAGATAGTGAGAGGATCTCTAGGAGCAGAGCAATGCTTGTTGTCGGTGCCACCCACCAACCACATTGTCGTGTGCCGCCATCGCTGACTTGCACGCCCGCAGACCAAACACGCTGCCGAGCTCTGTGCTCTGCTTGTCAACGACCTCTTTGGCGAGCTCCCTTCGGTATGTTCTCCGTATAGTTCGTCGATCTGCCGCAGAGTTTCTGTTGTCATCGCGGGGCTGACTCAATGCCCACTTGCAGCGAATCTTGGTGGCGCTCTTCACCAAAGGGCGATCCAACATCACACAGTTGGCGCAGCATACGTCGCTGAGCCCACGGCAACTACGAAATGGCCTCGGCGTCTTGATCCAGCAGAATTTGATATACCACTCCACGGATCCCGACTCGCGAAGCACTAGCTACGAAGCGAATTCCGATGCCTCTTATAATCTCGTACGGTCTGGGAAAATACTGGAGGTCATCGACAGCCAGTATGGAACTGCAGAGCGTGATCTGGTTCAGACGCTCATGCTTCTGGGCTATGCCAGAATCGCAGATCTAACCCATGCATTTACCTCTCGTGCCCCAAAGACCAATGGGCACACGAATGGAGCGCATGGCTCCGGCTCGGGCTTGATCGAGTCTGAGGCTCACCTCAACGCCGCCTTGTCTCGGTTGATTCAGGCTGAGATCGTGGAAACAGTTCGACCGGACAGTTTTCGCAACCCCGCAGAGGTGTACCGCGAAATCGAGGCGGACGTTACCAAGACCGCCCCTGGAGAAAAGGCCTCGAAGAACAAGATTGAACAGCATATGCAGATAGTGGAGCGCTTCAAGGCCTCCCGAGACCAAAGCAAGGCGCTGAAGCGGCAACTCGACCAGTCCAACGGCCCAGTGGCAAAAAGGAGGAGACTCCAGAACGGCGCAGCGCGGGCCGACGATCCGTTCGCGGACGAAGTCACACAGCTCAATGTAAGATCGTCTCTTTGCCGCTGAATCAGCCCGCGACTAACGCGCTACAGCCCAATATCGTGGTCAAAGTAAACCACGAGAAGTGCTTAGTTCAGCTACGCAATCAGCGTCTGGCAGAGTTTGCAGCAGACACACTTGGCGAAGTAACTGGACAAGTTTACCGCACTCTGCTTGAACTATTGACGACGCAACTGGCGAGGTGTCGGCCAGACCCGTTGATCGGTGACCAAGGAGGTGCCGAGCAGGTGATGGTGACCTCGGTGGAGATATATGAGCACCTCGACGAGGCAGTCAATGTCCAAAGCGGCATGGGCAAGGCACCAAAAGACAAGATAGACTTTCAGAGTGCCGAGAAGGTCAAGGCCACACCGCTAGACTATGAAAGCGATTCGGATGACTCCGACGGCGGCAAGCCCGTGGTGCGTGGAAGAGGCGCGAGAATCATTGCCAGCGATCATGACGACTCCGACGAGCTAGACGACGATGACGAGGTCCAGGACCAAAGGCCACGCTCTGTGTCACGGACGAATGGCGACCGGCAAACGAAGGTCAAGTTCGACGACGATGCGACATCCAAGGACAGCCGCCTGGACCAAATGCGACAACATCTCTTACTGCTCGCGGAAAACAGGCATCGCTTCGTGCGACACTGCGGAACCCACGGGCGCGGCCAATGGACAGTGGACTTTGGCCAGCTGATGGAGAGTCTCCGAGAATCAGAGCTGGATGCCTACATAGAGCAATGCTTTGGACGCCACGGGCTTCGGTTGACTCGGATCCTGCGCGCGAAGGGGAAGCTGGATGAGAAGATGCTGCCTTCTGCGGCTCTCATGAAGAAGTCGGATGTGCAGGGCAAGATGCTGGCCATGCAAATGGCTGGGCTGGTGGATGTGCAAGAGGTTCCAAAGGATAACAGCAGGCTAGCAAACCGGACCCTGTTCTTCTGGTTCTTCGATGGCGAGCGCACGCAGTCGCATCTCTTGGACGACATCTACAAGGCCATGCTCCGGTGCTTGCAGACACTGCAGGTGGAGCGGCACAAGGAGCGAAACATATTGACCTTTGTCGACAGGAAGGACGTGAAAGGAAAGGAGGAAGAGGTGATGACGGCGGAGCATTACAACAAGTACAACCGGCACCTGGAGGAGCAAGAGAAGCTTCTGGGGCAGGTCATGAGGCTAGACGATATGGCTGCGGTCTTCAGAGACTACTGATGACCGGATAGTGTCGCATGAGGATAACGTCGGCTGCGGATGGAAGCTGTGTTTTGAGCACCAGCGGCACGTGTGGAATGCGAGAGCGCGGAAGGGGAAATAACGAGATCCACAAGCAGAAAATCCCACAATTGACGTTGTACCGAAGTGACCGGAGATGCAAATAGATATGCATCTGCAGTTTTACGCGAGCCATGTACCTCAGTGACTTGCGAGGCTTCAGAAGGAAACGGCTGCCGTTGTGCCGGACTATGAGGCTTTGCCGAATTTTAATGAACACATAATGCAGAACAAAATACGGATACATTCCCAAGAGTTGTGACTCCATTCTAATATGCACTCGAGGTGTTTGGAGAGGAATTGTCGAGGTGATCAAGTTGTCCATGACAGCGCTGTAGGGTAGGTGGACACATGCAAAACGGAACTGCACGCCCGTTCGGGTGCGAGGATGAGGGGACGCTGGACCCACAATCGATCAGTTGTGTCAGCCCACTGTATTCGTACTTCGTACCCCGTTACCCGAGCCGACAGGGGCAGCCCAGCGCCTGGGCCACCCGCTAGGCACTTCCACGGGTCTGTCCCCGGGGCTCCAGGAACCGTCGTGTGCTCCCCGAGATCGGTAGTGGAAGTTGGTCGCCATCAAAAAATTTCCAGCCGCCGTGGGAGCGTCGACCAAATTGCCGCGACACCCTCAACCACCTGGACGACCGTGAGATACCGCAATCCGCATCGTCATCATGTCGCCCCCGGCAATGGTCGCTGGCGTCGAGAAGGAGTCGAACCTGGCCAGACTCCTGGGCTCAGGTACGGATTGATTGGCCCTTCTCCGCGGCTTCAGAGACAAGCCTGTGCTGACTGACAATGGACGACAGGCTCCGCTGGTATCGCCGAGCTGGCCATCTTCCACCCCGTACGTCGCCGCCACGTCGAACCGACGAATGACCCCGAGTGACAATGCGCTGACACTGCGGCCTCCAGGTGGACACGATTGCGAAGCGATTGATGAGCAACCAGACACGAGTAAGGAGACATACCCCGTTGGGCGAGGAGCAGATGGAACGGCCGAGCTGAGCATTTATCATCGCAGGTTGCCAGTGCCAGCCAGCTCAACCAGGTCATCTTCAAGGACAAGGCCGGTGCCCCCATTGGCCGGAAGTTCGTCTCTCTGTTCCCCGGTCTGGGCTATGCCGCGGGCTACAAGGTCCTCCAGAGAATATACAAGTATGGCGGCCAGCCTATGGCGCGCGACTTTCTCGCCGAGCACTACGGAAAGGATTTCGAGTCGGCATTCGGAAAGAAGACTGGCAAGGCCATCATGCACTCGACGGCCGGCAGGTGAGGCTCCTGGTTGAGAGAGTATTTGACCCAAGGCAGCGTCTAACCGCTCCCCAGTTTGATCGGAATCGGAGAGATTGTTCTGCTGCCCCTCGACGTGCTGAAGATCAAGCGCCAGACGAACCCCGAGGCTTTCAAGGGCCGCGGCGTCTTCAAGATCGTTGCCGATGAGGGCTTCGGCCTCTACCGGGGCTGGGGATGGACTGCGGCCAGGAACGCCCCTGGATCCTTTGCGGTTCGTCAAGCCGGGTCCCCGTTTGATGTCCGTTACGCTGACGCATAGAACCAGCTGTTCGGAGGTTCTGCCTTTGCCAAGGAGTACCTGTTCCACCTGCAGGACTACAACAAGGCGACGTGGTTCCAGAACTTTGTGGCTTCCATCGCTGGTGCATCGGCCTCGCTGTTGGTGTCGGCTCCTCTCGATGTGATCAAGACCCGAATCCAGAACCGCAACTTTGACAACCCCGAGAGCGGATTCCGAATTTTGACCAACATGGCCCGGCAAGAGGGTTTCTCTAGTTTCTTCAAGGGCCTGGTCCCCAAGGTATGGCGCGAAACTGTGTTAGTCCCCCATGGGTAAAGATGTTTGTTGCTGACCCTGCATCGTGCAGTTGCTCATGACTGGACCCAAGCTGGTGTTCTCGTTCTGGCTCGCCCAGACGCTTATCCCGGCCTTCGATGTTGCTTTCAAACGATGACGGATCTTGCTTTGAATATGAGGTTTTAATGGGAGGTTTGGGAAAATAGACTGCGAGTGCGTTTGGCCGCCCGCAGTGGAGCAGGCGGCTCGCAGCAGACGGCTTGCGGGGGACCCCTTGCTTGCGACAGCCGTGCTGTGAACCTGTGATGTACTTTTGGTATATAGAAGCACTCAGCTCTATAGAATCAGCGACATGCTATTTATGCACACTGCCTCCACAACCATGATTGGAGGCACCTCGTTTGCCAAAGCCCCGTCTTTCTCTTTCCGACCAGGAACAAGATGGATTGGACCCTTTGACATTTGATTTGGGTTTGGTGCCTGTCTTGCCGTCATCGATCGGGCCCAACCCCGCTGGGGCAGCAATCGGATGGGGTGGATGGGGTGGAACAAGGCCATTGTGTCACCCAGCACGCGTCGTTGCCCCGACAACGGACGGCGGGAAGCAACACAACACAGACGCCATGCTCAACAAGCGCCGTCGACTACGACCACCTGCGGTGAGCCGCCCTCCTCTCGCCAGTTTCCCGAACTGCATCGAATACACCCTCAACCTCGAAATCTCAGAGGGAGAGCAGCGCAGATAGCCGAATCTGCTCGCCGTCTGCTGTTTCTACGACCGCGAGACCGTGCCCCTCCAGTGCACGTCATTGGAGTTGCTCCAAGCGTGGCCGCGGCGCTGTCCGCATTCTTTCCATCCGCGCTCCATTCCTCAGCGACTCCTCCAACATGCCAAACACCGACCGAGATTCGTCCCGAGATGGGGACCGGCGGCTGAATCATCAACATTCTGCCTCCTCTGACCTAGGCAATCGGGCTCTGGTTCCCATGTGCGTCGTCTTTGCCTTGCCATCTATACATACATGTCGTCGTTTTGGCGCAGGCTGACCAGCAGCAGGTGGGACAGCTCGGATCCTGATCGTGCGCCGCCGCCTTTGCCGCTGAACCCGCAGTCGCCCAGCTTCACGTCGCGCGCGGGCACTTCTAGTGCGATTCAGTCCGCCCATGCTGCGCTTAGCGAGCGCGCACGGGAGAGCGCTGCCCTCGTCCCGACCCTGGCGAAGCGCGTCCACGACGGATCCCCCGAGAAGGCACTCGTCAAGGGTAACGCTCACCGTCGCATGCAGTCGCTGCAGCCTGGCTCTGTGCGTGATTTGAGCCTCCTGCTCGAGGGCGGCCGCAACGCTCCCGGCTCCCCTACACGATCGGACCGGCCGTCCACGCCGACGCAAAACTACCTGAGAGAGAGCGCCTTCGAGCCACGGCCACAGGACAGCGCCTCTGAGGCCTCGACACCGATCCCTGGACCGAGCCTGACGCCGATTGTGCGCCCCACGGTCCGTCGACCGCCGCCCCAGAGCATTCTGGGCGAGAACACGCCACCCCAGTCGTCAACTATGCTTGCTCTCCAAGCCATGGGCACCCAGCCGCTTGCGAGGGACGCCGACCCTGCCCTCTCGAACATAACCAACGGGGCAGCGGCCAACAAGGGCCCGCAGAGTGTCGAAGGGCTGTCTGGACAGATTCTTACTCTCACAAGCATCGCCCAGTCTTTGCAAAAAGAGCTGAGCCAGCTTAGCAGGCGAAGCAGAGACAATGCCACCGACCTGCTTAGCCTCAAGGAGGCTACCAATACGAGGGACGAGGATATCCGCCGAAGCTTGAGGGACTTGATGGGCAACGTGAGCGACGCATCCAGCAGAATATCCTCCCGCGAACACTACGGCGGGCTGTTCCTCGACAATAAGCCTCACTGCACGTCGCCCACCAATTCACGGCCGTTCCAGCTCCCCCGGATTCCCTCTCCGAAGAGCTTCGCCGATTCGATTGATCGTGGATCCATCAGCACGCCCTCGCTCTCCGGCGCGGATGGACCGGCGTCTTTCGCGCTATTGGAGAAGATTTGGCGCGGCCTCGGCACCAAGGACGGACATGAATCGCTGGCTGACCTCCTCAACGAACTATCGGAGAAGCTCTCCGGAATGGCAACGGCCGCCAAGGTCGATGAACTAGCCCAGTTCGTTCGGGAGCAATCAGAAAACGCGATTGTGCCCGATGTCTCTACCCGCGGCAGAAAGCTCAGTGAACAGGGTCCTCGCGGATTGGATTTGGACTATTGCCAGCCAGCGGGCGGTCCAATGAACCAGCGAGTCGAACGTCTGCTACAGAACGGCGAGTCCCGGAGGTCATCGGCACCATTGGCAAGAGGCGCCGACCTTCTGAACGAAGACCTCATCAAAATCATCCGATCCGTCAAGGACAGCGTCTCCCAAGGCGGCGGTTTGACCGCCGAGGTCAAGGCTCTTGTGCGCGAGCTCCGAGGCGAGGTTCTCGGGATGGGTCGCGAGCTCGGCAAGAGATTGGAGAAGATGGACACCAAAGCCGTCGAAGAATCGGACCCTCCCAGCAAGGACGACGTGTCGAGGGTGATTGACGAAGGCCTCGAGCAGATGAAGGAGCAGCTGAATCACGTCCTCCGCGAACATCGACGCCAATCTCAGGCCTCGGCATCCTCGCAAAAGACCTTGGTCGATTACCAAGAAATCTACAATGCTATGCGGGCAGCCCTCAGAGACAACGAAGCCTCCCAAGGCGACATGCCTGACCTGAGCCGAGAGGATGTCATTGAAGCTGTGCGAGATGCCTGGGAGAACTACAAGCCCGAGATTGAGGTCCAGCAGCTTGGCTTGGAGCGCGAAGAGGTCTTGACCTGCCTCAAAGAGGGAATACAGGAGTACATGCCCCGCGACGAGAGGCCTGCCGGCGCCACCAGAGATGAGGTGTTCAAGGCTGTTGTGGAGGGCCTGAAGCACTTTGTGCCACCGCAGATGGACACAACCGCGACGGTTTCAAGGGATGAAATCATCGAAGCGGTCCGTGATTGTCTGGAGGAATTTGAGTTCCCCGTGGCAGCCTCTGCGATTGGCCATGACATGACGCACAATGACATGGTCCACGCGGTCAAGGAGGGCCTCGAGGGGCTGGATCTTCCTCGTGGCAATGCCCTCGTTGCCCATTCCGACAACGACGAAGTTGTTTCACGACTCCAGGATATCATGGAATACATGAAACTGGAATTTAGGGGCGTGTCTGAAGAAGCAAAGGAGAATGTGGCCGCCAACGGACGAGACACGGAGCAGGTCCTCGATGCCACGAAGGATGGCTTGGAAAATCTCCGCATTGCCATCGAGAGCTATGTCGACCGCGCCACCGGTGCTGCTGGACAGGAGGAGTTCATGGAGAGCCTCTCTAGAAGCATAGAGGAGTTCAAAGAGGAGCTTACGAGGGTTGTTTCCCAGGCAAATGACAGTTCGCGCGAGCAGGTCCAGACGGAACTGGAAGGCCTGCGCGAGGTTGTCAACTCGTCCATGATCCCCGCATCTCCTCAGGGGGCCGGCAACAACCAAGAAGTCCTCGAGGCTCTGCACAATGGCCTCAGCAGTCTCAGAACAGAGATCCTTCGGCCTCGCCCAGAAACAAGCGAAATCCTCGACGCCCTTCAGGATGGCCTCAACGAACTTCGCGCAGGAATCGACAGAGTGACTAATAAGCCGGTCGATCTGACAGCGAACGATGAGATCCTGGATGCGCTCAAGTCCGGCCTGGAGTCTGTGAGGTCGGACATTGAGACGCTGCGCGAAGGCAACAATGAGAAGGCAGTTGCAGCTGTAGCAACAGTCAGCCATGATGCGCACGAACATGCCATGATTCCGGCGGACATGGTAAAGCAGGACGACATCAAGAACCTGGAGGTCTTGATCACCCAACTTCGAATCAAGGTCGAGGCCATGGAGCCAGAGCCAGAGAGCGAAAGCATCCACAAAGAGGACTTGGCTCGCTTGGAGGACATGCTTCGTCATGTGCAAGAGGGTGTCCAAGAGATCTCCTCTCGGGAACCACCAGCCGCAGCGGCAAGGGAGGAAGAGACTGACGCTCCTACGGCAAACGGCGACGCAGCAACCCGAGACGACGTGGAGGCTATCGAGACGCTTCTGCGCAACACGAAAGCTCGCCTCGACGATCTTATTGATGGCGAGCAGGCCGTCCGCAAGGAGCATCTTGATGCCGTCGAGACTCTTGTTTTTGAAACTCGCGAGACCATGGGGTCCATGACCAGCCAACTGGAAACCATTTCTCAGAAGGAGGATCTGACTGCCCTGGAGGCACTCCTTACCCAGCTCACTGTTGGGGTGAGTGAGATGAAGGAGCATTCCGAGAAAGCCGCAGAGGATGATGACAAAGTCACCAAAACTGACGTCGAAGCCGTCGAAACCGTCGTTCTCGAAATCAAGACGGCCCTGGATGGCTTAGCTGGGACCGATTTTGCGGCCATTTCCAACAAGGAGGACATTACCAACTTGGAGACTCTTGTCAAGGAGGCCAAAGAAAAGCTCGAGGCCTATACCGAGTCGTCTACGCAGGCGCTCTATGACCGACAGGCTGAGATTGTTGGCGTCGCCGACCGTGTGACCGAGGTCAAGACCTTCCTGGAAGAATTTCAAGAGACTGTCAAGGGCAAGCTAGGAGAAGGATCGACGGGCGTCGAGGCACTCAGCAAGCTTCTCGAGACCATGGGCGAAAAGATTGACAAGAACGAGAACGTTGGCCAGGATTTGAAGGAAATGTTCGACACCATGAAGACTCAGTTTGAGGAGTCCAAGGAGGTCGTCGCTGGTGCCCGGCTGGAGTCCGACGAGAAGCTGCAAGAGGCCACGGAAAACATCGGAACCAAGATTGACGACAAGATCACGGAGCTCATTGCCAAGTATGACGAGTTCAAGGCGGCCATGGATGAGAAGAGCGCGACAGGCGAGGCTCGTGATATCGAGACCGAAGCTGCCGTGGTCGGCACCAAGGCCGTGGCCGAAGAGCTGAAGCTTCTGATTGATACACTGGGATCAACTGTCACGGACTCGCTGGAGAAGATGGAGGAAGCCTCCAAGACCGTCTTCGACAAGGTCGAGGAACTAGCCACTCGTACGGAGGAGAGCCAAGCCGACGGCAAGACGGAACACCAGCAGACGCGTGACCATATCCAGCACGCGGTCACCATGGTCGAAGGACTGCAAGGAGAAGTCAAGGAGTACCAGCCCCAGATTCTGGAGGCGGTAAAGGACATTCTCCTGCTTGTCGGCGAGCATTTCGAGCACTCCAAGTCTGCAACCACGGATATCCAGGACAGGATTGTCGAGTCGAAGCCACCAGAGCAGCAGATGCTTCCCCCTCCCGAGAAGTATGATGACTCGGAAGTACAAGAGAAGCTGAATAGACTGGTGGATCAAAAGTACGACGACTCGGAGGTGCGGGAGAAGTTGAGCAGGTTGGTGGAAGAGAGGTACGACGACTCAGAGATTCGACAGAAGCTGGACCGTTTGGTTGAGCAAAAGTACGACGACGCCGGCGTGCATGAGAAGCTCGACAAGCTGGTGGACCACAGCACCACTGCGGCGCAGACATTTACCCAGCTGGAGACACTAGATAGGGTGCACCAGTCCGTGGTCAACACAGCCGCCGAGATCTCTCAGTTCCTCTCCAGCCAGACGCAGCGCATCGAGGACGATCACGAGGACCGGGAGAGGACACTCCAAGACACCATGGTGGCTCTCGAGCGCAAGGCCGCCGAGAAGGATCACATGGAGGCGTCGATCCTCAGCCTGAAGGACGAGGAAGAGAGGCTTCGAAACAGTGTCATGAATCTCCGTACAGAGCAGGAGAGCCTGATACGACAAAAGACTAGGCTCACCGGAGACGTGTCCTCGCTCGAGACGGCCATGCGCCTGCGGAAGGAGGAGCTGTCTGACATGGAGCACCGCGCAGAACGCCTGGAGCGCCGCATCATGGAGGGCGTCATGGATCATTCACGGGTCCTCCTCATGAACAAGAGCAGCAAGGACCGCGACAACATGAGCCGCAAACGCGTCAAGAAGCCCGCGACGGAGCAGACAGAGGCGTCTAAGCCACGACCGGCTGTCAGCATGGCGCTCTCGGCGAAGCGCCACCTCGTGCCCCCGGTCCAGAACGGAGCTGCGAGACGTATTGCGTCTCTCAGCCAGATGAGCAACAACATGTCGTCGAACATGGTGAAGCGGAGCCAGAGCGTGCGGACGCCGGCAGGCGCCAACTCGCTCCGAAAGCGCAGCTGGGGCGGCGGCCTGGCAAAGGGATTCGACGCCGAGGACAAGGAGAATGTCGGCGTGAGGGAGACGGTGGAGGAGCTCGAAGAGCCGGACACGGCCGCGCCCTCGCCCGATCGAGGCACCGTTGCCAAGGTCGACTTTGCTGGCGAAGACACGACTGTGCTTGACTCGACTCTGGACGATGACGGCCACAACGACGCTGACACCCTGCGCCGGAGCAGCATGGGCACGACTGTGATAACATCCAGCACGGATCAGTACACTGAGTCCGAGGCCGGGTACAGCGAGTACGACGAGGGCAGCGAGTACACGGAGAGCGCCGTCGGGACAGACGTCGGGACAGACGTCGGGGCCGAGAACGGCCTTGTGCTATATGGACAGGAGTAGCGAGGCGTTGTTACTCCTTGATGACTGCTTGTGTTTGATCTTGCCGTGATGTCCACGGACAGGAGGAGGAGTGGGTGTATGTGTAATATGCGCGTATGGCTTCGGGACGATTGATGTATGGATACAGGACCAAGATTGTATGCAGCCTTGAGCGTTCAGTTGGTTTGGTTTATTTTTGTATTTTCCTCGAGGATAGGATAGTTATGAGAGACATGATATGATAATTGCTAGGACTGGCTTCCGTTGCTTCTGCATGTGAATTATGCTGCTTGATGCTCGGATCCGTAGTGGGGACTGGCGGTCCTGTTCCTGGAACCCCGCCACACGACCACCACGGAGACCTCGATCCATCCATCGACCATCCATCCCACCTCCACCACGCGTCGCGAGACGTGCCGCTCCCGTCTTCCTGCCGTCCATCCGCACGCACAGCAGCCATGGAGCACAGCACCACGAGCAACCTCCTCTCCCCGCCGGAGCTCACGCCCCTCGAGCAGGAAGTCCTCGACGAGTACGAGCGGCTGGCCAACAACATGAAGCAGGTCCGTCCTCTAGCTGCGCAGGCAGCATACGCGTAAGAAGAGTGGGTGGGAGCGCTGGCTAACGCGCCTACGGGCGCAAATGCAGCTCGCCGTGGTGCTCGACAACCTCGCGTCCAACCCCTCGACCGAGATCCTCGACGGGCTGCGCGAGCTCGAGCGCAAGACGAGCCTGGCGTTTACGCTGCTCAAGGCGAGCGTGTACAGCATCGTGCTGCAGCAGGAGATTGACTGGGGCGGCGGGGAGAGACAGCAGCGCTGAGGGCTGGGATGGAGGAGAAGAATAATGAATAATATCTGGGGAGACGGAGACATGGAAAATTGATACCCAACAAGGAAGAACAAACAAAACAACTCCCAAACACACGTCCAGTTTTCGAGTGACACTCTGCACACGCCGCGTCGGGAGATGTACTTTCTCGTCTTTCAAATATACAAGTAGTATACACACCACGCCCCATCTCTTCACTTCACCACCTCACAAAATAGTCTAGTATACAGCGCCGCCGTAGTACACCTTGCGCACGTCCACCATCTTCTTGCCGCGTCCAATGGCAATCTCCTCCGGGTCGGCCTGGTTCATGAGCGCGTCGTACGCCGCCTTGACCGAGTTCATGGGGTTCTTGGACCGCGGCATGCGCGCCGCCATGTCGTGCAGGCCCGAGGCGCGGCACATTTCGAAGATACGGTGCGGGCAGCGGAGACCGAAGCCTGTAGACACATGTTGGTCAGTAACTTCATACCCGTAGGAGATTCAAGAAGCAAAGACATACCTGGCGGGCGCGAAAAGAGTTCTACGACAGTGCCCGACACCTTGGCCTTTGCGTTGCCGTAAATCGTCCGGTTCTCGTACCGCCGGATGGGCTTCATGTTGCGGATCGCCAGCAGCTGCGCCGTCTCGGCCGCCAGGCCCGCCTCGGTCGACTTGGCGATGCCGAGGCCCAGCCGGCCATTGCCGTTGCCCGCGATGGCCACCACCGACGTGCTGCGCACCTTGCCCAGACGCGTCTGGTTGGACACCCAGCGCGTGACGAGAACCTTGCGGTAGATGGACTGGATTTCCTTGAGCGTCATGCCCGTCAGCCGCTTGATCTCCTGGTAGTGGCCCGCGTCGTCCTGGCCCTCGTCCTCGGGGTCGACGGCCGACTTGTACAGGCCCTCGACGCCGGGCACCTTGCCCAGCTCCGCCGCCTCGGCAGAGTGCGCCCGGCTGATGCCAGCAGGCCCGTCCTCGATCAGCTCGAGGTTTGTTGGCTCCACGTCGCTTACGTCGCTCAGCGCGGCCAGCTTGTCAACCTCCTTCTTCCACTCCGCGTCGACCGCCTCGTCGAGCTTCATGGCCTGCGCCCGCGTCAGCAGGTCCAGCCCCGAGGCGTTGGCGTCCGGCTCCGGCCCGTCCTCCTCGACGAGATACCGCTTCAGCAGCTCGGGGTCCTTCTCAAGGTCGTTGAACTCGTCCTCGGTGAGGTCTATTAATTCCTGTCCGTTGCTCTCCTTTACCCGCCGCAGCGCGCGGACCATGGCCCGCGTGAGCTGGTCGCTCGTCTTCTTGTCCGTCAGCTTCGTCATCCTGGCGCCGTAGTTGTCGACCCAGTCGTTGTGGTTCAGCCATTGCGGCTCCTTTGGCGTAGCCTCGAGGTCGGGCTTGAGGTCGTACCGCGGGTCCAGCACGGTGTAGTCCTCGACGTAGCTCGGCCGGTAGGGGTCATCGCGTAACCGCCCTTGTATGATCATGTCGTCTGGGTTGACCGCCTCCTCGCCGGCCTTGAGCGCCTCCAGCTGCTCGGGAGTGTACTTGCCCTTCAGGGCCTCCCGGTCCTCCTTGGAGTACTCGGGGAACTTCTCCTGCCGGTACTTGGCCAGCGTGGAGGGGCTCAGCAGGCCCATCTCCTCAGCCTTGACATTTCGAAAGCGTGACCGCCGCTTGGAACGGGGCGCTGAGCTGTGGAACTGGTGACATTGGACGGCTGGCGCTGTCGTTCGGGACCGCGTCGAGGCGAGGCACCGGCCGAGGAGGCTGTGCGCCGGGCGTGCGACGCTCATGACCACCACTCGGACAGAGGCCGCGTGTAGTCGGGCAGCCGGATTCGTAGGGGAGTGCGGTCGAAGCTCTGCGTCTGTCGACCAGCCGCGTCGTGCTCACACGAGCTCGAGATTTTTCTGGACCAAGGACAGTCCCCAATTGAAAGCTCGACCCCGATTGGCACTAGCGCCATCGCAACAGGAGGTGGGCCGCGGCACGTGCAATCTCACGTGGCTCCTCCAAGGGCCGCATCAGCAAGCAACACCAACGATCTCCTGGATCCTCATCACGTTGCAGCTTCAACCCTACGGACTAGTCCCTACGGAGGACACTTTTCTTCAATCTAATTTGCTCCGTGCATGATTTCCGCTGCCGCATCGCGCATGTTGACATGCCATGCAGACGAATCATGCGCCGCCAAGATCAGACGACGTTGGCGCATCAATGAAACGTCTCAGGGCAACCTCCTGTGCTGGGGCCCTCATCAGTGGGCCGGCGTGTAGCCGGTAGCCCGCAGCCCAGACAATCCACTCCCGCCCATCGTGCTCCGTAGCCGCCGTTCCCTTGAATATGTTGTCCTCGTATCCGTACTTGTTCTTGTATTGTATTCGTACTTCTAATTCATCTTCAAGCCACTCTATTTCTTGTCTCGTTTGCTCTGACCGCTGGCAAGACCGCCACTGGCGCACACTTACACTACATCTACCTACACGGCACCAACCCTTGCCTGGCGTGCAACGGCAGCATCGCAAACCCCATTCCGCAATGGCCAACTTCGACTGGCTCAAGTCCGTCGGCGCCACAAACGAGGCCGTCGCCGTCCTCAACGACCAGCCCAACCTCTTCGTCAACCTCCTCGTCGTCCTCGTCGGCCTCGGAGTCCAGTGCCTCCTCATCTGGTACATCCACTTCGCCACGCTCAAGCCCGAGCAAAGGAAGAAGAAGAAGCCCAAGGACAACGCCAAGGGTGGCCCCGGAAAGAAATAAACGGGCAGCTATGCTGTGGCTCACTCGCGACGCCGACAAAAAGACGACGACACTGGCGAGGCCGCTCGGATTCCCGCTCGGGGCTCATGCATGGACAGTGTGGCAGGAATGTGCACCACGGCAAGCATTTCTTCTGCGTGTTCTGTGGGGAGGCGAGCTCCTCGTACTATTTTACACGACTTCATTCATTCTCCGGCGTTGAGCATTGATGACACGCCCCTGGCTTGTATCTGGACCATTCTTGCTGGCAAGCAATGATAAATACACATTTTCGACCCTTTTACCTAATCCCCCTTTACATCTTTCTTCTCATAGAATCAGACTCTCCTTTTAGCGAGCCTCAACTTGGATATAGCCATTGCTCAAATGTCGAAAATACTGTAGGGTCCGAGACCGGTGGCTCGCCTGCTGGTCCGCTCTTTTCATATCCAGAATGCGCCTCTGTAAACGAGCTTTCAGGCTCTACTTGAGCTGGGGAGCCGCTATAAAATTGGATCGAAGAGAAGTTTGTTGGCGTCAGCTGGTAGTTGCAATACTCGTGGGGCATTGGACTGCTCTGAGTCTCGCTCGAAAAGCTCGACTGTGACCCAAAGCCGCTGGAGCTGCCAGTTTGACTCGGTGGCAGGTATTCGTAGTCAACTAAAGCGCTCGGAAAGCCGGAAGCCAGTGATGATTGTGGCACATGACGTTCTGGAGTCGCAAGGTCTTCGTTCATCTCGAAATGCGATACCATAGTCGGTGTTCCGTTTATGTCACCCGTAGATGAATTAGGCTCAACGCTGTGCCTGGTCCCAGTGTCTCCTTGCGAGCTTGTTAAGGCCTGTTTCCTCGCAGCCGATTTTCTGGGAAGCGGCGGGGGCTTGATCGTCGAGAGGAGAACACTCCATGCTCTCCTCTCGATTCCCAAGATGATCCAATCCGTCTCTGTCGTTTGAGCTAAGGAATCATCATTCTCCACGGGTGTCACCGCTGAGGCCCTGAACGACTCAACCTTCTGTCTAAGGCTCGGCGACTCGGCATTTCGCATTCGAGCCAGGGACGTGGCAATAATCGGCAGAAGTTTTGCGCGGTCGGAAACAGCCTGTTAGACCTGTTAGTGAACGTCTAAACGATTTCTCCCGAGTGGTACTTGCCTTTAGGTATGGGACGTGGAAGACGGCCGGGGCCAAGTCCGTGAGGGACTGGGATGGGCTGCTCTCCAGCACTGTGATTCCTTTATTCTGCCCTTGCCCCAGGACGAGTATCTTCAGCGCCACATGGATCAAGTCCCGCACGCTGTCAGAGCGCAATATCCTGTCAATCAGGTGAGAGGGGTCCCTCTCTTTCCGCTTGTCTCCTCGCTCGGCTCTCCTCTCTCCTGCTCCAAAGTTCATGCCCAGGACGAAGTTGTCAATCGCCATACGGTCGGCCGCGGTCAGGGAGTGATAGAAATAATCGTCGTCTTGGGACGGCACCTCGGAATCCTCTTCGATGTCGGGTTGAGGCTCCTCTGTCTTCCGTCTCTTTTGCGCTCGCTTGTTGGTAGCACGAGGTGCTTTCTTCGTGGATATGTCGATGGAACATGACGATGATCGAAATTCGGCCGTACACGCGGCAGAAGGAGCGACAAGTGCAGACGATAAGTCTGGATGCTGGATAGAAAATATCATGCCCACTGATGGCTGCGCCCGCGAGGAACCGCAATACTGCAGTTGCAGCCCGAGTCGCTCCCAAATCTGCGGCATTCAGCCTCTTTCCAAGCGTCATTCTGCACAACGAACATACCTCGCAAGCCTGAATCCACTCGGACAGCCGCGTCTCTTTGTCGTCTCCAGTGATAGGCTCGCCTCCCGCGGAGACCAACACGTTGAAGTGACAGGAGCCCGTTCGGCGTGTCCACAGATGCCCCTCTGTCACCAGTTCCAAGAGCTCGCTGCTCGTGGCCGGGCCGGTCGAGTTGTCGGGCAAGGTGAGGAGTAGCGACCCCTGGAGGACGAGCTCGAAGTCTTCACACCTGCTGGCAATGTGCAGTCTCGGCAAGGAAACATTCGCATGCAACATCTTCGCTGTTCATATGAATAAGGGGTTGCGTGACAGGAATAAACATGGCCTTGTCCTTGTGTACGTGGAAACAGGTGTTGTCGCAGCGGACGGAAGTCCCCGAGCTTCAGGTCCTTGGATGATCCAACGTGCAGATAAAATTTGAGCCTCCACGTCCGTGGGAAGGCGGTACCAAAAGCAGTTGCCGCTTTGGTAGCAACAACACTGGCCACCCTCAAGGGAAGGGGCGCCTCGAGGAACTGCTCGATTCATTATTCAGCCAGAAACGCCACAGCTACATAACATCGTCTTCACATTGCTTGAGAAAGAGGTCTATCCCGCACGAAACCAGAATCCATCGCATCCAGACCTGCCCGAAGTCTTCGTAAAGACATGCCCAAATGTCATTCATTCCCTCCCGCTTCCAGATCATAACCTTTCCTGAACTCCTCGCCCGCAGGCTTACTTGGCAAACCAGGGAAACTTCTTCTTGCTCGGCTCGATCGGGCCCGAGGCACTGCTTTCCACTTCCAGACTTCGTTGATAAATTTCCTGCACCACACATGTTAGCCAGGTAGTTACGTCTACGACTGGAACGTGCGGGGGCTTACCTCGTCATCCGTAGGCATGCGACAACCCAGGATCAGGTCTCTCGCGGGATCGTGCTTGGCCAAGTTTGGATATGCTGCGCCCTGGCTCTTCATAATGGGCAACAGGACTTCTCCCAACACTTCAAACTTCTTCCAGTTGATGCGGTCGCCGTTGGGTCCGACGAAAGTCTTGCTTCCCTCCTCTGCCGACACAAGATCTCGCCGGTGAAGAGGGATAAAGGGGATTCGGGGCAGTGGCGAGTTCTCCCAGGCCAGGCGATACGCAAAGTGGCTCTTCTGCGTCCCCATTAAGATGACCAGCCGCGCAAATCGCTTCTGAACATCGGCAGACACCAAAGCCCAAGTCTGGGCGAGTCGGTGAATCGCGGTGCCGTTGATGCCCGCCAAAACCGCCGCTAGGCCGTTGTAGTTGTTCAACTGCCGCAGCTTGAGGGCGATGTTCATAAACTTCTCCAGCATCTGCGCTCGGTGCTTCGACTTGTCTCTCAACAGAATCATGTTTGCGACCCACTTGGCGATATGGTTGAAGTGGTTGATCATGCGATTTACATTCCGCAGACTCTTGCACTTCTCCTTTTGCGTGGCGGACAAGCTGACATGGCGGACAAAGTCGCGGATCCGAATAGACGAGAACATGATCCAGTCAATTCGAGTGACTTCGTCGGCAATGTCGTCGTCGGAAATGTCCATAAAGATGTGGTAGCGGAACTTGTTCATCGGCAGGTGATCTGTCGGTTCCAACAATCCTGCCTCCCTCTCATACTCGTCGTACGAGTTGAACTGAAACTGGCTACCAATGCTGCTCGCCTTGTCGGGTGCCGGGACTTCTGAGCTGTTTGACGGCCTGCCATTTGCTTCGTCGTCAAATTGCAGTGTGCTGATGCCAGACGATAGCTCATTCAGCTCCTTGGATAGGATTTTGCTGGCTATTTCGTCGCCAGCGTCATCGGCATTCGCCCAGCCTGTGTCATCGTCCACAATTACATTGAACTGAAGATTTCGACGCATCTGCTGGGATGCAATCGAGAAGACCGGCTCTGTCGATAGGTGCTTGATGAAGTCCTCCAGATTGCGCCTCGTAGTCGGCCGAGCAAAGTCGCCAGGGTACAACGACACCCATTTCGCCACAACCTCGATGATTCTGAGTTGTGTTGCCGTTTTGGTGAGGTAGTGTGCCGTCTTGTCGTCTCTGACTCGGTCTAGCCGCACAAGGATGGCTGAGAAGAGAACACCTGGTGCGGCAAACTTCCGATACAGGCACAGAAAGATGTCGGAGAAGTTGTTGTCTGCTCTCGATAATCGCAATGCGAGCAGGCGGTCGACGAGCTCGTCGAGTGTGACGCCTGCCATCTTTGGCTGCTTTTCGATGACATTATCATCGCCTCTCTGCAGCAGGGGGATATCGTCGGAGTATCTGTGCGACTCCCCGTCGGACTCTTCTAGTTCGAGGAAAGAATCGCCGCCTGGCCTATCGATTCGAAATCCTGGTGTCGTGTCAGCGCGTGTTTCCCGCAGACTTGCGGATACTATAGTAAGCGTACCAGGCCTCGGGCTTCTCGAGGACTGCGTGCGATAGGTGTCTGTGGTTTGTGGATTTGGGAATCCACGGAGGACGGAGAAGTCTGAGCTGGCGCGGCTGTGCTTGCTGTGTTCGCTTAGCGGTCGCCCGCCAGTAGGATCGGGAGCCTCGAGGTTGGCCGCTGACTGCGCTCTTCTTCGTGACAGCGTTTCGCCGTTTTCATCTGCCGTCTCATCAGCATGCAATGTCTTGGGACGCATAGCAGCAGGTAGCGCGTAGCATACCTCGCCGGTGAGCAACGGCTGCTCTGAGAATAGTCTGCAAGCACGCCCGACAGACGTCCGGCTTGTGCATGGAGACTTTGTAGTTGGCTATACACGGCTTGAAGAACTTGTGGCTCGCTATTGCATCGGCGTCGACCTCCCACTCATCTTCGTCGTTGTCGCATTTGCAAGCGACGAGAACGGCAGAGAGGCCAGAGTTCGTGAGGGCGGCTACAACCAGTGTCAGTACCGAGGCTTCCTCACGCAATCGTGAAGGCAGGGAGTGCATGCATACCGACGGTCTGCGGCAGTTCACGTATAGAGTCCTGGTTCATAACATCGTATAATATTAATGCGGCATCGACTCGGGGGACAATGTGTCCGTTGATTTGCTTCGGCCATTGGATCGACTGGGGCGAGCTCAGCTCAAAGTAGTCGAGGTCCAGCTCGAGGAGGGTGATCATGTGGGTTACGTTGTCGACGACCATGCGGACGCTAGAGGCGTTGGATATGGGCGGCCGCGGCAGGCCCAGGACGCGCTGGATGAAGGACGATTTTCCGACGGCAGAGGTGCCTATGACGGCAATGTTGTAGCTCTCCATGGCGGAGATTGGATGCGACTGGGAGAAACGAAGGTCACCGTCAGCGTTTCCGCGGTTCAAGGCATAAATAAGTTCGAACAATGCCCGTGCCCGTGGGACCCCTGCCTCCCCGCGTCGCAGGCTGGGGTGGTGTGGTAGGGGACAGAGCTCGGGTGGGGTAGGCCTCTTCGCAAATGCTTCGTCTCCTTGCTGTCGGTACTTACCCAGTACTGTGACGGGCCAATGGTCAACGACTCTCGACGGGGCGGCGGCCAGCGCTGGGTCTTGCTGTTTTCATTGCTGTCGTCGTGTTGTTCGGCAGAGGAGCTCTCGTCGGACGCCTCGGCGCCGTCGGGATTCGAGTCGAGGGCGGGGTCGAGGCTCTGGAAAAAGGGGTCGTCGACGATAGAGACGAAGGAGTCGCGGTCGCCACACGCGGTGTCGGAAGGGGTGAGGGCGGCGGAGGAGCTGGCGCGCGAGTGGGCAGTCAACCCGGTCGAGGCAGACGCGCGCGAGAAGACGCTGTCGGTGGTGTTGCTCTGCGCTGAGTCGCGAGCGGCGGCGGCGGAAGGTCGTCGAGTGTTCGTCGGGGTCGGGGTCGGGGTCGGGGCGCCGGAGGATCGCCTGGGCAAGGACCCGGAGCCGTCTGATGTCCTGTGAGTCTTTCGCGCACCGGCATTGCTGGACGTCATGATCACGGTCGCCGCCTATCGGCGCGATGGGGCCGGGGCCGGGGGCATGAGACGCGGAAACGATGAGCGCGAGGCAGGGATGGATTGATTGCGTGAATAAAGTTGAATTCGGGAGGACTGAGGGAGGAGTTGGAGAAGCGACGCCGTTTGAGGAGACGGCGACAGCCACTGGGACACTAACGGATGGAAAGCCACTTACCAGGACTCAGGAATCCACACTGGGCCAGCCACGAGGTCGCGAGGCGGCTTCTCAAGGTTGGGAGGCTATCCAAAGCAGACTACGGGGTATTGCCTGCTTGAGAGCTGAAGGAGGACCGCGAGGCCAGGCGCGGAGGATACGAGGCTGTAGGGTCGTGCTTTTCGTCTCTCACCAACCGAGCTGCTGACGCATCGCTGGCGGGGTCCAGTGGTTTCTGGCGTTGGCGTTTGCTTAGCAGCGAGGGACGGGGCGCTCCGTTGCCTGATACCCACAGGGCTATCCGCAGAGGGAGACCTGAAGGACGAAACGAGGGATAATGATGGTGAAGATAATCAGCTGTTGTCTTCCAAGGCGTCGCGACTCGAGGGCAGCCGAGGGTAATGATGGAGGAGGAAGGACGGGACGCGACAGCTGTGGGAGCTTAGGCAGGTATACGAGTAATAGTGGCCAACCCGTCAGCTCACCATGCGGCAGGAGCTGCGTGACTGACAGCTGGACCTGCCGTGCATCCGACGCGCAGCACCATCGCCTCCAAGGCACGACGTGTACCTTAGGCTGCCTTAGTGGAGGTCGGCGATCTGTCTCTGTCGACGTCAGCCAGCTAGACCCTGGAATTGGCGCCTGGATTATTACTCTCTCAGCCGCTGGTCCAACAATTGGACTCGACTAGACGGCGGTAGCACCCGTGCGAGATGAGCGCCGCGCGTATTGGCCAATGAAGCAGCTGAACTGCTGGTAGCCCGTAGGTTACAGCTTTCATCTCATCAGACCGTCCAAAGAGTCACGAGCCAGTCGCGCGGTTCAGCAGGCGTCGGCTCTTTTCATTGATGAGACATCAGACCCATTGATCCGCCAGCTTCCCCAGGTTTCTCGACCCCTCTCTCCCTTTGTTTGCTCGCTCATCCCACGGCACAGACAAGCTTGCGTGTCCCGCCTCCCTTGGATCGGCTCTTCAGGCTGCGCTTGCCGTATCACAAGCACCTGTGTCTCTCCTCATTCGGCAACACGTGGGCTCGGGCAACAAGGAATTCGGCCAATTGCTTTGCCGTGATCGTGGGCCACGATGGGCGACTATTGGATGCTCCGCAGCCGGCGTATGGAGCATCTCGTCCTCTCTGTTGGTCGCGGGCTCCAATAAGGCCGCGGGAAGAGAGGGCCAGACCGAATGATGCTGATGGAGGCACAACTGGCGAACACCGATGAAGCCCAGAAGACGAAGCAGCCATCCGAACAAGGGAGCAAATAACAGTTCAGTCGGCGGCGGCTGCGAGCACCCTCGGGGGTGGAGTGCGTCGACGAAGTCGGGAACGGATGGGCCGCAGGGACGGCGACGACGATAGGACAGAGAAGTAAAGACTCCCCCAGCGAGCATGTGTACGTGCTCGACGGTTCCCGCTCAGCTGTGCCCTGCCAGCATTCCTCGCTGCAGTATTAAGCATTTTGAAATCGCCAAGGCCGGGACAGCTCTCTCTGCGCAGCTGAGATCTATTTTTACGAGTAGCACTTCGTACTAATACGTCCGTACGTATCGGGGTCATCTTGTCTTGCTACCTGCCATCGACCCCGCTGTCTCACCTATTCGTGGCGACATTGATTCACGGCAAAATCAAGCGACAATTCTTGTCATCTTGATCTGTCCCGATGGCCCGGCGGAGGCAGATTCGCGAATGACAGCACCACTGCCTCGGCTGGGCAGGCGAGGGCAATCTTCCGCGGCTGGCGGCAACTCTACTCTATTTTGACACGGGGCGGGCTGCCAAGGCTGCATAAGCAACTTCGAGGTGAGTTCTGCGATAAGCTGCCACGCCTGAAGTCCGCTGCAACCTTCGCGGTGAGACCGCGCCATCTCGACCAGCCGGATCTCGCAACGGCGCGATCCGCATAGGGTGCTGATCGCGGTACTTGCTCAGCGACAGCCAGCAGAGGTCATATGTTGTGACATGCGTACGAGAGGGTTGCAGTCTGCCAGTGTCGCGGGTGAGACGTGACATCAGATTGAGTTGCATTGAGTTGCCCCCTGCATCTGTCATTCTTGACGGGCCTCTTGCTGTCGAGAAGATGTGATGCTGTGGCTGGGACTAATAAGAGTTGACAACGGCTCGATCGGCTGTCACTCCCGCAACGTTCGAGCAGAGACGATAGTATCCAGTTGCTTCCTCCCTTGCATGACTCTATTGAGGCCTGCAAGCAACAACTTACTCGTGCCATGCCTTGTTGCTCCTTGCAGCGGGCCTACACCGGTCCTCGTTGACGAACAGCGGCCCCCCTCGGGGGGGTTGAAAGGCTGCAGTTGTGCGCGCCATGTGGGCTGTGCAATTTTATCCTCGACCGACGCCAGCTCAGACTCGGAGCTGGCTCCTGCGCTGGATAGAGTTGCGGAGAGACCCGGGGGCCACGGAGACGTGCATGAGCAGACGGGGGCAGAGGCCGCCAGAGCTACTAAGTTATAAGACGGGCGGCTCAACAGGAGACAAGCAGATTATGCCTCCCTGCCTGAGGTGCCTACGGATGCAACCTCACAGGTCTTGGCCAGAAGCGGGCTATTAGGCTTCTCGGATTCGGCGCGAATTTGTAGGTTTTCAAGTACGAGAAAAAGACACCTTATGTACCTGCAGGGGTTCGCGCCACTGCAACATAAGGTAGCGGGCTACCATGTCCAGTTGCTGGCCGTCTTTGGTAGGAGGAGGAGGCTGGACTCTGTCGAACTTGAACTCGGGGACGGCAGATGTACCGAGGGCCTTTTGCTTTTTCCCTCGCCCTCTGCACTCCGTAGAGACGAGTGCATGTGCTGCTGCCGACGGGAACCTTGCCTTGGTTGCATTCGCTGAGGTGCCGATCGTCTTGGCCTGCTGCGGCAGCCTGCAGTTGTCCTTTCATCTCTCCCGTCCTCTGCCATGGAGGATGGAACTGCCAACAGCGCTGCCAGCAGAACGCCCTGTCGAATGCACACTATCACCGCAACTTCCAATCCATCCTCAGGCCCCCTCTCCACATCTTGCCGAACGGTATGCCGACAACTTCACTCCCCCTTGCGCTGGTTCGCCCGCGAGGTGACCTGATTCTGCCCATCCTGGCATCCACCGACCACTGCCCATGGGCCGCTACCTCCACTCCCCCTAGATCCAGCCAACAGCCCGGGCCTAGGAGTCGCAAGGGCCCTAGCCCCAGCGCCTTTCCCCCCCGCCATGCGGCCGCTCCAAACGACAACCTGACCCCAGAATGAAGCGGAGGGCCACCAAACTTCGCGACCCTTTTCTGCTTGGTTTGCCCCCTCGGCGCCGCAATAGGCCTGCGGGATTGGCTCGGGCCTCCCAGGTTGCTTGGTCGCGTGCCAGTCTGCGGGCCAAGCAAACGCACTGCTCGTCAGGTGGCCTGGCGCTTGCGCCGGCTGTCCAGATGTGGTGTTCTGGTGGTATAATAGTCTGTATGCCCTCGCTCTCCCTCCAGCCCCCCGTCTCTCGCCCGACGTATTCGCCCTCCGTAGGTACCTACAATCCCGACGCCCTTCCTCCCGAGATCTTCAGGTTGGTGTGAGGAGTTATTGCTCCCCGGCCTCGCTTCCCGCCTTTTGAGTTCTACGTCTCAGCCCCGGTGGGCGCTGTGCATGCATTTGGGATTGTTGCCGCATTTCGTGTGACGCCAAACCGCTGCATGGCGTGGGAGGGGGGTTGCATTATATCACGACTTATGATCTCTGCTTGAGGACTCGAGATACCCCAGATACCCGCCCTCTCAGACTTTTATTTGTCTATTTCTTTGGGCTTTGTTTTGTTCTTGGTTCGCGCGACTGCCGGATTGTTCGTCGCACGGCATCCTGCGAAATACCCGACTTGGCCCTCTGATTGGCGACTCTTACACGTCGCGACGCCTGCTCCGCGAGGTGCATCACATCACACAAACCAGCTGCGGAACATGCTCGCTACGATGAGTTACCCACCGGAATACAGGGCGACCGCCACCAGATCGTATCACCGGCCGCCTGCCAAGGCGACGTCACGCCAAAAGCTGCGGCCCTCGCAGTCACAGCCCTTGGACCCAAACGAGTTGACGAGGAGACTGTACATCGTCGTCGCGGAGCAGAAAGCCCACTCTGAGAGGAAGAAGCGGGCGAGAGCCGAGGCGGATCGGAGGGTCAGACAATGCCCATCCGGGGCGGATACGGGCAAGGACAAGGACAAGGACAAGGATGCGGCCCCTTTGACTGCTGTCAAGGAGAAGTCGCCAAACCTTCCAACAAAACAACACAAGACCAACGACAAGCATGACGGGGAGCCGCAAAAGGCCAAACCCGAACGAACGGCGTCCAAGACATCGACGGGCTCCGGACACAAGGAGGGTGAGGATGGCCATTCTTCCAGCTATCGACATATTCCACAAGTGGCGGCATCCCAGTTTGCCCGGACCACCACCGTCGAGAGTCCGACAGAGAGACTCCTAGTCCACAAGCTGTCGAAGAAAGCCATGAAGTTCCACATGGAGGGTCCCAACGCGAATCCCGAGATATGTGCAGCGGACCACGACGCCTCGCCTTTCGAGCAGGCACGGGCCCTGAGAAGAGCACAGAGCATGCGCGAGCGGCAGTATGAGCGCAACCAGTTTCATCACATGCCCACTTTGGCGACGACCGCCGAGGTCGACGAGAAGCAGGCTCGCCTCCCTCATCGCCACACCTTCGAGACGCACTTCAAGGTCAAGGGAATGGACCTCGACGACAACAAGGATACCAGGAGGAGAAGCACAGGAAGCATCCTCGGCAGGGCGGAACAGCCGCCTGTGGGATCCTTCGAGATCCCTGCTGGCCTGATTCCCGTGGAGAGACGTGAGAGCGACGAGATCGTACTCGACCCGTCCGAGCACCATCGCGTGGACTGGACTCAAAGCGACGAGGCGAGGGCCCGGCCGATGCCCATTGCGACGTCACCACCCCCTCTGCGAAAGCACGAGTCCAGATGGACGCTGAGAGGTCGTCTCGGGAGCTTCACCAAGCACGGCAAAGACGACAAGCCGCCTACTCCGCCCGATGAGAAGGCTTCTCAGGAATCACCCAAGTCTCCCAAGGCCGGCTTCTTTGCGCGGTTCAAACGTTAGCCACCCGTCCGCGGCGCTCAAACATGCGCAAAATCTCACCTTGATGGCATCGTGCCAGTCATATAATCATACATAATCGCGCAAGGGAGCGAACGAGCCGGAACAGTTCGACCCCCGATAAATGTTACAGGTTCCGCCAGCCGCAGCTGAGCGGATGCATTCCGTGCTTCAGCGTCGTCCTTTTTCCTCCTCCATCAGTTGCCGGATGATGTCGGCGTCTTGTTGGGCGAACTTTTGCTGCAGCATCGCTCTTGTACCGTCGTCGGAATCCTCTTCGTTAAGGAGTAGTTTAATCAAAGTGCAGTACTCCCGGACCCCCTCGCCTGCTTCGCCGGGAAGCTGTCGCGCTCTACGCAACGCCGCCTTTCCCCGGCTGATGCCCTTATCGCGACTCCAGTTGCTGCGCCTAGGGACGCCCTGCATAAGGGAAGCCGGTATCTGCTTGCTCGGGTCTTCTGGTGGAGGCTGGGTCGCAGCGTGGATGTCGAGCAGCTGCTGGGGCAGGTTCGGGTACTTTCGAAACAGCCAGGCGAGCTTCTCTGAGTTGTCGAGAGCTCGGAACGGGTTGGGAGGACCAGCCCGCTTGACGGGAGGGTCGCTGGGAGGTTCCGGGACCGGCTCGGGCGTGGCGTC
Organism: Tolypocladium sp. Sup5 PDA-1; assembly: GCA_000750105.3. Lineage (NCBI taxonomy): Eukaryota > Fungi > Ascomycota > Sordariomycetes > Hypocreales > Ophiocordycipitaceae > Tolypocladium > Tolypocladium sp. Sup5 PDA-1. The sequence continues at coordinate 103,885 of JPHH03000041.1, forward strand.
GGGAGGATGGTTCTCGAGGTGGACCTTGTTGCAGGCAATTGAGCAGCTGCGAAAGTAACGTCAGCGACGAGCATTCATTGTACCATAGCATGGCAGTGTAGTAGCGCTAAATGCCAATAACGTACTAGGGTAAATAGCAGCGAGAACATTTGTACTTGGATGCAGTTGTCTCACACACGCCACACATCGTAGGGCCCTTGGGTGGTGCAGGTGCACTGGTCTCGCCGTCGTCCGACTCGGGCTTTGTCTGGCTCTGCTGCAGCTCTGGGTTGTCGCCGCCCGCGGGGGGCGCGAAGTCCAGCACCATGGGCTCCGTCTTGACGTCGGGGACCGGTTCCTCCATCTTCGTGTCTGAGGAAGCCATCGCGCAGACCGTCCGATGCGCGCGAAGGTGTGCTGCGAAAGCTGAGCTAGGAGGAGCACGTAGCTCTCGCGTTGCGCAGGGCAAGGTCGAAAAAAAAATCACGGGCCGTAGCTGGCCGCTCCACGGTACTGCGGGACCGGCGGCCGTTGCATCATAGCGCAGGCATTACTAATGCGCACGCCCAGACGTCCCGCCGCGGGTCCTGCATCGGAGAAGAGCATAATATCCACTTCCCCAGAAACATTTTCGACGTCACCTTTCTTCCCTACCCTTCCCACATCCTAGGCGCATACATACCTACACGAACTAGAGCGATTTTCCGCATCTTCCGTGTTCACCAGAGAACGGACAATGGCTTCGTCGACGGCGCCGAGGGCCCTGGCGCGCGCACTGGCCAGGCCGTCCCAGATCCGAGCTGCGCCGAGGTGGACTCGGACGCTGAGCACATACACGACGACGACGACGACGACGACGACGACGAGCAGCAGACTCCCGGCACTGGCTGCGGGCGCGCGACCCGGCGCGCAACGACGAGCGGTGGCGCAAAGGGTACTAGGCTCAGCGCCCAGCGGCGCGCGCACCATCTTCATCCAGACGGAAAACACGCCCAACGCCGACGCCCTCAAGTTCATCCCCAACCACCGCGTCGTGCCGCCCGAGATCGCGACGCCCTTCATCGAGTACCTCACCCCGCGCTCGACCATCTCGCCGCCGCACCCGTCCCCCCTCGCCGCCAAGCTCATGAACATCGACGGCGTCACCTCCGTCTTCTACGGCGCCGACTTCATCACCATCACGAAAGCAGGCGACGCCAACTGGGCGCACATCCGGCCCGAGATCTTTGCCCTCATCACCGAGGCCATCACCTCGGGCGAGACGCTGGTTAACGTGGTTGAGCGGAAAGAGGGCGACGCCGCCGCCGCCGAGGACAGCCTGGCGTACAACGAGGACGACGACGAGGTCGTCGGCATGATCAAGGAGCTGCTCGAGACGCGCATCCGGCCCGCCATCCAGGAGGACGGCGGCGACATCGAGTTCCGCGGCTTCGACGACGGCTTCGTCAAGCTGAAGCTGCGCGGGGCCTGCCGCACGTGCGACTCGAGCACCGTGACGCTGAAGAATGGCATCGAGGGTATGCTGATGCACTACGTGAGTGCCTCTTCTCAGTCCCGCCTTTATCATTCACGGTTACTGACTATGTGATCCAGATCGAGGAGGTCAAGGGTGTACACCAAATACTAGACCAGGAGGAGGAGGTGGCGTTGCAGGAGTTTGCCAAGTTTGAGGAGAAGCTGAAGCAGCAAAAGGCGGCACAGCCGTCGTCTGGGTAGTAGTCGGACACAGGAGACTACATGTGGACCTTGTACAATATCATGATAAAATTTAAAATGTATGATACCCTGGACGGCATCCTTCACCCGGGAATATTCAGTAGCGATAATAGGCCGAGAAATATTTTAGCAATCGTGCCCCATATCGTTTCGCTCCTTTGTGCAGAAGCGACAGCGTCGACGGTTTGAACAGTCCTCTGCCCGTTCTCCCATTCACTGGGTACCTCAGCTTTGCTTACCCTTACTTCCAGCTGTCTCGATGTTAGCAGTGGCGCACCACCTTTCCTTGGCCCTTTAGCCGTTAGACCACGCCACGAGTCTTCTGGGCCCAACCGACGACGGGCCCTCGTCGGTTCTGACGACTAACCTGCAGACCCTGTGTGTGCAGACGCCTCAGGCGAGGGGAAAATCCGGGGTAACAGGGATCAGTCTCCTTGTTCATTGGGGGCGGCTTACGTCCGCATGATGGCCACCCTGCGTAGGTGCGGTGACGGTTGAAGATACGTACGGTGGACAAGATGGCACAGTGCCGACGTTGAGTCCTTGCCACATGTGATACAAGTTCCTTGGGCTGCTGAACCAACACCGGTTTCGCTGCAGAATATTGACGAGCAGCTTGAACAACAAGGGTTCCTATTTGGGTACAATGTGATTATCACACTTGTTAGTCCAGCCAAGTCGTCGCTCATTGAGAACGACCTCCCGTTGGCAAAGGGCAGAGGCGCAAGGGGACGTGACCGCCTGCGCTTACACGACTTTACCCCGATGCTGGTTTGTAGACCTGTTGCCCCAAAGCTACCCGGCAGAGTCGAGGCAATTGTCAAGAATTCAACCACAGGTGGCGCGCACATTGCCGTGCCGTCCTGTCTGCAGCTTGACGCATTCTGGTCATCGCCACACCATGTTCTCAACGCCGCGGCATCGTGGGATCGACGTTGACTCGCGCTTTGGCAGTTGAGAACTTGCGGCCACGTTCCCCGGCGTCAGGGTGTCGGATGGCTCAAGCAACGAGCTGGAACACCGCGGGGGCCAGACTCGAGATGCAGAGATCATGCCTCGCCGGACGGGGTCTACCTATCGTCGCGGGAGAAGCTAGGCTGGATAGGGACGGGCAACTGCGAGCGAAGCTTGTCTGCCCACGTCACAGGACAAACGGTACGCACACCTCGAGGCCCCTAGCCTGGCCTTGCAGAAGCACGTAACGGGTTGGCAGGGCAGGTGACTCGAAGCCACATTTGGGGCGGGGTTCTGGAACGTATCTCGGCCTGGCGATTGCGGGGAGACGATCTCTCTCCGTGCAGTTTCGAAGCAGCTTCGCGCAGCCAGCCAGACTGGTAATGTCCAGGGTGCGTCACTCACCGTCAGCGATGCAGATCTACGTCGGGCTCTATGTCGGCCAGCAGGGGCGGTAGTCAATGGATGGCGTGACAGCCCACAGATGCCGGGCAGAGGAGCATCGTACTCGAATGCACAATGACGGGCAGCTCTGGGAGCATACTGTGCGACCCGAGAGCTCCTGTCCTGGATGGCACGGCGTGGTGTGTGATCGTCGATGGACTGCACCGCTTCCAGCAGCGCCACGCCGAAGCTGGGCATGTGTGCCTAAGTGGCGACGGTTAAAGAGTTCGAGAGAGTGAGGAAGAACCACATTTCGTAGGCAAGTCGAGTACTCGTAGGATGTCCTGCAGGGAGCAATCAGGACAGGGTGCATGTTCCGGGGGTGCATTGATGGAGGAACTGCAGCTAATTGGCGCAGCAGTCCAAGCTCCTTGCAGCTCACGACTGACCGACTGGCTCCATATGCACGACAGGGCCTCAGCATTGGCTGGCTCTGGTGAACGATGAACACCCAGCTGCCGTTGGTCGTGTCCAACCGCACAATCGGTACCGTGTCTCTTCTCAATGAGCCTCTGGGTCGATGGCTGAGGCTGATGGGCTCAACGAACTCTGCTCTGTGGGTACGGTGAGCGAGCTCCCGTCACGATGACGACGGCGTTGGCAGAGTTGGAGGCATCGTTGTGCCACAACGACGGACATGGAAGTGGTTAAGACGGAATGTTCCTTCGGAAGAACGAGAGTCGTGGGTCCCTGGGAGCTTGGGGGGAGGGGACTTGGGCACAGTGTGACATTGGGAAAAGTCGCACTTACACACTCACCTGGACCAGAAGAGCGACGATGAGCTGGCTGTCTCAATCCACGGGTAATTGCCGTAGCCGGCACTCGCATATATCGGTACTCCGTACGAGGTCTCATTATTCGATTTCGTGCAGGCCGTCAACGGTCTGGCCGGCTGTCAGCAAAGGCCCTTCCCTTGCACCCAAGGTGACCGGTTGACACTAAATTTAGCGGCTCCCGCCCGGGTGAGCCAAACGGCGGGCGGCTCAGTCGGAGGATTCTTGGTCTCGTGGCAGTTCTCCGAATATAGTTTGCTTCCGAGAGTTTAACAGCTGCGGGAGAGCAGGCTGAGGCCGAGAGAGCGACAGCCTTCGATGGTTTCGTACATTGCGGATTGACTTGAGTTTGATGGGCGTGATCAGAGGAGGAGCCGGTGAAGAGTCGGCGGAGAGGTTCAAGGACGACGAGGTCGTGAGATGGTGTACTTCGTACCGTACCTTGTGTGTAGCTGTCAAGGCTGGGACGAGCATCTACCCAATGCCGCCGTCCTTCTTTAACGCGGCCATGCCCCTATTTCGACGCACAGCATCACCAGACTGGCCGGTTCGCAGCTCTCCCATGTCGAGAAAGAGGCTAGCAGACGTGCATCCGCCCGCATTGTCCAATGCCTGGACGAGCCTCGATGCAGATGCTGGCGGCGGGTAGGGGAGGGAGGAGGCCCAAACCCACCTCACCCGCGGCCCCAGCTCCCAGGTTCGAGATGGAACCCCAGAGCGCAGGCGCTAACCCGTTTCCAGTAGCGGCTGGCGTGCTGCCAACAGGGGCCTCTGGGGGTGTGGGGATGGGCTCCAGAGCGACGAGCGCAGCGAACCTCGCTCCCACCCACCCATTCGTTCATTGGAGACATGCAATCCACCGACGGTATCCATATCCACTCTCGCCCGCAGACGGGAGGGAGATGGCGCTGTCTTGTTCCCCCATTCATCGCTGCTGCGACTGATGCCGCCGATGCTCGAGCTACCTTACCTACTCCGTACAGACTACGGAGTAACTTACAGTTGCTAAGGTACCTATCCCTTGCCCGCGCCCGCAGATGGAGTGTAATAAGACGAAGCCTGACCGGCCTGCGAATGGGGCATCTCGCATTTGCTACAGGTAGGTACTCCGTACTTGGCGCAAACCCCGGCCCTCGGTGCATCCGCTCTGCCTCGTGCCGGCTTCTCAAGGCTCTCCTCCATTCCACCATCTCGTCGTGCTGGACTGCTGGACGAGCTTTGACTTGCTCGTGCCCATCCAGCCCTTACCTTCCTTACCTTACCTTACACCACCACCACCAGCGAACCAGCGACTACGGCATCTTCGCGCCGCCGTCTCCCCCGCGTCTTGCCCCCCAGCGCTTTTTCTACTACCTCGCCGTCCGCTCCTGTGCGGCCCCCCGGTCCCTTTTCCTCCTGTCCCCTCCATCCCCCTCTTCTCCAGACAAAGCCAAAAAAGCATATCAGAAGACAGCTCCCCACCGACGAACCATTTCACTGCCGCTCTCGCCCAGCGCCACTGTTGCTGCTCCATTCCGATCCGTCTCCCACCATCCATCCATCAATCGATCAGTCAATCCATCCATCCAGCCAACCAGCCCCTCCTCCTCTCTCCCCTCCACGCCTCCACCCACAACGGCCAGCGCATCCGGATCGCCAAGCTCTGCCGCCGTCTGGATTCTTCCAGTGCCTTGCCGTCGCCAGTGACCTCCGCACAGTACGACTGCAGCCGGGCTCGACTCCTCAGACGGCCCCGCGAGGTACCTCTTAGGGGACCCGGCCCTGGACAGAGACGTCGCCTGTTCGACAGTTTCTGCGAGGATTCTGACTTGGGAACCTAAGAACCTGGGACTTGGATTTCTACATTAGGCTGCCGTGCCGTGTCCGTCGCCCGTCGCCCGTCGCCTCTGGCATTTTGCCTCATCACCGCTGGGCCGCGAGAAAGTAAAAACCTCGTCTCCCGTCTCACTGCATCAGGGACTGCTCAGTGCATATTTTCGGGCCCCTCCGCCCACGCCACCCCCGAACCCATTAATTCCACCGCAATCCACTCCATCCTGTCGAGCGACGTCGCGTTGCTCTACGCTGCGCGCTGCACGACCACCAGACCGACCACTGACCACCTTAAACCGCCACCGCAAGCAGAGCCTTTCCCACCACTCCTGACCTCCGTCTCCGAGTACCAGCCTGCGCCGGGTCTCGTGTCCATCGTCGCCCGCGTCCCCCGCTTTTCCTCCTCGTTCGACTGTCGTTTGGCTTTCTCTCGCCCACTCACTCGCGCACCTCAGCGCGCGCCGGCCCTCTCACGACCTCCTCTCACCCTCCTCCGCCTTTGCGCCGCTCACCTCCCGCCTGTTCTCTGCGTCCTGCCCCCAGAGCCCCCGGCTGCCGCCCAGCGTCGCCCATCTTCGCCACTCGTCGCATGTTCCTCGGTGGCATCGTCCAGAGACGTGCCCTGGTTTACGACGGCTGGTCCTTGCGCGACAGCTGGAGCCGCTGCGCAGACTTCTTGACTTGACCTGTCCCTTGTCCAAATATGGGCGTCAAGTAGCACATACTCTTCCTCGCAGCACCGTCGGCACACCTACAAACGACTCGCAGCTGCGAATGGGTGCACACGCCCGCCGCACTTGATCACCTCTCCATCTTCCTTCGAAATCGTTTCTTTTGGACTCTGGGTTTAGACGCACTGGTTAGACGTATTTTTATACCCTCTACATCACGTCCTTAATCGCCTGACGACCACACGACTCCTTTCCTCGTCCACACTACGCCTAGAGTTGCCCATAGACAACTCTCCGCCACCAACATCCTCGTCTTCGCCCGGGGCCATTAAACGCTACAATTCTGGATTTCTGCCGTTTGTTACGACCTAGAGCTTCTCTTTCTGATTCCCAAAAGATAGATTTCCCCAAAATTGGCACCTGGTACGTCAGACCCTTCATTTCCTTCCTTCATTTCATCCAAGTCTCGCGCGCGGCGTTGGGCCGATTTCGTCGTTTGCAAAAGAAGCATCTTAATCGCGTCTCCATCGCCGGCGCGCTCATCAGTGGAGGCATATCGATAGAGCGGATTGTTATGTCGTCAACCCGCCCGCAGGACGAAGCTTCCCAGGCCCACCACGCGCTTCATTGACTTTGAACTGGAGCCACAAATGTTGAAGACGACCAGCTGACCAACTCGCGCAGCTAGTTTTCACATTCGTCACCAACACAGCAGTACGAATTGTCCGATTTCCACTACTCCTACGCAAATATCATCAGTGGAAACTGTCACGTGCCAAGTTCTCGTTTCATTCGGAGCTGCAGTTACATGCTCTGACTCTGACGTCTCATTGAACACTTGTCACCCAAAGTCTCCGCCTGGTGACTTCGACCAGGAATACTTGGCAAATACCGAATTCCGCCGTGGTTGGTGTCTTGACACAAACACGTATTGTGTTCCAAACACACACAAACTCCGTTGGACCTGCCATGAGCTCTGGTTCTCTCAAGGCCGGGCGCTCTTCGAAGCTTGGCCCAGGACCCGCTGGAGCCCAAAATAGCCAGAGTTTGCTCTTGGAGAAGGTCAACGCACGAACCTCGACGCCAGACTCCGAGGCACTGGCAAGCTCCGACGACGAAGGCGACCATCGCCAGGACGTGCCTCATTCCTCTGCTGTTCAGCCACCACACAAACCCGTCCGCAGATCCTCGTGGCTGAACGACACATCGCAAACCCTCGCCCGTCCCCGTAAGGGATCGTTCGCGAGCAGCTCCATGTCGCCCACGGGATCTCATCCCACCACCCCTTCTGGCGAGGCTGGGCCCTGGGGGTCGCATTCCACCTCCTCCGTCATGGGGGGTCGCGCCACGGGCACGTCGGCATTTCCTTGGGGGACCGGCATCTGGAACGACCAGAAAGGTGCCCCCTCGAGGCTCAGCGAAGTTCTGCCCTCACCGACCTCGACAGTCCCGCCTGGGGGCGGCAGCAACTCTTTCTTCGGGCCCGATGCTGGCTTAGCGCAAACGTCTCTTGCGTCGCGTGAACCGGGGACGAACCCGCAGATTCCCTTTGCGATCCCTCTTCATCCGACCCCGAAGACGTACCGTTCTCAGTCATATTCGGCTGGACAGCTGGACCCTGAAAACGCCCCTCCAACGACGATGAGCTCGTCGGCTGTTCTGGGGCGTGCCCGATATCCCGCTCTGCAGCATCGACCATCTCGGCCTAGCATGCTGAGTGAAATGTCAAACGACGGTTCAATGCTCGGAAAGGTCAAGGAGGTTGAGGACGACGACGACGAAAGTGCGACAGATTCGCTCCAAGGTTCTTTCCATCAAATGTCTGAATCCAAGGCAATCGAGATGCTCGCACGCGAGAACGCCATGCTCCGCCAGCAACAGCAACAGCAATACAACGCTCGTATCCGACCACGCGCCTCCACGGGGGCCTACCTTGGAAATGGCTATCCATTGCGAGAGACTGTGCCCGAAGAATCGGACTATGCCATTGACGAGCTGGACGAGGCGAATGAGGCTGGTGATCCATACGGCAGGCGCAATTCTGTCCGACGAATGAGCGAATACGGCGGAGGCGGAGGCGCCTTCCGCGGTCCCCTTGGCATGGACAATCGAAAGGTGGATAACATGAACTTGAAGAAGGCTCTTTGGTCAAGCTCGCCTGGTTTCTTTTCGGGCGATATTTCGCAGAGCAGACGACACTCATTCGCAAACATGCCTACACGTCAAGGATCAATCAGCTCCATCGCCGACTCGGTCTCGACTCTCGATGCTAACGTGGGCGATGGTCAATCGTCTCATGGGTATCCCGGTGCCTTTCCTGACAGCCCGGGGTTTCCAACTTCCACCAGCAACCGTAAGCTCCCCCCTCAAGATTACAGTGTTCGCGACCTAACGGCGATAGCAGCGGCTCTATTTGCTGGCGGACCGAATGCCCTGCAGCCTGCCTTCAACAATCCCTACGGGTCCTCCTTTGGGCTGCAGAATCAATATTCGAACAGAGCCCCGTCTCCCCATCGCAACGTCTACAGCATGGCGCAGCCGAGACACAACCAGCTGCTGCACGTTGTCTTGTTCAAGTGCGCGAGGGCCGACGTGTTCTACATTCAGGAAGGCACTGGTTTGACAGTCAAACCAGGCGACCTGGTGATTGTGGAAGCCGACCGTGGGACTGACCTCGGAACCGTGGCCAAGGACAACGTCGATTGGCAGACCGCCAAGGAAATGAAGGAGCACTACGCAGAGGAGCACTACAAGTGGCTGATGATGTACTCTCAGGGCGCCGCGGCGGCGCAGGAGGGTACAGGTGGTGGCCTCATGGCTTCCTCCAGCGGCCTCCAAGGGAGCGCCATCGGTGGCATGGGGCCTCCAAGCCAGCATCACATGCAGGAGCCTAATGCAGGAGAACTTCGACCCAAGCTCATCAAACGCCTTGCCCAGAACCATGAGGTCCATTCCTTGCGGGACAAGGAGGGCCAGGAAGCCAAGGCAAAGAGAGTTTGCATGCAGAAGGTCAAGGAACATGGCTTAAACATGGAGATCCTCGACGCTGAGTTCCAAATGTACTTGTTCCCCCGTTTATTGCAGAAATCCGTCATGGCTAACACACAGACAGGGATTGGAAGAAGCTCACATTCTACTACTTCGCCGACTCGTACATCAACTTCAACTCTCTCGTCACCGATCTTTTCAAGATTTACAAGACTAGAATCTGGATGTCGGCGATCAACCCTGCATCGTTCGCCAGCCCAACGCTGGGTATACAGGCTCCCAGCGGCATTGGTCCCGGTGCTGTAGGTGTTGGGCGTACGTCAAGCGGCGGAGAGCGTCGTCAGAGTCAACAGGCCCAGGAACAGCAGCCGCAGGCATTCGGCCAGCAACCACAGGTTGCCCGTGGATTCCGTCCTTCCTTCAACCAGCCTTTCGGGGAAGATAGACAAGTTTCTCCGGCCTCCGGGTACCCATCGTCCAACTACGCGTATGGTACAGGCGGTGCGTTCGGGAACGCACGGGGCAACGCATCGTACGCTCCCAGTCTCTCGCCGGGCCTCGAAGGGTTTTCGAATGCTGGATACCCACAGCCGGGGGACTTCCAGTCAATGCGTCAGCGTTTCCCGAACTCGCAGACCGGGCCTAGTCCTACTCCTCATTCTCAGGGTATCTCGCCTATTTCCCCGCAGAATGACTGGTCCGCCGCTTTCCAGGGTCTCTCTCTGAACACGCATTAATTTGTCAATCAAATGGGCTTTGGCCTGCCCAGACCAGAACCCTCACACCCCTTCACGCGTTTCGATTGCATCAGCCTTCTCACTGCCGATAAAACTTACAGGGCAAACCTGGCTGTTGGTTCCAAGTACGGCGTTGTGCTATTTTATTTCGATTATGGCGTCGGATAGGAAGACTACTCGGTAGCTTTTCTTCAGAAACGGCGTCGTGCCTTTTTCTTTGAAGAGCAAGTCGATGCCAGTGCCACACTCGCTCAATGGTCTGCATACTCATTGTTATTGGTTCATCACTTTCGTCATTTTTCGCTGGGTTATGTTCAGAGGTACCACGGGCACTGAGCCCGGCCAAATAACTTAAGACAGGGATCGGGGTTTGGGAGACTGGGGTGGTTTTGCTTTCGCTTCAAACGGCTGAGATATAGACAGAGACGCTTGAGTAAACAACATGCACGCTGTAACTAATACGCAACCAAAAGGGAGACGGCTTGGGTATGGCTGAAGTCATGTATGACAAAAGATTTCTTTTTAACGGTCTGGTTTTCTTGCTTCTCTTCTTCGACCTTTGTGTTTTCCGAACTGCATTAATAGGCTCTTGGGCGGTTGTTTTAAAGAGACGATTTGAGAATAAAGCCATCATGACCTTGACGAGAGATTGAGGTGTCTGGCGGCGTCTGGCGGCGTCGTGTTGTGGCATCGTGAACGTTAGTCAGGCGCATGTATGGCTACATGTGAACGAGTACCTGAGGCAGCAAGCACTACGAATCGACGGTCCAGGTTTGTAGAATCATGGGTGTACAGGCAGCGGTGTGGCTCCTGCCTTTCAAGGCTCAATCTGGGAGCGCTCACCGCGTTTCGCTGCTACGCAAGGAAGGAAGGCACGGGGGCACGCAGCCGGAGTAACCTCGTGCCGCGACTTGGTAGCTAAGTGCCTACAACGCGGGACGATGTTGGGTTCATGACAGAGGCATTGTCATCCCATCAATAGTTTAGCGATACCGAACTTGACTGCTCAACAACCACGCTTACAACTGGATCTGATGGCGCCCAGGACAAGGAACCAAGCGGCGAAAGGTATGGGGACTTTCACCAGGGCAGCAATACCAAAACACTGATGCCCACGCCAGCCGAGCCGAGTGACAAGAAAGAGCCCGAAGCTAAGCCTGCTCCGAAGAAGAGGGCGCGGGCAGCTGCAAAGACAACCAGGGCGAGGAAGAAGTCCCGCCCAGATGAGGAAAGCCCTGATGAAGGACGGAACAGCAGCAGGTTAGTTGCCGTACCGAATAAGTCTGGCAGAGATCTCTGTCGAGGTATCTGCGGTGCTGATGCTTACTGGTTAGGGCTTTTCTCGCGACGTCCAAGAAGGGCGCAAAGAGCATCAAGGAGACGAAGAGGGACTTTCGAAAGGAGACTGCCGAAGTGACCAAGCTCATCGAAAAGCAGCTGAGAAGCGAACTGTGTGAAACCCTCGACAAGTCCTTTTTGCGTGTCACGATGCCTGACCACAAGCACACAGGTCAGTCAGCGAGCAGCTGCCGGTTGTTGAGAGTCTGCCCCCAGACTTCGCATCCTTTCTCCCGTACACTGCCTCGAGCATATCAATTGTTGCAGAGACTCAAAACACCACGTACAACAAAGCACAAGAGTGTTTGATTCATTTTCAAGCAATCGTCAAAGAGTACGATACAGTGAACAAGTGCCCGACGGATATCAAGCGGCCCACTTGGGTTCTCTGGGAACAGGACATTAAGGATCTCAGAGCTCTGAATGAGAATACCCTGAGTCTTGGATTCAATGCTTTGAACAGAATGGTCATGCCGAACGCGAAAGGCAGAGCGGCCGAGGACCCAGCTAAGGATGGCGACGACATTAGAGCCATGGCATCGGAGCTACTCGCGGAGACGAAGCCGAATCGGGGGGAAGAGACGTGGGGAACAGTGGCTCAGGGTTTCTTGAGGGCGTTGTCGGGAGCCGTCAGGCTGCTGCCAAAGACAGGTGAATCTTGAAGGGACATCTACAGGGACCGATACCGGTCCATCGTTGGGAAGCCTTGCTCGGAAGTTTAGGTCTGGTCCCAGAGTGCATTCAGGTGCTTGCCGCGATAGCCAAGAAGAAAACAAATTGGCCAGCTGTTTGGTCATTTTCAGAGAGAGGCTTCTACCTTTGGTGCGACTTTGGATGTCATGGTACTGCATCATCAACGAGCACTCTCCCGAGTCCCCCCCCACAGCCTCATCTTAGGCCAGACGAGGTGAGGTCCTCGGTGAGAGGACCGTCTCACCTTGCTGACTCAGCCCTCCACTCCGAGGTTCGAGGGCGCAGTGAGGGGCAAGTCCTACTGCGCCAACGCCAAAACAGGGCTAGTGCGTCGCTTAACCCACAAACTGCTCGCAATTTTCATCGTCGCCTGGGATTTTGCAGTTCCTCGAAATTTCGACACCTCCCACCCACGACAACTAACCACCCGCAGGACTCTCACCACACAACCGGTTCGTCGCCTCCCTCTTCATTCTCCGGAAAGACGAATTGCATCTCGGCTGACATTTTGACACTCACGCAACAGCCAAGATGGGTGCCCTCAAGTATGTCGAGGAGCTTCAGAAGAAGAAGCAGTCCGATGTGATGCGCTTCCTTCTCCGAGTGCGCTGCTGGGAGGTACGATGAGAATCCAACAACATTCAATGCAAGCTGTGGACGAGCGAGGCGGCCGAAGACTCTTTGCCGAAATCCTTCTTCCTTCGACAACAGTCTGTACAAATCTCGATTGGGATGCGAAGTCGGGAAGAAGGACGGCGACAACAGTCTGCGGCTGCCGACGCTCGTCTGTGCTATACACTCGTTGAACATTTGCTGAGAGTGCATCAATATAGCTCCGTCAATTGAACGTCATCCACCGCGCCTCGCGTCCTTCGCGCCCCGACAAGGCCCGCCGTCTCGGATACAAGGCCAAGCAGGGCTACGTCGTCTACCGCGTCCGTGTCCGTCGCGGCGGCCGCAAGCGCCCTGTCCCCAAGGGTGCTACCTACGGTACGTTGCACAAGCACAACCGAGGAGACCGAGTCTCCTCGAGAGCAGAGGAATTGGATGCAAGAGATCTGGATATACTGACCGAATCTGTGTGCAGGCAAGCCCACCAACCAGGGTGTGAACCAGCTCAAGTACCAGCGTTCGCTCAAGGCTACCGCTGAGGAGCGTGTCGGCCGCCGCTGCGCCAACCTGCGCGTCCTCAACTCGTACTGGGTCAACCAGGACTCCACCTACAAGTACTACGAGGTCATCCTCGTCGACCCCCAGCACAAGGCGATCCGCATCGATCCCCGCATCAACTGGATCGTCAACCCCGTCCACAAGCACCGCGAGGCCCGTGGCCTCACCGCCACCGGCAAGAAGTCCCGCGGTCTCAACAAGGGCCACCGCTACAACAAGACCAAGGCTGGCCGCAGAAAGACCTGGAAGCGCCACAACACCCTGTCCCTGTGGCGTTACCGATAAGCGCCTCGCCTGGGGTGAGGTGGCTGCTGGGTGCATACTATTCCCTGGTGCGGAATTGCTGGTTTGGGCATTGCATGCGTGCTTGGAATCGGCGTGGATGAGGGTACTGGGAAACCTTTACGTTTGGTAGTTTTCAAAAAGAAATTATGGAATGGAACATGATTTCCGTAGCTAATGATTACATCTACGACACGTTGTGACTCTCAATTGCTTGTGTGACTTGCATGATGTTGCCTCGATCCAAGGAGCCCGTCATACAGCGAACTGAAGGTGTATGTCGGCCGACAGGGAGCAAACTCGAATCCTCTAGAGGTCCACTTCAACGCTGAGCAGTAGCATCCTCACCGCTCACCGAGACTTCTGTATTGTGCGTTCTTTTCCAGTTCTGGCAAATTCGGTCTCGAGGAATATGTATGGCATGCCTGCGCACCACCAACCCCCGTCCTCGACACAACAACGGAGCATCTTCCAGGTCAAGCTATCAGGCACATATGCAGCATTCACGGCCAAAGTCGACACTTCTCAGCAAAGCAAGGTTGATTTTTTCTCTGTCTCTAAACTCATACAAATGCCCATGCAAAACCCAAGCCCCCAGCCGTGTCCTTGGCCCCCAAACTGCTCGTGTTCCTTCCCCCAAATGTTCCCTCCATCCTCCCAGTCCAGTCCATGCCGACGTTCCTGCAGGTCGAAGAGCAACCAAAGGGGTGCGGGAATGAGCGCGTAAGAGAGAAAGCCGCGGCGTGTAGGTGTAGGCCTGCTCCTGCAAAAGGCGATGGGACTGCTCTCCCGCCCGGACGACCAGGCTTGCGCCAACAGGTCCGGGTAGAGGCGGTCCAAAACGTGGAAGGAAAAAGCCCGTAGCCGCCGCATAGAATCCAAGGCATCGTGACAATCATGCCATAAAGTCATGAAATCTCTCTGCCGGGTCCAGTTGGCGTGGATGGATCAACGCAAACCACAAGGTGGAAGTCGAGATCGCGGAAGCCAAATCGCAAAAAAGAGTCGAAAAACAACAACAAAATGAAGAGAAGAAGGAGAAAGAAGATTCGTCTATGCCGCTGGAGCTATGTGACGATCCTAGTACACATACAAGGTGCGGTCGTCGGTCTGCCCACTCTAACGCAGGAGACGTGCGACCAGTGAACTTTTTTTAAACTCCCGTCCTTGGTAATGTACACACAAAGCACCAACGAAGGTGCTGTGCAGGTCGGATTGAGAGATGTTGTGTCGCGGTGCCAAATTTGCGTTCCCGGGCTGTTTCGTGACAGTTAAAACACGGAGCAAGAAGAAAGTCGTCAGGTCATGGCAGTGTCGTAACCGTGCTGCATGAGATTGAGTACCACCCAGTGACAAGTGAAGAGATTGTGGACGAAAAATCGTTGTACAGGCATGCCGTGCTCTGGGCGGCAGTACACTGGAAGGGAAAATAGTTTACACCCAGCGCGGCTCGCTGGCATCCGTCGAGTTGTGGGCAGAGTGAGCCGGTGTGTAGTTGCCCGGGGCCATCTGGTTGAACGGAGGCCCCTGCTGGATGGCGCCCTGCTGGACGGGAGGCTGCTGAACAGGCGGTTGCTGAACAGGCCCAGAGCTCGACGGTCCCGGAACAGTCATCAAAGTGCTGTTGGGATACGTTGGCACGCTCTGGCGCATGCCTTGATTGCCGAGACCCGGCATGCCACCGCCATTCGCGAGGCCGTTGCTCTGCAACATGGGAGCACCTCCGGACAGGCCTCGGGAGTGACCCGGTCGAATAGGAATCTGACCCTGGGTGTTGTCGGCTGGAGTGGCCTGGCCACTGGAGGCAGCACTGCCGCGGTTGTCGTAAAGGGAGATTTTGGCTTGGATACGGCGTCCGTACGGGGTGTTGCGAATCTGCGGCAGGAGGGGCCGGATGCACTCAACCAGACGGTACTTCTGGTGAGGCGTGGCGAACTCGAGGGCCGTCTGGATAACGTAGTTGCCAAACGAATCGCGCAGGTGACGCTCAATCTCCTGAGGTGCAAGCAGCTCGTCCACAATCAGGTCCTTGGACTCGGGTCCAGCGCAGCGCAAGCACTTCTCGATCACGTTGGAGCTAAACTTGTGGCGAGACAGCGAACCAATGCAGCCCTTGAATGACTGCACGACCGGATCGGTGAAGCTCGGCTCATTCAGGTCGATGATATACTGGACGACGTAGTTTCCGAAGGGATCCTGCACGAGGACTCGGGCATGAGCAGTGATGCGCTCGACAAGCCACGACTTCTGGTGGCCCGTGGCGTGGTCGATGCAGCGCTGGAGCACGCAGCAGCCGTGTCGGTGAGTGCCCACATCCACGCAGTTGTTGCCAACGGCGTCAAAGATGAACTGCGAATCAGGCGCCGTGAGCTTGTTGAGGCACTTCTGGATAACGTGGTTGCCGTTCAGGTCCTGGATAAGCTCAACAACGCGGAACCGGAGAGCCTCGATGATCAGGCGGACCTGCTGTCCGGTGCTGACGTATTCAATCATCTTCTGCAGAGCCCTGGTTCCATGCTGGTTGAGGGCGATGCGCACCATGTCTTGCGATGCGTTTTGGATCAAGACAGTGCGCTCGTCGTCATTGCAATACTCGAGGAGCTTTTGGCACAAATAATTACCAAATGGATCCATCATGAGCTCGATGACGTGCTGGTTGGTCTCGAGCCAAATCGCGTTGACCTGTTCAGCGTTACGCTCTTCGAGCTTCTTCTGAAGGTAACGGCAGCCGTGCTGGTCTTTGCACAGCTCGTAGATTTGGCCACGGAACGACTCCAGGGGCATGTTGTGGTAGCGCGACATGGCTGCAAGGTCAAGTCAGCAGAGAGACCTCCAGGTAGATTGTACACGTCCACCAACCTTCATTGTCCAGTTGACGACGGTGCTGAATCACGCGGGCCTGGCTGTCGCGAGACTGGCCCCCCTGGCTGTATGGCATCGAGCCATATCCAGTGTAGTTCTGGGGAGGGTACATGGTGCCTCCATTGGCACCATTGATGTTCATCTGCTGCATGCCGGCAGCGAGCATCGGCATGCCGAAGTTGCCTCCAGCGTTTGCGCCAGCCGGGGAATATCCGTTGGGAGGATAGAAGCCATGGAACTGGTTCATCGGGGCAGTGGTGGTGGGGGAAGACACAGTTGAAGCCGATGTCATCGGCGCAGCAGTCGTGATGCTAGGCCCAAACGGCGCAGCACTGGCCTGAAGAGCCGACTGGATCGATGGATAGGCATTGCCCTGTTCACGGACACCGTTGATGTTGCTGTCATTAGACAGCTCGCGGGTATGTCCTCTGGTCGGCATCGCCCCAGCAGGAATACGGCCAATACTGGCGTTGTGGTTGTGGAAGTGCTGCTGGGCATGATTGTTGGCGTTGTTGACCATCATCGAGGCGCCCGATGGGTTCTTAACCGTGGGGACATCGTTGGCGGAGAACGAGCTTTGGAGTCTTGGGGGAGTGGTGGTTTGCATGTTGTGGTTGCTCTGGGAAGCCATGATGCCACCAGTCGCGTCTGTCGCGTTCTCCGAGATGTACTTAAGATCGAGGGAATGACGAAGCGACGCGGGTCGACTGCCGATAGTTGCAATGTCTCCAGCCAGGTTGGAGGCAGAACCGTTAATCGATGACAGGCTCTGTTGCGTGCGATGACGGTTAACACGATTCCAACCGTTTGCCGCAGAGATTTCAGGATTAGGCGACGGGGACAAGGCAAGATCGAGCGCGGCAGAAGACGCAGACAGCTGGACAAAGAGCAGAAAATGTCAGAAAAACAAAGTAATGACAAGGCTCGATGAATTACACGGTGCTTTTACAAGACCTTTCCATGAAAGGGGGGACAAGAGGTGCACAGTGAAAAGGTTGAAGAGCAAACGCGAGTTGTGCAGAGGGGGCCGACGGGGGGCGACGGGGGAAATGCAGCACAGAAAGAGTGAAGGATAAGGCTTAAGCAAGGTTGTCATGGCAGCAAACAGACTGAACAGGTTGTGAACAGAGTGAGGTGTGCAGGCGTTGCCAGCACCTTGACTGCCCATACGGAGCACACCAAGCCAGCCATGTACAATGCAGCCACTGCCAGAAGGAGATGCAGTACTCGTTCTGGGGGAGAGCAGAAAAAGAAATAGCGCTCACCATTTGATCTTCCCGTCTCACCAGAGTAGGGAAGTTATCGTCGGGAGTTTGGCCCCGAGGTAGCGCCTTTGGCTCATCGTCGCCGAACAGAAAGCGCGTGGTGTTGGTCTGATCGAGATTCATGTCGTACAGTCCGTTTCTCGATCTCGTCACAGGCATTGAATACCGGTTAAGGCTACCGTTGGGCGAGGTTAGTATCCTTAAACGCAACGAGGTAATAGGAGCAGGAAGGTTGGCACAGGAAGTCACGCTGTATGCTGTGAACGTGGATTATCGTGGCGCCGGTTGAACCCAAGAGATGACGGCGCTAGCGAAGTCCCAGTGTATGAATGAAAGCCACAACGAACGCGCCAGCCCAGATGTAAAGAGGTAGATGACAGATGGTTAAGTGGCAGGAAGAGGAGAGTGATGTGCGTGTGTGGAGTGGAAGAAAAGTCGTGTGCAGAAGATGTGAAGAAGATGTGGAGAGAAGAGATTAAATAGTTGAAGCTCGGAACCACGGCAGCCTATTGAGGCAAAGACAATGGATAGCCGTTCGTTCTCAAAGCGCTGCCTATTGTGCATGCAGTGCTCCAGATTTGTGTGTTTGGGACGGTGATTCCCTACTCACTCGAGGCAAGGGACGGGTATTGTGACCAGAGAGTGAATAGAGCAGAGCCTCGTGTTGCGATGGAATTCCAAAGAGGCTCAGCTCTGCACCGAGGAGCTGGGGACCCGAGGCGGTCAACACTTGCTGGCTCACAGCCCTCGTATGCATCAACTGCTTGTTGTTTCGTCCCGTGATGCTGTGAGTTGCCAAGTGCTCGTCAAGGTCAGGCTGGCGGAGGACTCTCTCGTCAACCCCGAGCACCTAGGACAGACACACCATCGCACGGGGCAGTTGTGGTTCCGTTGCACTTGAGTGCTCGACCTCGCTCCCTCGGACTCGGACTCGCGCCTACCGATTCCTGCACCAACTGCAATTCGGACTCCAAACAGAACAGACCATCTCCAGGCAACACGCGAACAAACAGGATTCGGTACTTACGCATTGGTCGACCGGTGGCTGGTGGGATCCTGCCGAACAGCCTCCTCCTTTTCCTCGTCGTCGCTGTTTCGACGCGTGGTCGGGACAGATCGAGAGGGCGCCGGCTCTTCATAACCATAGCGATGCTGCATTAGGCCGGACGGCGGAGAGGTCAGCTGCGATCCAGAACGAGCTGGCCTATTAAACAAGCCCGGGGGAGAAGTGAGGCTCGAGGTCGAGTAGCGGTTCGGTCGCGAGAACATGGAGGGAAAGCCGGAGTTGTCACGATATTCGGGGGGCGTCGTCGGCTCAGACTGGTGGCCACCAAGTCTGCCCATTTCTTCCTCCATCTGCGCCAGCTCGTGCGCTTCCCGTCTCTGTTGCTGGTCTAGTCTCTGCATCTCGAGTTCGAACCGCCGCCGCTGCTCTCGGATTCTCTCATATTCCATCTTCTTTTGCTCTATCTGAAGGGTCGGTTAGTCCACATGCTGCCGTTGGGATACCCTCATGCTGAACGCTAGCGTGACAGTGGGCAGACGCTTTTGCTCAGTTCGTGGCAGTCGATGTTCTCGCTCGGGGTGATGGCTCGTCGCAGGGGTATTATACAGGTCACGTACCAGTTGGACTTTATGCAATGTCTGTTCCCAGGGACGTCAGCCAATGTTGCAGGCACGCATACGACCACGCTCCGGCGACGGAGCGAGGCGAACAACCAGGGGTCCAGAGACAGGGGGACTGACATTATATTCCTGGGAGGCGTCAATGGCTGGGCCACGCTGGGGCGAGGTCATTGTCGAGGCCATGGACGACAGGGTTGGGACATGGCCCGAGTCGGTGGTGAAGCGTCGAGGCATATTGGAACGCGGATCGTGGGAGGAGGTCTGCGGCTGCGTCTGCTGGGGAAGGCGAGCGCCATTGCGAGGAGGCGAGACAAAGCCGGTCATTGGCGCCTCGTTCCGCGGCGACTGCTGGGACCGGAAGCGCAGGTCGTCCATGGTGGAGGTTGAGGGGAGGAGGACAAGACTCGTACACGCCGAATTGGCACCGTGGGCTCCGTCTAGGTGACTGCAGGCATGGACAGCAAGCAACGAGGGTCAGCGAGCGCCGCAGAGGAGCGAGGATGAAGGACAGAAAAGACGACGATGATGGGAGGCGGGGTGAAGGCCTGGGACAGGACAGACGGTGCGGTCTGTGTGGGCATGGGGGTGGTCTGGGTCAGCGAGCCAGACAGGGGGAGTGAGGGTTGGAGGAGGGCTCTCGCAGGGTCGTCGTCGCCAGCGCCGGCGGTGGTTGGTGTACGAAGCGCGTACCGGGGTACGCGCACTAGGACGCAGCCCGGAGCAACGCCCGCCGTACAAGTACTCGGTGCATACTTGCTGCCTCCAGCGTCCAGCAGGACCACCAGCGAGATGAATCCGACCGCAGAGAGCCCGCAGAGAGCCCGCAGAGGGACGAGTATGCACGCATGCTCATCATCGTCCTCCTCCGCCGGTGGGGCAGCCAGCTCGTCTGCCGGACAGCGACGCCGGGCAGCTCAACGGGTGCTGTCGTTGGGAGAAGGGGCCAGAGTCGATCGATATAGCGCTTCCACGTACCTCACTCGACCAGTGCTGACGCTTTCTGGTCAACGGCCGCGAGCAAGCAGCCGGCCGACGGCGAAGACAATGGGCGTTGCGCACACAAAGAGACAGACAAAGACGCAGACACAATGGACAAGGTAAAAGGAGCAACGACAAAGCTCAAGGGGAGGAGACTGGCGCTGGACAGTTGCAAAAAGTACGAGTACGGAGCAGGTCGCAAAATGGACGAGCATGGACGCCTGTGGCCACCTTCGGGACCCATCCGCCATTAGGCACAGCGCCGGGTCCAACACAAGGCCACCTCTCAGGCAAGGCGAGGCACGGAGGGCAGCCAAAAGCTCCCTGCGCCACAGCCAAAAAGGACAACTGAACACCAGCCAGCGGAACCTGGAAAGCCCCCATCCAATCCATCGCACCGACGCTGTGACAGCCAGTGGCGCCGCTGGTGAAGAGCCAGCGCCTGGCCTGGTCACACAGCGGGCGCTACGGAGACTGGAACCTGGCCTGGTCTGCTGGTTCTGGAGAGCAGCAGCGGCCAACAACCTGGAGCACGCCAATCGGTCGTTGGCGTGGATGGGGATAGATCCCTGTTGCGCAGGTGAGGCACATCTTACTAAACTGTTCTTAGACACCTCCGTTGCAAGTTGCTGAGATTCGGGCCTGCTCTGAGACGCTGGCGGGATGCCGATTCACTAGAAATTCTAGCTTCCTCAACTCCCCCGGCGCCTCTGTCAAAGCCTCCAGAGCCTCGACGCAAAGCTTGTCAATTGCCGTCCAGTTTGACTCACCTTAGGGGCAAGGTTTTTCAGAGTCCCTCGCATGGCCGTGTACACGTCGAACCCACTACAGAGGGAGGTTTGCTCGCTCTGCGTGCCAGCATTCGCTTGTTGTTGAGCTCCACTCGCTCGATGTTCTCCATGCATACGACCGCTGTCCAACCGACGTCAGTCGAGGACCCTGCATGTCCCACTGTCACCAACACAAGAGACGAGACTCGAGCATTCTAGCCCTAACCTATGAGTAATGCCAGACACGCTCGAAATTTTGCCGCGCCACGGGCCGTTTCTAGTTTCTTCTTCTGAGCCTCCCAGCCTCGCGGAAAGCCGTTGCAGCAGGAAGTGGATGGGGCAGAGCAGGGGTGGACCCTTTAACTTTGCAGTTCACTTCTATCCAGGTATTGGTAACTACGTATGTACGAATACTTCGCATGCTTTGTAAAGGCCAACGTTACTAGTTTTGATATTTGCTTTTCGCCACAGGCCATCTCCGATATCAACTTGGATCTCAGTTTGCTTGCTTAACCCTAGAGGTGACGACCAGCATCGGGCCCATCTCCCTCCCTGGTCGGCGGAACCAATTTGGAGCTGGATGGCGTCACGCAAGAGGGGTCGTGGTCATCCATTGCAGCAGACCGACAGCAAATTGCCAAGCCTAGCCGTCTGTGTAGATACTGCTTGCGGTAAGAATTGTCTCGCAGCATGCATATGTCGATCAGCATAAGACGATTGGCGACGAGACCGCTTCGGCAGGCAAGCGATTTTGAGAGGATGTAAGTACGAGTCCCGTGTCAACGAGCTCCATTCAGATCTCTCTTTCAATATCGCACGGCGAATGTTTTGTTCTTGTCTTTCCCTTTCCCTTTTACAGGAAGTTACAATGTGCCATTCGATTCAGAACACGGTCGTCCCAGACTCTGCTTCCTTCGTATCCCCCTCCCCCTCCTCGATCAACAGCATCGTCATCACTTACAGGGGAGACTCAAGTTACCAACCCTCATGCATACCAGAGCACTCCTTCATTGGACCGTGGTTGGTTCATAGGCCGCGCTAAGCATGATCAGTTGGGTGCACGACCGAGGGTCCGGATCCAGACCTCCAGTTGCTATGCTCGTACTTGGGAAAGCACCGAATGGTGTGCATATCGCGAACGAAGCTACCAAGCGATGGCTGCGTCTGCAGATTGGATCCCCCCCCCCCCCCCAGCAACCTTTATGTACGGACTATGTAATGTACTTCTCAACCGGACCCTCTCGACCTCTCGCCAGCTCTCCGAAGAGGCATTTTATTAGGGCGTTTTGAAACGATGCACTCCACCAGCACCGAGAGGATCTAACGAGCGCCCCCGCAGGGCACGAGTCCATGACGCTGCGTCCTCGTTCGTCGTCAAAGTATCGCCGCCGCATGAGATGCGAAGAGGGCCGAATGTACTCGTAGGCTCGCATCTGTACCTGCACCCATGTACGTGCTACTACCAGTACCTTGTGCTGCGGTAGGCTGGGACGAGGAAAACAGCATGTGACTTGACGGATAAGGGGCCAGGTTTACAGCCCTACAAACCCAACACGGACGACTCCAAATATCTCTGCTCGCTCTGGGATCTGGCTTGAGCCGCAACCTGCGAGTCCTCGCAACAAAGGACGGCTGGCCCTGCCACTGACAACAGCAGGCTCATCTGCCAATCTGCTTCCTCACCGACTTTTGAATGGCTTGCCCCGAGTGGAGCGGTCGTCGAATTCGGCCGTCGGGCGATGTGGGGTTTGGAGGCACAACGTTCCGTCTTGCCGTCCCACCATGTCTTAACACACCCCAAGCCTCGGGGGGGTCTTGGGCACTTGGTAGGTTGATGAGTTGGGGATCCATCGTCACGAGTCCAGCCGCGCCGCTGGGACCGTCCCGTGGTTGGGCGGCTAAATTTGAATGAGGTTCCAGCGATCGTGTTGGGACCGACTGTGTCTGTTCAGTCTTTCTTTGTCTGCAGCAACAATCCGGCCCGTCTGTGTTTTGCATGATGAGCAACAAGGCGTCTGGAGTCAGGCAGCAGCTGTATCTGCGTTGGACGAATGGATTGCCGGATCAGTTGATCCCGCCGCCACTGGCGTCGCCACCACGATCGGTGGCACTTACACATTTGCACACGTCCAAGGGCACGTACCCCGACAGATGCCAACGCACCAGACGTTGGCAGGATTGCTCATCAGCGCGGGGTTGATTCGGCATTGGCCGGCTCTGCGCCAAGCCCCCTCATCTTGCAACTCTAACATGCCTTCGTCTGGAGAATGAATGAATCAAAGGGAGCGGCTCAGTGAGCTCCGTCTTTGGTGGTGGACAATGACATTATGTCAGCAATGCCATTCTAAGCCGCTCTTGCGTGTGCCTTAAGTTTTAGATTCTTATCCGTAGTTGCGTCACACTCGCTCGGAGCAGCTCTTGGTGCCTGCATTTCAGACTTTTTACGGACTACACTAAACGGTGCTGCAGTTGGGCAGCCAACACTTTCCGTAAGAATTAACAAAAGGCGTCAGAACTCTCTGGAACTCTGTGATTAGCACGGCGGCCTGTTCAACTGCCAGCGCATGGCCCTGCAAAGTTAAACTGCCCAGACGAGATGTTCAATGTTGTCTCGAAGTTGAAGCTGGCACGTGATGGTCGCGCTATCTTATCAGCCCAGTCTTGCCATTGCCGGTGCTAGGGGCTACAGTGCTTGCAGGTGCCTGAAAACGGCTACCTGTCGTCACCCACCGGGCAGCTCGCCATGCTCGCCCCACCTGCCTATCGCGGGGCAGAACTGGAAGGACTGGACTTTTTTTCAGGTCGTCGCGGAAGCCGCATCGTGAGAACAACCGCATCGCGACTTCGGATCAACCGGTGCCAGCAACTCCTCGCGCGGGCTCATAAATGTCTTGTTTGCGGTGACCTCCAAGATGCCGTTGGTGGACGACGGCTTCGAGGCCCTTTTGGAGCCTTTCTACAACGGCAAGAAGCTCACAGATCCCGTGTCTACCAAGGAGGACAAGTTCCAGCTGTTGCCGGCCTTCCTCAAGGTCAAGGGTGCGTTCTCCCTGCCTCGTGCGTTCCAGGGATTTTCTCGCTGACATCTCAAAGGCCTTGTGAAACAGTACGCGAAACCTTTTGCTCGAGCCTCGCCTGTCGCGACCGATTGCTAACCAGACCAAAGGCACATTGACTCATACAACTTCTTCGTCGAGCACGAAATTAAGGACATTGTGCGCACCAATCGCACCATCCGAAGCGATGTGGACAGCAACTTCTGGCTCGAGTACGTTGGGATCTTGTCATTGTGCCGGAT
Organism: Tolypocladium sp. Sup5 PDA-1; assembly: GCA_000750105.3. NCBI lineage: Eukaryota > Fungi > Ascomycota > Sordariomycetes > Hypocreales > Ophiocordycipitaceae > Tolypocladium > Tolypocladium sp. Sup5 PDA-1. The sequence goes on from JPHH03000041.1 coordinate 128,241, forward strand.
GACAACTAACCGTCGTGTCCAGGTTCACGGATATCCGCGTCGATCGGCCGCGCCGGCAGGACTACAACGATGCCAAGTCGCGCAGCGAGGTCACTCCCATGGAGTGCCGGCTGCGTGACATGACCTACGCCGCTCCTATCTTGGTCGACATTGCGTACATCCGCGACAAGCAAAAGATCGTTCGAAAGGGCGTGCCCCTCGGGCGCATGCCGGTGATGCTGAAGAGCGCCAAGTGTCGACTTGGCGCCGCGAACAATGCGCAGATGGAGGCGATGAACGAGTGCCCTCTGGATCCCGGTGGCTACTTCATCATTAACGGCACGGAAAAGGTCATCCTGATTCAGGAGCAGCTCAGCAAGAACCGCGTCATTGTTGAGGCCGACGAGAAGAACAATATCATCTCTGCATCCGTCACCAGCTCCACCCACGAACGAAAATCGAAGACGTACGTCACATTGAAGAAGGACAGGATTCTTCTCACACACAATGTTCTTGTGGAAGGCATTCCCATCGTCATCGTGCTCAAGGCGCTCGGCGGTCTATCCGATTACGAGATCATGCAGCTGGTGGCCGGCTCGGATGGCAGATATCAGGACGAGTTCCTAATCAACTTTGATGAGGCGACCAAGGTCGGCGTCTTCACACAACACCAAGCCTTGGAATACATTGGCGCGAGGGTGAAGATGGGCTCGCGACGGGGTCAGTTTGGGCCACAAGTTCGCCGAAACAACGTGGAGGAGGGACTCGACGCCTTGGCCAACCTGGTCATTGCGCATGTTCCCATTGAAGGGCTCGACTTCTATCCCAAGGCTATATACGTTGCCATGATGACCAGGCGAGTCCTCATGGCTTCTCAAGACTCGAAATTGGTCGACGACCGAGACTTTGTCGGAAACAAGCGACTGGAACTGGCTGGTCAACTTCTCTCGCTACTCTTCGAAGATCTGTTCAAGCGGTTCATGGGCGAGGTCAAGATGTCAATCGACAAGTTCCTCAAAAAGAACAACCGCGCGGTCCCTCTCGATGCTGTTCACATGATTAGCAATCACGCCAACAACATCGGCCTGGGCATCAACCGCGCCATTCAGACGGGAAACTGGAGTGTGAAGCGTTTCAACATGAACCGGGCAGGTGTCACGCACGTTCTGAGTCGTCTCAGCTACATCAGCGCACTTGGTATGATGACAAGAATTAGCAGTCAATTTGAGAAGACTCGAAAAGTCTCTGGTCCCCGAGCCCTTCAGCCGTCTCAGTGGGGTATGCTGTGCCCTTCTGATACACCTGAGGGTGAGGCTTGCGGTCTCGTCAAGAACCTTGCTCTGATGACCCACATCACCACGAATATTGACGAGGCCCCTATTAAGAGATGGATTTTTACACTTGATACCGGTGTCGAGCCCATCAGAAACTTCTCCGGCGCCGAGATGCATCGGGAGGGCTCTTACATCATACACGTCAACGGCACGCCTTTTGCGCTGACGAGGTACCCCAAGAGATTCGCGTCGAGGTTTCGTACCATGCGTCGCCGCGGTTGGATCTCGCCCTTTGTCAGCATCAACCTCAACTCACATTTCAACGCGGTGCATATTGCCACGGACGAGGGTCGGATCTGCCGGCCGTACATTATCGTCAAGAACGGACAGCAAAAGCTCAAGGCAGAGCACCTCAAGCTCTTGCAGCTGGGAAAAGTCGCATTTGATGACTTTTTGACCAACGGCATCGTTGAATATCTCGATGTGAACGAGGAGCAAGACGCACTCGTCACCCTCTACGAGCAGCAAGTTACGCAGAGTACGACTCACTTGGAAATCGAGCCCTTCACTCTCCTTGGAGCCGTGGCGGGTCTGATCCCATTCCCACACCACAACCAATCTCCCAGAAATACCTACCAGTGTGCCATGGGTAAGCAAGCTATTGGAGCCATTGCATACAATCAGTTCAACCGAATCGACACCCTCTTGTACACGTTGGTTTACCCCCAGCGGCCGATGGTCATCACGAAGACTATCGAGCTCATTCATTACGATAAGCTCCCCGCAGGACAAAACGCCACGGTCGTCGTCATGTCATACTCTGGCTATGATATTGAAGATGCCCTCGTCTTGAACAAGGCCTCGATTGACAGAGGCTTTGGGCGATGCCAAGTCTTCCGAAAGTACACCACGGAGCTGCAAAAGTATCCCAACGGCAGGAGAGAACGAATCGGAGATCCTGTAAACGAGATCTCTGGCGGTACAAAGCGCCGTGAAGAGAAATACGAGGCACTGGATGACGATGGCCTGGCAACTGTCGGATGCAGAGTCAAGTCTGGCGAGGTGATGGTGAAGAAGGAAACGCCTCTGGACCTCACAACGACTGGTATTGGGATGGATCGCGGACCTAGCGAGTATCGCGATTCAGCAGTCTCATACCGCATACCCGATCCTGCCTACATCGACAAGGTCATGATTTCTCAAACAGAAAAGGACACGACCGTGATCAAGGTCCAGACGAGACAGACCCGTCGTCCAGAACTCGGAGACAAGTTCTCCTCTCGTCACGGTCAGAAAGGTGTGGTGGGCATCATTGTCGACCAGGAAGACATGCCGTTTGCCGACAACGGGCTTACGCCAGACATTATCATGAACCCCCATGGTTTCCCGTCGCGAATGACGGTCGGCAAGCTGCTTGAGTGTCTGACCGGAAAGGCGTCGATTCTGGACGGCCGCAAGGACTACGGCTTCGGCGATGCTTTCCGGTCACATCCAGTCGAAGAAATGAGTCAGGTGTTGCTCGACCATGGCTTCTCATGGGAGGGCAAGGATTATTTCACCTCGGGACTGACGGGAGAGCCGCTGGAAGCTTACATTTTCAACGGCCCGATTTACTATCAGCGTCTGAAGCACATGGTTCAAGACAAGATGCACTCTCGGTCCAGGGGACCCAGAGCTATCCTGACTCGACAACCGACTGAAGGTCGTTCCAGGGACGGTGGTCTGCGACTGGGTGAAATGGAGCGTGACTGTTTGATCGCATACGGAGCCTCGCAGCTGCTCCTGGAGCGTCTCATGATCAGCTCGGACGGCGTGGAGATTGACATTTGCCAGCAGTGTGGTTTGTTCGGATACCGGGGCTACTGCCACACGTGCAAGAGCACGAGGGAGGTGACCAAGATGTCGATGCCGTACGCAGCCAAGCTGCTGGTGCAGGAGCTGATCAGCATGAACGTCGGGGTGCGTCTTCAGCTGGAGGATGAGTTTCCTCACCCGAGCTGATCAGGCCTGGAAGACTGATGGACAATGAGGGCATGGGTGGCAGTTTGGGGGTTATGTAATGTATTTAAAGGAACTCATGATGAGTTATTGGGCTACGATGAGCTACTTTCTCGTCAGACTGCGTCCAAAGTCCCCTTTCCATCGTGATATATCAGCTCATTCGGTGTACTGGCCGCAGCGAGAGATCATACCAATCAATGTGTGTTGTCCTCTACCGGCAGAGTCCCGACAGCCTTATCCTGGATCATTGGACTTGGTCTTGGTCTTTAGCTTGACAGCCTTGAGTCCTCCCATATTGACCTCAAACTCCGTCGCCCCATTCACTCCCTGTCCCGAAGCTCCCACATGCGGCGCAAACACAACCTTCATCCACCGCCTCCAGGACTTGAACGTCGGCGCCGCCGTGTCCACATCGTCATCCGCGTCCAGCGGCGCAGCAACCCTCTTGGGCCGCCCGTAGACCGGCCGCTTGAAGAGCGCGACGCGACAGGCAATCTGCGTGGACCAGACGAGGCCCAGGCTGGGCGTCTTGAGGGCGTGGGAGGCGTGCGGATCGTCGCCCCAGCCGGTGAACCAGCGCTGCTGGTGGTCGAGGCGGAGGGCGGGCGGCGCAGGCGGGCCATCGTCGCCGAAGGAGAAGGGCACGGACGAGGAGGGCGTGCTGGCGAGGGGCCCGGGAAGGGGCATGCTGCGTGAGGCGAGGGGACTTTCTTGCGTGCCGCCCGAGATGCTCCTGTGCGGCATAGTGCGTGTCGCTATGGGCGAAGAGAAGCGGTCGGCGACCTGGTTTGCCACCACGACGGCGAGGTTGTGTCTCCGCGCGAGGTCCCGCAGCAAGGCGCCCAGGCGGACGAGCTCAGCGCTCCTCGCGGCCATGTTAGAGCCGTGGGAGCCCTGGCGCTCAAACTCGGCGCGGTAGTTGGCGGCGACGGAGTCGATGATGAGCAGGCCGATGTTGTGCCTTGATATCAGCACCGGCACCTGGTACTCGAGGATGTGGTCCTGGGACTCGAGATCCGGCGTGACGGTGCTGAGGATGTTGTCGAGGGACGGGCGGTGCGCGGCGTCGAGGCCCTCGAGGCCCGCGAGGGCCGGGCTGGAGGTCAGCATCTGGGCAAGGCGGCGCGTGGCGAGGCCCGACTCGGTGGAGATGTAGAGGGCATGCTTGCCGGGCCCGCGCGGCGGGGGGAGCTGCACGGCGAGGCAGAGCGCGAGCAGGAACTGGGTCTTGCCGGTGCCGCTCTCGCCGGCGAACTCGGTGATGCGGCCGAGGGGGACGCCGCCTCCGAGGGCAGCGTCGAGGTCAGGGTCGAGCGTGCTGATGGCCGAGCATGGCCCGTGATCCTCCTCATCCTTCTTCGCGTCCGCGTCCTCGGCCGCGGGTTCAGTTTCCGGCGGGACGAGGAGCTTCTCCGGGACAAGGTCGTCGACGAGCGAGGCCTGGATGGCGGCGACGAGGCGCTTGAGGTCGAGCAGCGGGAGGCGCGTCTGCTTGGCGATGTCGGCGGGGTGCAGGGCGAGGAGGTCAGTGGTGGTGAGGGCCTGCTGCTCGATGGCGGGGAGGAGGGCGGCGAAGGGAGCGACGGGGAAGGAGGGGAGGATGCGGAGGAGGTCGGTCATGGGTCCTGGACGGAGGATGGGTGATGCTGGGGGAGGCGTGTAAGATGATAGGACGGATCGAGGATGAAAGTGGCGTCCAGGGTATGATGAGTGAGTCGACGGTGGTGCGGAATGTCCTCGGGGCAGTTTGGAGCTGAAGTGAAGGTGAATTGAGCGTAAGGTGCAACGGCCGAATACTGTTGGACGCGAATGTTGAGGTGAGATATGGATTGATGACTCTGGAGTCGGTGGATTGTCGGAGTCGTTAGGATCTTGGTCATACAACGTGAGCCCACGTGGGCTCGAATAGCTCTACCGTAGCATTGATCGAGGCTATAAAAGGTCGGAAAAATAGACAACCCCCCCAAAAATGCCCAATATCGAAGAACTTGCTTAAGAGACCTCCCCCATTGTAAGTTGTCATGTTGTTCCATCAGGTGGGTTCCCGTGCCACGCATCAACTACCCTACAGCGCACGACTCTGCTCGTGTGGTCGGTGTCGCCAACTCACGTGCACAGGCGCATGCGCGCGTGCCTGATCGTCAGCCAAGTCGCAGACCCACCCCTGCAATTGCTTATCCTCCTATTTCTCCGTCCCACCCCTTGCACGGCTTCAGCCGTATCGAATACGATAATGCGACAGCACGTTTTACTGCGACTGGCAATTTCGTCGGTTTCTCCTTCCGGCCAAAAACGGGCTGCATCCTACGAAGTACAGCCCTATCCTGACTCGACGGCCCTGTTGTTTCCAAAAGGCACAGACGGCGTAGCCGATGAAAACTGCTCAACGCGGTCCTCTCCCTGCAAGACTGTCTTACACGATGGACCTCTCTGGAGGGATCAGCATGCCGCCCTGTTTACGGAGAAACTCAACGGCAACCGCCGCCAAACAGGGCGAGTCTCACGAAAGAGCATCACCTCCTGCTGCTGCTACTGTTGCAAGTGCAACCTGCTGCAAGTGCAACAGCACCCTGTGTGACCAGGACCAGGCCATACCTTTAGTGAGGTTTGGGTGCCTGTGGGCGTCAGGTTGATTTGCTCCATCAAAGGCACAATCTGCCCGGGCGACGCAGGGTAACGAGGGTAATAAGACGCACGTTGGTGGCCCAGTTAGTTCAGCTCCTGCAAGCCACAGTCGGCGGCCCACCAGTGCCAATTGGCCTCCGGAGCCCGGGAAAGGCCCATCGAAAAGGCTCAATTCAAGCAACGGAGCAAACCCGGCCAATCTCATGCGCGTTGCACCGCTAGCTTATGGCTGAGTGGATGCTATATACTGCTTGCTTGACTGCACGGCACGATTCCCAGGTTCAGTACGGGCCATGGCTGGTGTGCGTGCGCACTCCATCCGTAATAAAACTATACGCGCCGCCTCGCCCTGGCTCAGCCAGGGGGGGTTTCTGCTCTCACTTGCTTTTGTCTTTCTTTTTGGATCCTCGCGGCTGTTTCACTCGTTCTTCTGGTGTGGCCGGTTCGTTGGTCAACGAGTCACCGTCCAGAAAACTCTCAGCCATGAAGGTCCCTGGACTGTTCGCCGCTTTGACGGCTTTGCTGTCGACCGCTGTCGACGCTCGCAACCTGGACTGGCTGCCCGAGGCAACACAATCCGTGGTTCTGCCCTTGGATGGCATGACCCCCAAGCCGACTCCCCCTCCGGGCATCCACGAACTTGTACGGCGACAGGATGGAGCATCGTCGTACGCGGTGACAATGGCCGTTGCGCCAGACAACACCTGCGGCTACATCTCTGGAAACGCCAGCTGGGCTTATACTTGTGGTGCCTTGGCGACATGCGGCTTGGCCCTGTCCCAGCCGACCCATTCTGGTGTAGTCATTTGCTTTGATGCCAATGGGTCCAACTTCCGCTTTGGATGCGTCGATTATAACGCCTTCTACTCGTCCAGCTCATGTGACTCTGCCTGTGCCCAGGATACTCTGGTTCTCAAGTGGTATAAAACGCTCTGGTCTTCTTCTCTTCGCATGTCGGATGTAGTAATGGCTAACACCACCTCATAGTACCAACAACATGAGCAAGTACTGCAACACTATCGCTTTCCCCGGTGGCATTACGGATTACTGGTGCGCCGGCATCAGCGACTCGGTGGTGAACAAGGCGTTCACGACCTTCAACGGCGAGACTGATAGCAGGCATTATTCCACCTTTATTAACTCGGGCACATCCACGACACTTCTCAACACGAAGCAAACCGGCAACAGCAAGGGGGCCGGCCCTACAGCCTCTGCTGCACCTTCGAACACGGCTTCGGCTTCGGCAACCAGCGGCGGTGGCGGTGGCGGTGGCAGCGACGGCAGCGACGATGGCAACGACAGCAGCGGCGGTAGCAACAAGAGTAAGACCCCGGTTGGAGCCATTGTTGGCGGCGTCGTGGGCGGCGTTGCAGCCATTGGCATTGCTGGCATTGCCCTCTTCTTCTTCCTCCGCAACAAGAAGAAGAAGCAGGGGCTGCAGGAGAAGACCGCTAGCCCTCCCATGAACCACACGTCGCCCATGCCGCCGCAAGGGCCTCCCCAAAACATGATGCCCGGCCAGCACCAATCCTACTACGATCCCAAGTTCGGAGGCGTGCAGGGCTACCCGCCGCCCAACCACCAATACCCCCAAGGCACGCCGCCTCACCAACAATACCCCCAAGGCACGCCGCCTCACCAGCAATACCCCCAAGGCACGCCGCCTCCTGGCGGCTACTACGCCGTCTCCAACCCGTCCACCGACCCTCACAACCCGACCTCCCCGGCCGTCTCGCAAGTGACCGACCCGCAGATGACGAGCCCCGGCACCGCCCCGTGGGGTGGCTACGCCGCGCCGCCTCCCGGCCAGCAGCACCACCAGGAGCCTCCAGCCGGGTTCCAACCCCAGCAGCCCGTTATTCACGAGGCGCCCAGCCAGGCCTCGGAGAGCCACTGCGGCCAGATGCACGAGCTCGCCTGAGCACACGTGCAACGCTGGCTCAAACACAACGATAGGGAGTGGGCAGAGGCGGGAGGCGTTTTGCTGGGGCGGACTGTTTTACTTGGATTGAGCATTTGACGGCCGGAGTTGGGTTTAGGATTTACACCGTCATTTTCCTTTCAATCTGGAGGCACTCTTGAGCATTTCATGCGCATTTCTTTTTGGACTGGACAGAGGGACTGGAACGACCGGGCTGATAATCAGTGGGACTAGAACGAAGCGGAAGGGATATTGGATAGGCACATGTCCGGACCGTTGTCGCCCACAGCGATTTGCTCTTCTTGTACAACTGTTATCTACAACACCCAGAAAAGACAAAATACTTCTGAGACCAGTAGCTGTTGCTGGACTACTTTGGTGACATGTCATTCACGAAGTTGCAGGACATTTTGGTCAACATAGGTGTTCATGGTCGCATATTCAAAAGACTGCTGTTACAAGGGTAGGATATCCCAAGATACATTCTCAACAGACACAGTATGCTCAACATCCAACTACACGACATGGCGGGCAGGCCAACAAATCGGTCCAAAGAGCGCGCCTCTTCATTCCGTCGTCAACCGCAGCTTCTTGCCCACGTCCCTCCGCCTGGCCTGGACAGCGGCCCGTTCCGACGGTTTTGTCTCGGTCGTGTCTGCCGCCTTGTCCCGTGCCTTGAGTGCCTGGAGCAGCATTCCAGCATCGAAGAAGCCATCTGTAAAACTCAATCAGTACTGATCTGGAGTTGAACAACATGGAACAGGGGGCAAGGTGAAAAGGGGTAATGGGCACGGTGTAAGGACGGGATGCGTAAACTTACATCCTCCAAGCTCATCATCGTCGCTAGCCATTGCGCTCTCCTCAGTCACGGATACAGCATCGGCGGATCGCGGCGTTTTGGCCGTCTCAACGCCAGTGATGAGACGCCCACGTGACTTGAGCCTGCTCGCGGGTTTGGGCCGTGACACCTCCACCTCACGCGCTCGGCTGGCCTTTGTGGTGGACGACTTGCGGTTTGTGATGCGGAGAATGCGTCGGATCTCCAGTAGGTAGCTCTCCAGTGCATCGACGAAGCGTTTCGTTTGGCGGTGCTTGCTCGACACGCAAATGGAGATGGACTCGTCCTTGATGATGTATCCGATGCCGAACCCGTCTCCAGACGTGGGACCGAAGCCAAATTGCCGGAGGGATGGATTACCACAGTTGGACGTCGACAGAACGGTTGTGTTGAGCTTGTCCCACCCCGCGTCTGCGAAGATGAACGGCAGTGGATGGCTGTCTCGCGACCGGGAGTTGGTGCTGTCGCCGCGCTCACGGTTGGGCCTGACTTCAACACCATCTGAGGAACTGACCGACTCCTTACCGGGGCTGCCCACGGGAGAATACCCTTCGATGGGGCTGGATTGACCGAGGCTGCTCATGCCGCTGTCCATCTCATCGTCAACGTACTTTTGCCAGACGCAGAGCAGTGCGTATAGATGTCGGTCACATCCTTGCGCCTTGGCACACTCCCTTGTCCTGCTGACGTGCGTCTGGCATGCTTTCTTGAGTGCCTCAATTTTCTGCTCCAGCGGGTTGTCAGCCCAGAAGGTCTGCACGAAGTCAACCGAGTCATCCGTAACACTTCGGACGGCTTCCGTGCGGCCGTGCAAGTAGACTTTGGTCATGGCAGGCTCATAAGTGCACTCGACACGGCCGTAAAGACCGTAGTACGCAGCTTGAAACGCCATTTGCACAAAAGCATCCGGGGAGAATCCCATCGAGGTGATGAAGTTCTTGCCGTAGGAGCTGAAGTCGAGACATTGAAACTCGTTCTGCTCGATGAGGTCCGCGATCCTCGTCTCGGCAAATCGAACAGCAATGCTTAGCTCCGGAATCATGTCCCACTCAAGCTTGCGCGGGGTCGTGTTGACGTCGCCGAAGCTCTTTGGGTCTCGTTTGGACGGATCTGGGCTGGTGGATGTCCAGAGAGACGGTGCCTGGCCGTTGATGGAACGGGCGAAACGGAGTATCGTGTCCGTGTATATGTCACTAGCGAACCTTAGGACAGTATGTCCGTCCACGCCCGTGTGCTCAAAGTTGATGCCGGCACTACCGTTCTTGCAGACGATAATCTGCATCTTGTCGTACCATCGGTTCGTGCATGTGCCAATCTGAACGCCGTTTTTGACTTCGCTTGTGCCGCACAACATGTTCTGGCAGAGAGCGGCGACATCGGGCGGCTCAGTATAGTCGAGACAGAGAGCAAAGAGAGCCGAGTCGACAATGTTTAGACAGTCAGCGTTGTTTGACCCGGGGTCCTTGGTTAAGACGTCTCTTAGACCAGACCAGACTTTGCGGTTTTCCGTGCTTAGCACACCGAGTGCACCCTTGGCCGCGTCTTGAATCGGGGTCTGAACGGCGTCTTCGGTGATGGTCTGCAGATTGATAGCAATGTCCCTCTCGGTCATGATGACATCTGAGTTGTCGTCCAAGACGTCGAACCAGTATAGCTGGCCATGGCAGATGACGACGACGTGCTTGGCCTCAGGGTCTTGCACAATCTGACAGCCATTCTCAGTTGGGACTCGCGCGGTTCCGAACAGGCGCGAGAATTGATACATGCATAGTGGCGTCCCTTTGAAAGTATCCGGTGGAAGCTCCTCTTTCCGCACTGCTCTGATGAAGTCGAGAGCAGATACAACTAGAGAGGCCGCGCGTGTCACCTGGTTGTTTCGCGCAGGGGTCGGATCATCCTCGAGCAGGAAGAAGGGGTTCAGGTTCAGGACCACAGGGTTGTCAAAGTTAAGGTACGAGTCGTACCCTGAGAACCGTCAGCCATGTTTAAAGCAGGGAAGAGGATACCACTTACAGAATTGCTCGATGTAGCTCGTCTTGCCGTGGGCGTACCGCTTCAACTTGTCTTGCAAGTCGGGGCCATCGTTCTTAAGAAACTCCTGAACGGCATGCCGCGTTTCCGCACGTTCCCGAGGCGTCTGTAGCGGCTTGAGAGCCTCGAGGTACTTTTGACACGTACTCTCGAGCTCGGGTATAGGAAGCTTGGGCAGCTTATCCTGAGCTGCAAAGGTGATGCCACCCTCTTTCTTGGTGTCGTAGGTAGTAGCCATGGGGACTCTCGTATAAGCAGACGACAGGTTCAGGGGCTGCCGAGGGGTGATGGGCGCTGGTGGCTCCGGGACTGAGCGAGGAGTGGCTGGGTTGGCTGGAGGCTCAGCAAGCCTCTCTGCCAGAGAGTTTGGTGGGTTGAAAACGCGGACTTTTGCGGTCATGGTGTCAGCAGCCCGGTCAAGTTTAGAAGTAGAGCGGCGAGACGCTGGTGCTGATGTTGAGTCCGCGGAGCGCGGTGCGGTAGAAGTAGTGGCAGTCTTGAAGATAGTAGGCTGGCATCACACTCGTTATGCTGAGCCACGGGGCATGGCAAGATGGGTGGAACAATGCTTGCGGTATTATTGAGAAAAGATGAGAGTGTGTGAGGGTGGTGGATGACAAGGGAAGCAAGCGATATAAGAGATGCTAGGCAAGGTATTAATGTGCGGCCATGGACGGGGTGCAGGCCGGTGGAGTGGAGCCCCCGCACCCACCGGCTGGGTGTTTGTGTAAGGTGAGGTGTACTTGATGTACCTGATGCACGAGCTGCTACCTACTGCTTGTAGGCATGCCAGCATCAAGCAGGGAGCCCTCCTCTGGCACGTGTGGGCCGTCTTGGGAACGGGGAGGCCGCGGGGAGGCTGTCGATGTGCATGTGGATTCGGGGTGGGTGGACGTGGACTCCTCCGCAAGCCCGGGAGTCGAGACGCCCAAGCAAATAGTTGTAGCCCGAGAGGAGACTCCCGAGAAGGCATGAGAGTGACAGAGACGAGGGGACACGGAGCGGAAGAGAGACACAAGACAGAGGAGATGGCTGTATCAAACTCACCAGGAACAGCGAGACAGAGGCGCCTGTCGTGTGCAGCCCGCTGAGGCTGAGGCGGAAGGCTTGGAGTGTGACGCTGGAGCTGCACAGAAGGGGCAGTGGGTTAGCAAGCGACCGATCCGTGATCGATTCGCATGTGCAGTGTGCGATGTTTGGTGCACATGAGGCTGCGAAATGACCTCGACGCGAGCAAGGGTCGGCAAAAGCCCATAACATGGGGCATGGGGGTTGGGGAAGAGGTGGTGGTGGCAGGGGACAGACGGGACTCACATGTGCCTGTGCCTCTACGCACGGCTGATGAGGGCTGAAGAGAGCGACGGCAACGTTGTACCGCAAAGTCGAGTTATACCTGACCTTGATGACTGTAAGCGCGTCCCCTCCGACGAGGTTGTCACTGGCGGGCGCCGCTGGGAGCGCCTAAAAAGGTGCTTCGATGCCGCTTCGGACGAAAGGGAGCTTCGGCTGTACGTTGCGCGTGGAGTCCGTGGACGCCTGGACTGATGGGCGCCACTGAAATAGTTGGTAATGCAGCATATATTGCGACCCTTACTGGCCTGGCTTGGGTTCGTCAGTGTTCCGTAGATCCAGTGGCTCCACTCGGCGTCGTTGAAAGTTGGCGGCTCTCGGCGAGCTTGATGGAGAGATGTAAGAAGAGGCAAAAATACAAAGAAGAGGGTATCTCTATTATTAATGAGAGGCAAGAAGCCCTCAAATTAGAAGAAACGAAGACGTCACGGGATCGTTGAGCTCTGGTCAGGCAATGAACAGGCGGGTGCCTTCCTTCTTTGCCAAAGTTCCAAGCTGGCAAGAGGCTGGACGCTCATCTGTCCCCACTGCCGCACTGTAACGTCAACATGACAGCACCCACCACATCTCGCGTCTCCGCCACGAGAAAATGCTCGACATCCAGAATGGACTGGACCTGGAACCGGCCGATGGAGCCGAGCGCACGAATCAGACGCGGACTTAATGAACCCTCTCGCAACTACGGATACGGACTGCGACAGACGGACTGGAACCATTTGATCCCTGGTGAGGCATCAGGCCTACTCGTAGATATAAAGACTGCTGGCATTCATCTAAAGTGCCGCCCAGGCTTCCAACACTGGGATTGTTCGGCTGCAGGACCTGTACTTGGAGTTTCCCACCTGAGACAATCTCCTGTCGCTGGTAATCAGAAGCCACAGACTTTCACACGACAAAGACACCGGCCCGAGGATGCGGACTTTCCTACAGTAGCCTTGCCCTCGCATCCCGAGAGGGTGGTACGCCTCGGGCATCGAGCCACATCAGGGAGCCTCACCTTGACAGCGCGTCGGCCCATACATGAAAGCAGCACCAACGAAAGGGGGTGTCCTTGGCCGGGAACGACTGCGCATCGGCTACAGCTTGATACGTATCGACGGAGAAACAACGTGGAAGGGGTCTCGGGCCAAAGGACGCCAAAGAGATGACGGAACTCCCGCCTGCCCTCGGAGCTCCATGATGTGCGTTTCGTCATTGCGCGCCTTGCAGCCAACCCGGTTATCCGCAGGCCCGAGCAAGATCAGGTGCTCACTCACGTGATGCCGTCCTTCCTTCGTCCTCCGGCTCCGAGTGGTCCTGACCCACCCCGAGTCCGTTGCCTCCCACGGCCGCAAGGCCCGCATTTTCGGAGCCGGGTGCGATGACCAGCAGGTCTTGAGAGCGGACCGTTGAATCCTTGCGCCGTTCCTGGGCGATGCAGTGCATGATCGGGCCAAGCCACGGCTGGGGAGAGATCATGGGTCCTGGTCATACTCTCCCTTGCCTCTCGACACACCCCTGCCCGTATTTCGTACTCGTCGCTGTCCCGTCGTGGATGCGACAGGAACGCTGGCCTCGCCTTTGCCGTGTGGATCCTCTGTTGAAGTTTCGGTGGAGCCAGTGGCACACGCAGAACCCAGGAAGTTGCGTATTCATCGCTTTCTGTCGGACGCGTTGCCCTGGCGCGAAGCCTGAACTGTGGGCAGTGGATCTCGCCCTGCTCAGCCCCAAGTTGCCCAGGTCCGGAGCTATTAGGCCCAGCCGTCCTTCGCCCCCTGGCACTCGTGGGTGTACTCGAGAGGCCGCCATCAACGTCTGGAGATGGATATCCAACAGTGCCTCTGGTTAATTTTGTTCTTTTTTTTGCGCGTCTTACTGGGGATTCATCAGCTCATTCGTCACTCTGGTGCGTCTGTCGTTGGACACTGAATCTTGGGTGCTCCTGGATGACATGCGCTTTCCCCTGTTTGGATACCCATTCGAGCCCATTCGAGGGCCCCACCATCCACAACGTCTGTCATCAAGGTCAGACTCACAGCCTTACAAACGGGCCTTGGATTAAGCTGCAACATCATGATTCGCCCCGATGGCTTGCCCTCATGCGGCTTTCCTGCTTGGGAAATCATTCGAACCTCGAAGCCCCATGTCAAATCCCATGCGAGCAGGCCCTTGCGCCACATGCAGGGGTCGTTCACCATGCGAGCTTGCTGAGCCGTCAACGTCACTCGAATGGTCACAGCATACGTGGGAGCGCGTCGTGTTGGCAAGGGACGCAAACGAAGATAGTTTGGGAATCTACAGATTATATATCTAGCCTTTCCTCACCTTCTGTCCTTGGCCGGGCCATGCATCAACACTCGTCACTTCTTGTCTCTTCACAACTCGTGATACCTGCCTGGTAGCGCCACTTCGAATCACAAGACCGTTGCCGGTGGAGGCTTCTTTTTCCAACAATGGCTACGTACCTTTACAAAAAGTACTTCTCCTCCTCAAAAGACAAATCATCGCCCACGATATCCCCGCCATGCAGTCACCGAGACGAGCCGCTGTCTACTCCTTGCTTGGATTGCAAGGCCGAGAAAAGTGCAGTGAGAAAGTATCGATGGAGGATAATCTTGGGTCTGATCTGGCCATACGCCCTTCAGGCGCTTGATGCGACCATGTTAGCCCTTGCCCTTTGCGCAACTCAGGTTATTCATCTAACGACCCCCCCGCAGCATTGCAAGCGCCTTGCCATGGATTGCCAGCGATTTCGGAAAGATCTCCCAGCAAAATTGGATCGTATCCGCCTTCAACCTTACCTCGGCCGCCTTTATCCCCTTCTGGGCTCAGATGGCAGATGTGTTCGGTCGGTACGCAGCCATCACCGCCGCCGTCCTCATCATGCTCGTGGGCAGCGCCCTCTGCACTGGCGCCCCGACCGATTCCTATGCCGTTCTCCTCCTTGGACGTGGATTCCAGGGACTGGCATCTGCGGGACTAAATGTCGTCGTGCGAACCATCCTCGCCGACCGCGTAACGCTTCGGGAAAATGCAAAGAACTGGGCCATCTTTGCCCTCGTGGGAGGAATATCCTACGCGCTAGGCCCTGTCATAGGTGGCTATCTCACGAGTGCCAACTGGCGATGGTGTTTCGGCATCAACCTGCCCGTCGGAGCGGTTGCCCTGCTTGCCATCTTCTTCGTTCTGCGAAAGGAGCTTCTCGGGCCGCAGCCCATCCCCGAGCTCGACGAGACGGTGGAGACGGGGCGACGAACGAAGCTGGTTGCTCGCCTCAAGACCATTGACGTGGGAGGACAGGCTCTG
Organism: Tolypocladium sp. Sup5 PDA-1; assembly: GCA_000750105.3. NCBI lineage: Eukaryota > Fungi > Ascomycota > Sordariomycetes > Hypocreales > Ophiocordycipitaceae > Tolypocladium > Tolypocladium sp. Sup5 PDA-1. The sequence goes on from JPHH03000041.1 coordinate 143,545, forward strand.
TTCGTGTTCGGCTTTGGCCTCATCATCTTGGGCCTGACTTGGGGCGGCGTGACGTACCCGTGGGCATCTCCAGCTGTCATCGTGTCTCTCGTCGTGGGCTGCCTGTTTGTTGGGTGCTTCTTCGTCTGGGAGCGGATGCTCGCCCCTGGCCGTATGTTGTCCAGGAAGATGCCTTGGCAGCGACCCATGATACCTTGGGCGCTTCTCACGAACCGGGACCTCGGCCTCATCTTCTACACGGAGTGCGCAACCGGCATGGCAATGTTTTCTGTGAGCATTCTTGCGGTAGTGTCGATGGACATTGTTCTCTAACAACTCTCAGGTTCTGTACTTTTGTAACATATACTTCATCGCTGTCAAGGTACGTACTGCGGCACCAAGGCAAAGTCAGAGGTTACTAACACCCAGCCCAGGGCAACAGCTCGGACAAGGCTGGCCTGCAGCTCTTGTACTTCACTCCCGGTATTGGAGGTACGTCTGGAGGTCATTACTGGTACCATTGCGGTTTCTAACTCGTCGCAGTCGGTGTCTACCTCTGCATGTTCATGTGCAACCGCTGGCCGAGGATGACGTTTCCTCCTCTCTTCCTCGGTTCGACAATCGAAATGGTTGGCGTGGGCGTCCTTGCGTGGGCGCTCTACGTGGAACAGACGGCGACAATCTTTGGCATGATGGCCCTGGTTGGCTGCGGCATGGGTCTCCGATTCATGGTTGCGCCGCTGCATGGTATTGGCATATTCAAGTCGCATCGGGCTTCCGTCATTGGGCTGATGGCCGTTGCTGTCCCATTTGGTGGCACCATTGGCTTGACCATCATGTCTACCGTGTTCAACAACGCCTCCGGACTCGACACGAAACATAGCGACTTCTCCACGCTGCAGGACCAACCTGACGGAGTGAGGGAGCATGCTATTTACGACGCAAAGGTGAGAGGAAGCCCAGCCCTGCTCAACTTCATAACTCGCTGATAAAAGCATAGATGGGCGTTGTATGGGCATTTGTTGCCATTGTTCCCTTCATGGTCGTGGTATGTCCGCCATCCTCAGTCCCTTGGCCGTCTTGCCATACTAATGGATGTCTAGTCGTGGTTCTGCTGCTTCTTCCTCGGCAATGTCATCCTCGGTGGAAAGTCCGTCGTGGACGAAGACGGCAACCAGGATATTGTCATCAAGGAACCCTACCTCTGGAGCCTGTTGAAGGGTAGAAGGGTCCTCGAGGAGGAAGAGAAGGGGATCAGGCTTGAGAGCTCGCACGGCAGGGAAGGGCTCAAGACGACGTCCAACGAGGATTCGCCTGCGTAGGCCGGGAGCTTATGCCTATGGCTCAAGGCCAGGGGTGTAGGATTTTGTCGTATGCTTGGATAGACGGGCAAGTTTTGCGCATCTCTTTTGACCGATATACCCGGAGCGTCAGGCCATGGCGGGCAACATACAATATGTAGAGGCAGGATAGAGATACCAGGCAACACCACCGGAAGATGAGACTTATTGACGATTACGCCGCGATTCGCTGCAACTATTTCTCGTTTCAGTACCTACGTTACCTGGACCCTATCCGGACACAGCCCGGCCGGCCGCAACGGAGCTCTCGGGGTATGGTATGGACACTGGGTTGACAGACGGAGCTCGACCGCGACCTTGAGCTGGTTCTTGAGTTTGAGCTGTCTGTGGAAGCAGTTGCGCTAGTGAAGCTTCCCACCCAGAGCTCACACCCTCAGGTAGCTGCAAAAGTATCCGTACCAGGGGAACTTACGGAGTACTCGTATGAAATCTCAAGCAGCCTCTGGCAGATCGGCAGCAGGCAATCAGGCAGCGTCACACAGCGCAGCAAGAGGCAATCGAGCCCCTGATGAGTGGCTTGAGTGGGCTGCGCTCGTCAGATCTCGCCGTGGCAACCAGCGATGGAGTCCAAAACCGGGGGTCCGAAAAACTCGGTTCCATTGCTTGCAGTTGCCCCGCCACTGACAGCAAGCGGACGGGGATCCCCACCAACAGAAGGCAGAGGAAGCCCGCAGCAGCGTTGCCTCGCCACCAGACTGCGAGAAAACTCAATTCACCGAGCAGCCTTTGCGTGGCGTTTGCATGGCGAGCTTGTGGCCGCCCGAGTAACAGCACGCCTGAAGCGCTCGCCCGTCCGGGCCGTCCGCGTGAGGACGAGGGCTCTGGATGGACACCAGGATGGACAGACGAGCATGCACGCACGTACCTAAGGTACGCAAAGACTACCAGGCAGGTACTGCAGCAGTCGAAGACGTAGCAAAATAGAGCAATGATGCCACTGCTCCCTCAGCTGCGCTTTCTGCCCATTGACGCCCGAATCGATCATCTGAATGGCCTCACCGTAATCGCCAGTGACGACTGGTGAGGGGCAACAGTGGTGGGACGGTGGGAAAAAGAGGGGCAGGGACTTTGAGCTTCTAGCGGCGGGGCAGGTATGCGCTACCTGCCTGACTGCCTGTCCTTGCCCGCGGTCCCAGGTCCCGGGAACCTATGACGCTGCCCCGCGATGGAATTTTCGGGAGCTCTCTGCATGACATCAACGGAATGGAACCCACCGACCAGCATGAAAGAAGAGGGAGCAAAATGAGACCCGGACAAGGCGACAAACGAGCCAGATCAGGCGCCGCAGAGCCTGGAAAGAATGGTCGGCTTCGGCAGGGCCTCTAGTGGGCCGCAGCAGCGCCTAGAGGCTGCCGGCGGGTTGCTGTGTCTTCGCGCGGTTGCCAGAGCCTTCCCGCACCCCCTGCAAAATTCTGGTGGGCTCCCTTGGAACAGTGTAGAAGCACATCGAAGCCTCCCACCTTTCTTTTATTTAGATCCCTCTCACGACTCTCAACCCGAGCTGTTACTTTTTCCCTCTCCCCATTCCACACTCACCTTTCACGAATCACCTCCCCTCTCTCCACGAGCTCTTCCCCTTCTCTCTACGAGCCGATTCATTGATCGAATTGGACTCCTGCGCCGCTTTCTCAGGCCTCTTCCAGTCCTGAAAGACACCACACCCCACCACACCGCACACCACACATCACAACCGCCAGGATGGGTCCCGCCGTCGGTATCGATCTGGGTACCACGTACTCGTGCGTGGGCATCTTCCGCGAGGACCGATGCGACATCATCGCCAACGACCAGGGCAACCGCACCACGCCCTCGTTCGTTGCCTTCACTGACACCGAGCGCCTGATCGGTGATGCCGCCAAGAACCAGGTGGCCATGAACCCCCACAACACCGTCTTCGACGCCAAGCGGTTGATTGGCCGCAAGTTCGCCGACGCCGAGGTCCAGGCCGACATGAAGCACTTCCCCTTCAAGATCATCGACAAGGCCGGCAAGCCCGTCATCGAGGTCGAGTTCAAGGGCGAGCAGAAGAACTTCACCCCCGAGGAGATCTCCGCCATGGTCCTGACCAAGATGCGCGAGACCGCTGAGAGCTACCTGGGCACCACCGTTAACAACGCTGTCGTCACGGTCCCCGCCTACTTCAACGACTCCCAGCGCCAGGCCACCAAGGACGCCGGTCTCATTGCCGGCCTCAACGTGCTCCGAATCATCAACGAGCCCACCGCCGCTGCCATTGCCTACGGCCTTGACAAGAAGGTCGAGGGCGAGCGCAACGTCCTGATCTTCGATCTTGGTGGTGGTACCTTCGATGTCTCTCTCCTCACCATCGAGGAGGGTATCTTCGAGGTCAAGTCCACCGCTGGTGACACTCACTTGGGTGGTGAGGACTTCGACAACCGCCTCGTTAACCACTTCGTAAACGAGTTCAAACGCAAGTTCAAAAAGGACCTCTCGACCAACAGCCGTGCTCTCCGCCGTCTCCGAACTGCTTGCGAGCGTGCCAAGCGCACCCTGTCTTCATCTGCTCAGACCTCCATTGAGATTGACTCTCTGTTCGAGGGCATCGATTTCTACACCTCCATCACCCGAGCTCGTTTCGAGGAGCTGTGCCAGGACCTTTTCCGCTCGACGATCCAGCCCGTCGACCGCGTCCTCACTGATGCTAAGATCGACAAGAGCCTGGTCCACGAGATCGTCCTCGTCGGTGGATCCACCCGTATCCCCCGCATCCAGAAGCTCATTACCGACTACTTCAACGGCAAGGAGCCCAACAAGTCCATCAACCCCGATGAGGCTGTTGCCTACGGTGCCGCCGTCCAGGCCGCCATTCTGTCTGGCGACACCTCGTCCAAGTCGACCAACGAGATCCTGCTGCTCGACGTCGCGCCTCTCTCTCTCGGTATCGAGACTGCTGGTGGCATGATGACCAAGCTCATTCCCCGCAACACCACCATCCCCACCAAGAAGTCCGAAGTCTTCTCTACCTTCTCCGACAACCAGCCCGGTGTGCTCATCCAGGTCTACGAGGGTGAGCGCCAGCGCACCAAGGACAACAACCTGCTCGGCAAGTTCGAGCTCACCGGTATCCCTCCCGCCCCTCGCGGTGTTCCTCAGATTGAGGTCACCTTCGACATGGATGCCAATGGTATCATGAACGTGTCCGCCGTCGAGAAGGGCACTGGCAAGTCCAACAAGATTGTCATCACCAACGACAAGGGCCGCCTGTCCAAGGAGGAGATCGAGCGCATGCTGTCTGATGCCGAGAAGTACAAGGACGAGGATGAGGCTGAGGGTCGCCGTGTTGCCGCCAAGAACGGCCTTGAGTCGTACGCCTACTCTCTGCGCAACACGCTGGCCGACCCCAAGGTCGACGACAAGATTGAGGCCGCCGACAAGGAGACCCTCAAGACCGAGATCGACAAGGTCGTTGCCTGGCTCGACGACAGCCAGCAGGCTACCCGCGAGGAGTACGAGGAGCACCAGAAGGAGCTCGAGGGCATTGCCAACCCCATCATGATGAAGTTCTACGGAGCTGGTGGTGAGGGTGCTCCTGGCGGCATGCCCGGTGGCATGCCCGGTGGTGCCCCTGGCGGCTTCCCTGGCGCCGGCGGCCCTGCTCACGGCGCTGGTGGCGACGACGGTCCTACCGTCGAGGAGGTCGACTAAATTCTTGATACCCCTTCCCAATTGGTAATGCGTTTACGATGCGGAGGTTTTTACACGGGGGGTTCAGGGATTATGAGATGATTAGATTTTGCGCTTGCTTTGCATTTCACGGTTACGACAGGGAACAAAAAGCTAGGTGGCCTACCTGGATTGTGTACTTTAATGAGTTAAGGGAATAAGACAACGGAATCGAACCGATTGCCTCTGCCACTCGCTTGTGAAGTCGTGAACTTGTAATACTTGCTCGTAGTGAAATAATACTGGTGCAGTGAGCGCTTCTGATGCCGGTACCTTGCACTTTACTAGCCGTTGAGAATCTCATTCCAGCTCGAAGTAATAGAGAGGAACGGCAAGGAACGGCAGGAATAACAAGGAACTGCGAGGAACGGCAGGGAACGGCAGGAATATCAAGGAACGGCAGGAATAGCAAGGAACTGCGAGGAACGGCAAGGAACGGCAGGAGTAGCAAGTAACTGCGAGGAACTGGGGAAGGGTGGGGAAATACAAGGTTAGATAGAGCCTCCGCACACCGGAAGGGATAAAGGCAATAATAGCGTTTGTATTGTTTTGATCTTTGTGATCCTTGTTGGTTGTACGCTTAACTATAGCAAGTCATATTCATCACGACGCCTTGTCGTAGCCCAGTCCTTGCCGTACGTCTCTCCTCCTCTCCGACTCCATCTTGCGCCACTCATCGTCGCTGACAACCGGCGCGTCAACCGCCTCGGCAAACGCGGTTCCTGGCTGCACCCTTTGGCCGCGGCTCTCCCAGACGTCCTCGCTGCTGGGCCTGCCGGGGCCGTACTTGGCGTGTTCCTTTTCGCGGTAGTGGGCGCGGACCATGTTCTCCTTGAGGTCGCCGGTGTAGGACTTTGTGCGCATGCAGAACCAGAAGTCGTCCCATTGCTCGGAACAGGAGCGCATGGAGCCGTAGCGGTAGACCGAGTTGAACTGGCCGCCGAGGGAGTTGCAGGACCAGGCGAGGTCGAAGGCCTGGCGGCAGGACATTTCGGTGGGGAGGAGGGCTTCGGAGAGGGCGTCGCCGGGGGGCGCGGAGGGAGGAGGGGGGATGGCTTTGGGGGAGGCTTTGAGGGAGAGCCAGGATGATATTGATGACGGTGAGGATTGCTCTTGTGACGAGGAGGCGGAGGAGGCGGAGGCGGAGGAGTTGTTTGGCGCGGCGGTCTCGTCGTTCTTGAAGAGGTCAAAGAACCTTTGGATCTCGGGGTCTACCGGCTCGTTTGGCGCGATGTTTTGAGCGGAGGAGGGTTTGGGGGTGGTTTGATCTGGTGTCGGCTCTGATGGCTTGGGGGCCGATGTTGAAGCCCAGAGCCAGCCCATTGCGACGAGGTTATGCGAATGTACGGGTCGAGATGGCTGTATATCGACCGTCGTCCGAGGCGTCGTTTTGTCGGAGTCTGTGCTTATAGGAGTCGGAGTCGCAATCCGGCCAACGCTCGCAGGGTCTCGAGAAAGGGAGTAGACGGAATGGCGCGGGGTGGAGGAGGCCGTTGATAAGGAGCAGAGTCTCGTGATGGCTGCAGGTTCAGTGTGCAAACCACATCCAATGAACGTCGTATCGAAATTCGTCCATCATTTCGCGATCAGGGTGCTCCAGCGATTCATATGCGGATGAATAGATTTGCCGATCTCCGTCGACTGCACATAAAGCAAGCGATGACCTCATTGGCGGTGGAGCTGGCATGCTGCTTGTAGCTTGGTTGCGACCCAGCGATGCCAGCTCCCACGCAGCTACATACACACTTGCAATCTTCATGAGGCATACCCAGCTGTAGGCGACCCTTCGCCATGATTCCCACGCGAGGATTTGCGTCTCTGGCGCTGCGGCCGGGCGCGAGGTCGCCAATGCTGGCCCCGCGACAGCCATGCCTCCTCGCCAGCGCGACAGCCCGACGGCGCGTCGACCACGGCCTGCTCCGTCGACCAGCCAGCCGCGCATGGGAGAGCACGTCGATATCCGAGGAAAAGGAGACGGGCCACTTTTCCGTCAAGCCCAACGAGTCGCTCTTGTTCTTCGACAGTGAGTATCTGCCCCTGCTGCGCCCTCTCCGTTTATACCCAGCGCCTGACGTGGGGAGTCCCGCAGACATCTTCCCCATAAAGCTGAGCGCCGTGCTCAGGCTGCCGTCTGATTCGGACCGCGACCTTGTCGACCTGCTTCGACGGTTCGACAGCTCGTCGCTGTCGATACTGGACCCGATTCGGCTGGTCAAGAGGGCGATCCCCGAGGACATGAAGCTCAAGGTCACGGAGATTATGCCGCGGCTCAAGGACGGCGGCGCGTTCGTCAAGGTGCAGCACGATGCGAGCATCAGCCCCTCGGAGATTGAAAGTAGGTCAAAACGGAGCCTCGTGTGTTTGCAGCAGTACTGACATATTATTCCCTGTAGGTACGCTTTGCCAGAAGCTGGAGGAGCAGCCGCTGAAGCCGTGGTTCAGCCCCTTTCGAGGAATCAAGGCCCGCCTGGTCCGAGGCAGCCCCTGGCTCGAAGATCTCTACAGGTTTCCGTCGGCCCTCGTCAAAGCCGAGTTTTGTGCCACGGAACCGGGAGCCACGCCCGCGGAGCTGTCGGAGGAGATCCTGTACGGCCTGTTCCGCAGGTACGGCAAAATTGCCGATATCCTGCCCCAGCCGTGGGACTCCAAGGAGACGCCGAGGTACGCGCAAATCGGCTTCCCCCGGATACGAGACGCCATCATGGCGCGCAACTGCCTCCACGGCATTGTAATCACCGAAGCCATGGGTGGCGGAAAGGACGGGACGGTCCTGCGGCTCTCGTACGTGAAGCGCGTCAAGGCGCACAGCATCTGGAACTGGCTCACGAGCCATCCACGCATCGTCATACCGATAATTGCAGCTCTGATTGCGGGCGCGTCGGTCATCATCTTTGATCCCATCCGCAAGTTCTTCATCAAGGTTCACGTGCAACACTCGCTGCGCTTTACGGAGTCGCGCATCTACAAGTGGTTCAAGTCGCAGACGGACAGCTTCACCTTTGGCCGCAGGAAGGAAATGGATGGATTGAGCACCGTCTGGAACCACCGCCGCGATCTCATTGAGCAGCTTCAGGGGTGGCTCGATGGCAGCTCAGACACCTTCATCGTGGTCACCGGCCCCAGGGGCTCAGGAAAGGTTGAGATGGTCATGGAACAGTCGCTCGCTGGACGCAAGAATGTCCTCATGATTGACTGCAGACCCATTGTGGATGCTAGTGGCGAGGCGGGCACACTCCGACGTCTGGCGGGCGCTGTTGGATATCGCCCCATATTCTCTTGGGCCAATAGCATGAGCAGCATGATTGACCTCGCCGTGCAGAGCACAACGGGCGTCAAGGCTGGCTTCTCCGAGACGCTCGAGTCACAGGTCAACAAGATCCTGCACTCAACCGCCACTGCACTCAAGGAGGTGGCCCTCTCTGGACGGACGAGCAAGGACAAGGACGCTGCCCTCTCCGAGGATGCCTTCTTGGAGGCACATCCCGAACGACGGCCCGTCATCGTCATCGACAACTTCCTGCACAAGAACGAGGAGAAGACGATTGTATATGACAAGATCGCAGAGTGGGCTGCCTCGGTTGTGCAGAACAACGTCGCCCACGTCGTGTTCCTGACGAGCGACACCTCCTACTCGAAGCCCCTGTCCAAGGCAATGCCCGACCGGGTCTTCCGCAGCATCTCCCTCGGCGATCTCGACCACGGCGTGGCCAAGAACTTTGTCATCAGCAGGCTGGAAGACGACCAGCGGCTGGAGGCAGAGGCCCAGGAGAAGGAGGGCGCGAAGCCACGGGTGCGGCCGAACTTGACAGGCCTGGACGAATGCATCGAGACGCTGGGCGGGCGCCTGACGGATCTGGAGTTCCTGTCCCGGCGCATCAAGGCTGGCCAGAGCCCCCGACAGGCCGTGGATGAGATTGTCGGCGAGAGCGCCACGGACATTGTCAAGATGTTCCTCCTCGCCAAGACGAGCGACGACGACAAGAAGTGGTCCACGCAACAGGCCTGGCACCTCGTCAAGGCCCTCGCCGAAACCCCCTCGCTGCGCTACAACCAAGTCCTCCTCTCGCAGACCTTCTCCTCGTCCACCACCGCGTCCGCCGCCGACGGCGAGGCCGCCCTTGAGGCCCTCGCCAGCGCGGAGCTCATCTTGCTGAAGTCGCACCAGGGCCGCCCGCAGCTCATCCGCGCGGGCAAGCCGCTGCACCAGGCCGCCTTCGCGGTGCTCGTGCGCGACCGCGTGCTCCGCGCCAAGATGGACCTCGCGGTGCTCGGCGAGATGGCCAAGGTCGAGGCCCGCGGTATCGAGGCCGTCGAGGGCGAGCTGGCGCTGCTGGCTGGGCTGCCGCGGCAGACGAGTGAGACGAGCGGCAGGGTGACGTACCTGCTGGGCAAGCTGGACGCTGGGCAGCGGAGGATCGGGGAGCTGGAGAGGGAGATGGGCGGGCTGAAGAAGGTGCTCAACGAGGAGTTTTGAGGAGTCGACGGGAAGGCCTGGATATGCTGGAGGGTTGGTTCCTTTTGTCGTGGGCGCACGTGTACACCATTCGGCGCAGAACTGTCAGGCAAGGAGCGTTGTAACTGAAGAAAGGGGGTCGTGGATTAAATACCCTCCCCAGAACCTACTGAAACCTACGTCACTACACACATACAGACACACCAAAGCACTCGAACAGTTTGTGGAAAATCTCTTATGAAAGCTCAAAACAAAACCCCATCGAGTAGGTGATTGGATATAGTACGCAGCACAGGAAGTATCATCTCGTAACGCGTCAACAATCTCTCAGCGCAGCCTTCAATCCCGTCCATAACTCCAACGATATAAACCCATCCACACAGGGGCTGCCTTGACCACGCACTTCAAGGGCGAGAGAAGGAAGTGTCAGAATATGTACAGGTTTCGAAGTGGTTCCCCGCCAGGTATCTCTTTTCGTTGCGCAGACGGAAGGGAGTGAGAGGGGAGGATACGGCCTTAGTATCCGAGTGCCATGGTGGATTGCTCCTGCGAGGGGTCGGCCCGGTGGGCCTGGACCTCGGAGGCCTGCGCAAAGAAGATGCGGCTGGGGTTTTCGTAGTCGTTTGTGATGCTGTAGTAGTTTCCTAGACGCACAGTTAGACATCCACTGCATTGCAAGGCATGAAAAGGGGGAAACTCACCTCTCGGGACAAACCACGTTCCGCCGGCCGAGATGCGAAACTGCGCCTCGTTTATCGTCACCAGCACCTTGCCGTAGTGCACAAAGAAGACCATGTGCATCTTTCGCGAGTTCTTGGGCCGCTTCTCAGACCCGGGCGGCAGGTCGACGACGCCCGCGCCCATGAAGGGCATCGTCAGCGTCTTGGCGAAGCGGAACGTCGCGTCCTTGATGTCCGACGTCTGGATCGCGTCGGCGGAGATGGCGATGCGGTCGTCCATGACCTGCACCGGCTCGTCGTCGGCGGGCGGGTGCTCCTCGTGCTCGGGCTCCCACAGGACGATCTCGCCCGTCACGGTGCCCGGGTTCATTTCCCACTCCTCCAGCTCCTCGTCCTCCTCGACGGCGTGCTGGTGCTTCGCCTTGGCCTTGGTGCGTGTGTTGCTCCTCGGCGCGCGTTTCGACGGCGGTGCGTCTTTCGGGACACGCACAATCTCCTTGATGGTTGGCAGGACGAAGCCGCCATCGTAGAACATGTCGTCGCGCTCCTCGTCCTCCCGGATGATCTGCTCGCCTCGCCAGTAGTCGACGGGTTTGTACGAGTGTCTGCCTGACCGCGTCTGCTTCATAGCGTCCGCATCGCGACGTACAGAGACCAAGCCGCGCGACTTGGGCATCGGTGGGCCCCGCTGTAGGGCCACGAAGGACGTCTCGCCCGCTTCTTCCCCTGCATCCGGCTGCTCCTTTGCCTTTCGGCCCGGCGGCCTGCCTCTCGCTTTGGGCTTGTTGTCCGTCTTTGCGGCGGGCGGTGGTTTTGTTGCCTTGGCCTTGGCTGCTGCCGTCGCTGCTGGGACTGCTTTGACTGGCGCTGGTTTCGGGGCTGCTGGTTTCAGGGCTGCTGGTGCTTTGGTGCGTTGCCTTTTTGCTTGTCTCGGCTCCTCGTCCTCTTCCTCTTGCAGTTCCTCGACGTCATCACCGCTGGTTGAGTTCCTAAGTGACCGCCGTTTCTTTGACCCGCGACTCGCTTGTGAATCCTCGTTCCGGTGCTCTTGGCGTGGTGGCCGCCCCCTGCGTCGCTTCACAGGCGGCTCGTCCTCCTCTGGCTCCTCTTCTGGTTCTTCCTCAGGGGCGCCTCCAGAGTCAACATCGGCATCGTCGTCATCATCATCGGCGCCCATAGCGTCGACCATCTGCAGCGACTCCTCCACCATGTCCTCGACATCCAAGTGGTCAGCCAGGACCGAGTCGTCATCGTCGTCGTCGTTGCCGTCGTCGTCGTCGTCGTCGTTGCCGTCGTCGTCGTCGTCGTCGTCGTGTCGTCTTGTGCCGTTGACACCGTTCACCTTGCCCCTAGCGCTCCCGGCCCTCGACTTCTCCGACCTACCGGTAAAGTCCAGTCTCCGGGTCACCGTCACGTCGCGCTCCCCGCCGATGGAGCGCCGCGTGGGCGACGACAGCCGTTCCACGAGCGGGTTCTTACGCGCAGGGGATTTCAGGCTCGTCTTGATGGGCGACCGGCTCTTGGGGATGGGGAGCTTGATGTTGCGCTGGTTCCTCAGCAGCGTCCGAGGCCCGGGTCCACCGCCTGGGGGAGGAGCGTTAGTCCCAGCACTGCGCGTCTGCTCCTGGTGCTGCTCACTCGATGCAATCTCCATGTCTTCGCTCCCAGAGTCGTCTGCGCCGTTGGTCGAGGCGGCGGCCTTTTGCGGCGAGGAGAAGATGGTCTCGAGGGGCGGCATACCATGCTCGTCGCGCTCCCCGCCATCCGGTAAGAAGACGCCCGTTTTCCTGTCTCGCGAGTCAGAGATGCTCTTTTTGATGCTGCATCTCTGTGCAGCTGATGCGCCAGTATGGGCAGAGCATCACCTACCGTCCTCGAACGCCAAGCTCGTGAAAGGCCCGGGGCTCGGCCGCCTCTCCGCGCCTCGCGCGCGGCGCCATGGTCGGAGCAGTTATGCGGGTCGTCTGCACGAGGCAGCGGCGTCTATTTGTCTTGGTCGTCGTTTAAGCAAAAAAGCATGTGCAGAAATTGCCCTTGCTTCGATCGAGATTTCGTGCCGGGGTTGTCGTCGTCTGTTTGCGACAAGTTGCAATGGGCGACGCGCCTCGATGTCTTGTTGACGTGTTGAAGATGCGCGGGAGCTTTTTGGCAGGTGGGGCTGGGGGTGGTTGCTGTTGCTGTTCCTGGCGGGCTGTTGGCCCTGCCTCGAGTTGGCACGTGTTTCCGCCCGCTTAACGCGTTGAAAGGTACATGTGCAGTGCCGCTTTGTGAAAGGCCACTGTACGGAGCTGTGATAGCACCTGTAGGAATTGCTCACAGCGTGCGTTTGGGACCAGATGCTAAAATGGCGACGGAGCTAGTCCTCTTTCGCGTATCCACTGATGGACGCGTCGAGGGGCCTGACATCAACCGCTGAAGCGAACCTCACCTTAATTCACGGCTGCCATCATTCTTGCCAAACCTCACAGCTCCTCCAATTCACCATTCGCAACACCCCTTTTGCCTCCGTTTTGGCCTCTGCAAGAGCCCAAGACTCTTATCCGTCGATTCTTTACCAGTGGTCCCTTCAATCCCCTAGTCGTCGCACCGGCGCACCGGCGCATCGACTTACCCCATGGAGGAACCCGCAGACGACGTCGCCGCCCTCGAGGCATCACCACCCTCCTCGGCCGTCTTCCTCCCGCCCTCGGTCCACACGCAAACCCTCCTCTCGGGCGCATCCTACTCGCACTTCTCGCCCATCCCGCCCGACCTCCTCGCTCCCTCCGACCCCTCGAACCCGTCCTCTGCGCCGCCGCCGTGCGCCCTGGGCGTCGACGAGGCCGGTCGCGGGCCCGTCCTCGGCCCCATGGTCTACGGCGTCTTCTTCCTCCCGCTGCCGCTCTCAGACCCGCTCCTCCGCGAGGCGCACCACTTCGACGACTCCAAGGTCCTCACGCCCGCCGTCCGCGCCGCCCTCATGAAGGCCCTCTGCACGCCCGGCTCCGACCTGCACGCCTCCTGCGGCTGGGCCACGGCGGCGCTGTCCGCGCGCGACATCGGCGCCAACATGATGCGCCCCGTCGCCGCTTACAACCTCAACGCCCAGGCCATGGACGCCACTGTCGAGCTCATCAAGGGCGTCTACGCGCGCGGCGTCAACGTCCAGGAGATCTACGTCGACACCATCGGCCAGCCCGCCCCCTACCAGGCCAAGCTGCAGCGCGTCTTCCCCACGGCCAAGATCACCGTCGCGAAAAAGGCTGACAGCCTGTACCCCTGCGTGAGCGCCGCCTCGGTCTGCGCAAAGGTCACGCGCGACGTCGCTCTCGAGGAGCTCTACCGGGCGCGCGGAGACGAAGCAGCGGACGGCGAGGGCGGCGACGGGGCCATGGCATGGGGCTCTGGATACCCGTCGGATGCGCGCTGCGTGGGCTGGATGAGGAGCAACATGCACCCCGTGTTTGGATGGGGCCACGAGTGTCGCTTCAGCTGGGGCACGGCAAAGGACATGCTCGAGGGCAAGGGCAACGGCGTCAAGGTGGACTGGCCGCTCGACGACGACGGCGAGACGAGCAGGTTAACGGATTTCTTCACGGCTGGCACGGGGGACAGCGAGTCGAACGAGCTGGGGACGTGGTTTGGCACACCGGCAGGGCTCGAGGCATTCTAGGCGTTTTTGGTTTCACACGGGGTCACGATCACACACGGCCATGTAGAACAGGGCGGGCATTAGAGGGTCGTGGCAATGTAATGGACACATTGGACGCTGGCAGATTATATCAAGCATGTTTGTTTTGTTTTGTTTTGTTTTCACTTAAACATTATTTCGTATCCTACCTACCCGCTATGCGTCCCACTCACTCCGTCCAGGTGGTCCCAACAGCTGTTTTTTTTTTCCAGCGACGTCGTACATTAAATCTCGTCATCCTCGTCGGCGGGCCTGGACGCCTTCTTGCCCCGGCTATCCAACGTGTCCATGTTGATGTCCTCGCGCGTGTTGTTCGCCGCCGGCACGGCCAGCGCCTGTCTTGCCGTCTCCGAGTTGGCGATGAAGTCGCGCAGCTGCTGCTTGGCAATGTCGAGGCCCTGGTTGGCGGCCGCGTTGCCCATCTGCATCATGGGGCCGAGCAGGTTGAGCGTGTAAGCCACATATGTTCCTCCGGCAAGCATGATGATCAGGATGAACAAGAATGGGTTCCGCAGGACTGCGAGACGGCATGTTAGCAATGCGACTACTAGAAAGGGGAGAGTCCCCATCTTACCCATAAAGATTTCGTTCCAGCCGAGCGCCACGAGCAGGGCATAAAAGTACCACGGGATCTGGGCCACGCCGCCAATGGCACTACGCTTAGCCTCGACGTACACTCCGTCGGCAGTCTTCTTGAACCGCACCACCAGGTCCTGCCTCTTGCCCTCGCTGAGAACCGTCATCTCCTCCTCCAGGCTCTTGCCCTCGTCCTCGTCGACGCCCCCAATGGGCGACAGATCCTCCTCGTCTCCGACCTCGACGCCGCTGGGCTGGTGTCCAATAAAGCCCGGCAAATCCGGCGGCGCGTACGTCTCGGCGAGGCGGAATCTCGACAGGAGCGGGATCAGCGTCAGCGTCGACTCCCTCGCCTTGGTGTAGATGCCCTCAATGTCGTCCGTCGGGCGCCATATCCGCGGAACGCCAGCTTCGTCGTAGCGGAACTTATCCTCAAAGTTTTCCCGAAGCTTCAAGAGGATGTTGCCCTCCATGACCTCCTCGTCAATCTTCTCCCGGAGGCCGACCCAGCTCTTCCGGCGCAAACGCCACATGCCAACCTCAGCCTCCTCGTCGCTAGCGTCGAAGCTCTTGGCCCGCTCTGCGAATCGCCCTTCGGCCTCCTTGACAATGCCCGTGAAGACGGTCCAGATCCTGTCCCACAGATCCTTCTCGGTAGCCGGCTGTTCGCCCTCCTCGGGTGCGCCAGAGCCGCCTCTGCCGGAGCCCAGCTTGTTGAATTCCAAGCCAATGGCATCTCCGAGTCGCGACTTGACCCAGCGTTCCACCCGCGTAGCCAATCGTCGCATCTCTTCTTTGCGCAGCTTGGCGCTGACCTCGTCCAGCTCCGCCTCGAACAGCTGATATTGCGCCTTGAAGTTGGTCCACGCGACCCCCTCAATCGCCAGGCCCTTGGCCTCCGTCTTGAAGGCGCCGAGCGTCTTCTTCTTCTCGCTGGCCACAATTTCGGCAAACTCGTAGCTTCCACCGGCTTTCTGTCCAGCCTTGACCTTGTTCGTGACGGCCTCGCTGAAAGCTGCAACGCCCGCTTTGTGTGCAGCTGCCAATTGCCCCTGATACAGCGTCTTAAGCCTGGCGTCGACCTTTGATTCCAGCTCCTGCCTCTTGCGGGTGTAGGTTCCCTTGTGGTAGCGGCTCGCCTGTCCCTCAAACGCCTTGATGCACTTTTCGCGCGCATCGCTTCCTGCTACGCCCAGATCGGCCAAGACCAAGGTCTTGCCCAGCTTGGTCGCCTCGGTTTGCTGCTCCTCGAGGGGGGCCACGATGAGGTCAAACGCGACTACCACTTCGCGGGCAATCTCGTCGCATCGGAAC
Source organism: Tolypocladium sp. Sup5 PDA-1 (assembly GCA_000750105.3). Taxonomy (NCBI): domain Eukaryota; kingdom Fungi; phylum Ascomycota; class Sordariomycetes; order Hypocreales; family Ophiocordycipitaceae; genus Tolypocladium; species Tolypocladium sp. Sup5 PDA-1. The sequence continues at coordinate 159,262 of JPHH03000041.1, forward strand.
TGGGCGAGAAGCTCCTGCTGCGTCGGCAGATCCAAGTCTTTGTTGTTCACAATCTGGTCCCAAACACCCTCCGCATATACAGAGAAGCCGTCCGCGGGGATTCGTCGGTGATACTCGGGCAGGAAGACGCCGCCTTCGAGTTCCTGGTCGCCATGGCTTCCGGGCTTGCCAACTCTGTGTCCGGCCGTAAATCGTGACCCGAGCTTTTGCACCTCGCTCTTGAATTTGTCCTCCTGGAGAATCTTGTGGGGAAGAGCCGCGAACCCAAAGTCGAAGTAGTCTTCGATATGCGCGTTCTCGAGGCCCTGGGGTTTGGAGATTGTCGACCAAATCTTTGTCAGGTCCTGGACCAGGGTGGTTCGCAGGTTGGACAGCGGGGTGGTTCCGAGATGGTCGCGGATGACGAAGAAGAGTAGCGACCTCGGTGTAGACCTGCGATTGTCAGCATCCAATTCCGTACTTTTAGCTTCAGGCTCCGATCCCGGACGTACTGCTTATCCTTGAGGAAGAGCTGCAGATTGACCTCGAAGACCGTCTTGAGCAGCCCCATGTTGGCCCCCTGGTACAGACCGACCTGGTGCTCCCAAATATTGACAATCAGCACCTCGCTCGTCGCGAGCGCGAATAGCGCGCTTTTCCTCTCAAAGTCCTGGTCCTCGCCGCGCTCGCGGCCGTCGGTGCCCTCGACGTCCATGACGAGGATGTTGTCGGCCATCTTGTCCTCGCGCTTGTTCTTGGACATCCAGATGCCCTTGGTTGTCTGGCGGCGCTCCGTCTCGGCCATGACGGAGAACTCGGTGCCGAAGAGGTGGTTCAGCAGCGTCGACTTGCCGGTGGACTGCGACCCGAAGACAGAGATGAGGTGGTAGTTGAAGCCCGCCTCGGCGACGTGCGTGACCTGGAGGTAGTCGTTCAAGTTGCTGCTGCAGGGTGAGAAGAGCGCGTGTTAGCATTCTTGGGCCGCAAAGGAAGTGCGCGACGGTGTTTCGCGCTCTGGCGCGCCGTACTTGAACTCCTTGTCCTCGTCAATGACCTGGACGCCATGCTCGAAGTTGCCGCCGCGCGGTGTGTCGCCGACGGCGGAGAAGTGGCCGTTCATGATCGCGTAGATTACAGAGGCGCAGGGGCTCGGGGAAGCATCAGATTGATACACAGGCCGTCGTCATGCGCGGGAAGGAGGAATGGGGAGGAGAGCTCTTATGAAAGGGGCGTGACTGGGCCGAGGGATGCGGATGCAGATGCAGGTGGCACGGAGCTTAAGGTATGGGTCGGTCCAGTTGTGACCAGATACTCCGGACACCCAACAAAGACCCTTGTGATCACTAACACCACCACCTGCACAAGCCACATGCTCACCACGCCACTGCCAGCCACGCCGCGGGTCACGGGCACTAGCACTTGCATAGTCCGTCCGTACTGCTACAGCCTGCTATTCGAGACATTAACCTCCCACCGGAGCGGCGTAATTGTCCGCCTCCGGCTACTAACTTGTGCTTTGTTCTGACTTTAACCTCATGTAACCTCGGATAGTGTTTCGGAACGGATTACCTTTGCCCAAAGTACTTGGTGCCTAAGAGCAAATACGGGGCACTCTATGTTGCAGTCCTTCTTGCCGTTTCGGGCCAGTACATAAACGCCTTTCCACTTCCATCTTCATCCTCACAAAACACCAGTTCAACCAATGTAGGGCAGGCATTCACGGAAATTGTGGATATGCACGGCAACAGTCGATATTCATAGATATCAAAGCAACAGACGGATGAAAGAGCCCGATGAACATGGTCATTCGCTACAGTTCGGCACAGTTTCAGCCCCCACTCGCAGAGGCTGGCCAGCCCAAGGTCCTTTTGCCAACCTCTTTTGGCTCTTTGTCCGGGTCAACTCCTTTATTTACCAAGGTGCCTGTCGGATGTGCTGCTACCGTGCTTTGTAGGTGTCGAAAAGAGATTCGAGAGGCCATCACGTGCCCTGCCTACCTGTGCTGTCGTAATCCAATGTCGTCGCACAGATATTCGTACTCTTGTCCCGTTCTTGGCCAGTCTGCAGCTGAGAGCTCGACAACCAACACGCATGGCCAGCGCCAACAACGTCTGTTGGCTGCTCACCAGGCAGGCAGGCGGCATCCCGTTGCAAACAACCACCTGATGCAAAAAGCCGTATGATGCGGATTACGTCGTCGTGCCGTCCACCGCAAGCCCTTGCGATACACCGGACATCTCCTTCGACCCTTTAGCGAGACAAGCCTCACAACGATGCAGCTCAAGGGTCGTGAGGTGAATCTGAGCTGTCACTGGAGTACCGTCCCGCGATGGAGACGTGACATCGAGGCTGGAGGACTATGCTTACATCCTGGCTCTCGAAGGCAGCGAGCTCAGCATCGTGTACAATGCCGGGGATAGTTGGCTGACAAGGACTTTATCGTATGAACTCCTGAGGCGGCGGTGACCAGCCCTCCTGAAAACACACTCCCTTTACAGCTGGTCGTCTCGCCGGGGCGTCGTTTCGTGGTGCGGCGTACAATTGACCTAGTTCAAGTACAGGAAAGTGTTCAATTTACATGGTCCGTACCTACAAGCTATATAGATGATATGGTAGCTCACAAGCTGGGGCATATTCTCAAAAAGACATATCGTACGCCAACACAGAAGCAGCAAGCCAAATCTCGCATCTCTTAACACATCGCTTTCTTGCTTTTACAACTTGGCGCTGTTGGCGGGCGCCTCCGCCTTGATCTCGTCGTACATCTGGTCGATCTGGGCGCGGAAGGCCTTGGCAGTTTGCGGTCTCTTGAGCTTGAGCCTGTGGGAGACGGTCAGTATTCACTCGGGTTTCCTTAGCTGTATGTACTGGCAGCAACTTACGTGGGCGTGAGAAGCTCATTCTCAATGGAAAAGGGCTCAATGTCTAGGTACACGTTGCGAACCTTCTCGAAGCTGTTGAACTTGTGCTTGCGGCCAATGTCGTCGAGGACCTTGAGGAAGGCCTTGCGGACCTTGGGGTTGAGGGCGGCCTTCTTGACAGCCTCCAAGTCGCCCGCGGAGATGGTCTCCTTGAGCACCTTGCTGGCGAAGCCAGGGAAGTTCTCCGGGTCGATGCCGAAGATGGCGACGAGGTTGGACTCCTTGGCGTCGCCGTGGACGTAGGCGGTGGCAACCAGGTTGGTGCTACCCGTGTAGACGTTCTCGATGCGCTCGGGGGAGATGTACTCGCCATGCGACAGCTTCAGGACGTTCTTCTTGCGGTCGATGATCTTGAAGCGGCCCTCCTTGTCGACCTCGGCAATGTCGCCGGTGTGGAACCAGCCGTCGGCCTCGAGGGTCTTCTTGGTCTCCTCTTCGTTCTTGTAGTACTCTTTGAAGATGATGGGTCCTCGGATGAGCATCTCGCCTCGGGGATTGGGCTTGTCGTCGACTGAGTAGTCGAACTCGGGGGCTGACTCCAGGCAGACCTCGATGCAGCCCATTGGGGGGCCGACGTTGCCGAGAGAAAAGTCGCCGTTCATCTGGACCGTGCCCACGGCGTAGGTCTCAGTCATGCCAAAGCCCTGGGCAAAGTTGCTGGCAAAGGCAGCGCGGAGGAACTCTTGGACGTCGGGGTCCAGCTGGGCGCTTCCACTGATCATGCTGTGAGCCTTGTCCAGACCCACGGCGGCCCTGACCTTGGGCGTCCAGATCCTGTCGTAGAGGAAGTGCTTGTTGGAGGCCTGGCCGGGCGGCGCTCGCATGTTGGCCTTCTTGGTGGCGATGACCTGCCTCGACAAGGCGCCCCTGATGCCGGGGGCCTCGAGGGTGGCGGTGCGAATGGCCGAGTTGAAGCGGTTGAAGAGGCGCGGGACGGAGATGAAGCCGGTGGGCTGGAGGATCTTCATGTCGTCGACCAGGCCGAGAATGTCACCGCGGAAGAAGCCAATCGAGGCGCCTTCGGCAAGGGCCACCTGGTCAATGAGGCGACCGTAGATGTGAGCGAGGGGCAGGTAGGACATGTGGACGTCCTTGTGAGTGACGTTGCCGCCCAGACGAGCGGCCGAGTTGGCAGAGACGGCATTGCCGTGCGTCAAAACCACACCCTTGGGCGCTCCGGTGGTGCCAGAGGTGTAGTTGATGGTGGAGATGTCGTCCCAGCCGGCCGGGCGCATGGGGCGGCCGGAGCTGGCACCAATCTCCTCGATCTGCTGCATCGAGTAGACCTTGATGCCGTGCTGGGCAGCCAGCTGGTTGAGGACGGCGGCCTTGGTGTGCGCCTCAAGCTCGCCGTTGTCGAGGGGGTCCAGCGACACGATCAGCTTGAGGGTGGGAATGCGCGGGGCCAGCTTGAGGAGCAGCGGGATGTGCGGCAGGGAGCAGACGACGCAGGTCAGCTCGGCGTGGTTGACGATGTATTCGGTGGCGTCGGGGCCGAGGGTCTCGTAGAGCGAGACGGTGTATAGCGACTGCGACGCAAGAGCGAGATCTGTCATGGACGGTCAGCGAGACGATATGCCATTGAGGCTCGGTGGGATGACGGACCAGTGATCTGCCACTCGGCACGGTTCTGCGACCAGAGGCCGACGCCATACTTGTCCTTGGCGTAGCCGATGCGCTGGTGAATCTCGACGAGGCCCGCACCAAGGTGCTTCCGACGCTCGGCAACCTCGGCGTAGGTGAGCCAGTCGAACTTTTCCTCCCACGACTTGCTGGTGGTGTTCCAGTTGCGGGTGCCGAGGCAGCGCTTGTTGGGGCGCTTGCGGACCGCGTGTTCGAAGAGGTCGTGGATGGATCGGATATCAGGGTCGTACGTGGTCAGCAGCGGCCTGTCGCGGAAGCGGAAGTTCCTGTAGACGGCGCTGCGGCCAGGGCGCTCCGAGTTGGGGATGGGGAGGCCGTAGGGGGAGCCCGGCGCGGGAGCCGTGCCGAACTCCTTGATCTCGGCGGCCGTGTATCTGGCGGGAGCCATTGTGCTCTGCTGGGGCTGCTGCTTTTGTCTTTGGAGGTGTCACAAGGGCGGGAGGGCAAGGAAATATCAGGGCTCCACGGGGTCTCGAGCGAGGCTGAGGTTGCGCAAAGCTGAAGGTGCAGGCCAAGGACAATCCACGACGTCAACGCGAGGTGGCGGGGAGAGGAGGAGGAGGATAGGAGGAAGAGGGAGGCGGGAGGGTATTCAGGATGGGCAAAAGACGCAGGACTCGGGAGCGGGAGGTGCAGAGCTTCGCAGTAGCGGCGGCCACAGGAGGTATATGCTGGATTGGGACATGAGGCCGAGCTGGAGATGCAGCACCCGCGTCTGGAAGGCCACGAGATGACCTGGAGACCGAGGCTCCGGGGGCCTCGGCTGCCCCAGATTTCTGCTCCACGGGGGACGCGCCGCTAGCTGTAGACGCACTAGCACGGCCCGCTAGAGCCTCGCGGAGCCACCGCTGGCTTGCTGTCAGCACTCTTTTCGCCCATGATGCTGCGCGTTGGTATTGTACGAAGTATAGCATGGAAACTTGTACAGCGCGTACGGGCGCAGAGTACGGACTACGGAGTACATCGTACCTCGACTGTGTGGTGTGGTGCAATGTCGGTCTCTTTCTCCCCGTAAAGTCCGTCGTTCTGTAGCCGTGGCGACGTTGTACGGCGGCCTGAGCCGAGGCCCTACAGCGCCGGCGCCAGATGGGGCGGAGTGTAGTTAATCACAAACACGGAAACCTGCCATCTTTCCAATACAATCAAGCCAGTTGTCCCCAAATATTCATCCCATTGCCAACAAACAAGTCTCTACTCCGTACGGATATGCCTCTCCAGCCCCAGGTGTGTGTGGTGGCAGCGCGGGACGTCGAGGATGGGGGTCACAGGCCACGGTAACTGACAGCAAATGATTGGCCCCCCAATAGCCGGTGCGCTCCTCATTGCATGTGAAGGCGGGAGGGAGGTACAACTCTCCCGTCCCGTGGGGAAGCGCGCAGGAGCGAACCTGTAAATGGTCAACTTCGCACCAGGGCTGGACCAAGATGCAGACTCATCTCTGCCATTCGACGACAATTCGCCGGAACGCAGGTGCCCAGGAGCAGATGACTTGATTTGCCTGTCACTCTCTGATCTGGCAGCTGCTGTGCTTACTGTACGAAGTACACAGCCATCCTCCCCACACCCTGCAGATGGGAGCCAAGACGCGGGGATAGGGACGGTTGGGGTTGGACCCTCGTGTCGGCCAGCGGCTGCTGTGCAACACCAACACCGTTACAATTTATAACGCACCTCTGCTGCACCCATTGTCAGATGCGGCATGGCTTCCTACCCGAATGGCAACCCTTGTTCAGACGCACAGCCTCAAGGGATTTAAGTCGCTGCTCTTCCGTCCACTCGTTGCAGTTCACACACAGATCCCAAGGCGATGAGGCTGCTGGGCACAGCAAACACCAGCCCATCATGTCTAGTCGTCGTGTTTCCAGGACTTCATCTACTCCCGTGGCTTCGTTGCGTCAAGTCCAGAGGCCGGGACGTGGCCGTGCGGAGCCAAGAACTGCCGTTATCGCGCCATGCTGATCTCGAAACGGCGCCGAGGATAACTCCATAGTTGCTTGTCAAAAGGCTTGTGAGCCACAGTTCGTACGGACGAGTACGACCAAAGCGCTCGGCCCCCAACTTGGACCTGCAGGCCATTTTCGGGCACACGCAGCAACCGGCTCGAGGCTATTGCTCTCTCTTTTCTTTCTATCTCTACAATCACGTTGCAAGTGCAATGACACACCCTTCTACGGACTACCCCCGTAGGGACTACACGCCAGCGCGTGGATTAGAGACACGCAAATTGCACCGCCTCGTGTCTCGGCCGTGGACCGTTTCTTCTGGTGACGAAGAGTCCCTCGCTGGCATCGCGCAGCAAAGAGACTGGAAGACATGATAAGCATCTGCCGGCTCACCTGAAAGGTTTCAAACACCAAGTTACTCGGAGGCTCATCAATGCGATGCGCACGCTGGATCGGGCCCCGGGCCCTCTCGGCAGTCACCCGCCACGCGCCGCTTTGTGAACGTGTGGTGCTTTGCCCCTGGTCGCACCCAGTTTCAGAGCAACCCTCGAGTCTCAGATTTGGACCGTGAGTTGCAATGCGCCCCAACCCCTTGGTGGCTCAGTCGTCGCCATGATTGAAAGGTTTGACGGAGCAGTATAACCCTCATTCCCTCTTTTCGCGTGATCACCGCTCCATCTTCCTTGCTGCTGGCCCATCCCTTAACGCCGTCTCCGCCGTCTCCCTTTGCCTCGTGCCGTCTTTGTCGTCTCTCAGCTGCTATTCCAGAACCTGCCTGATTATAGAAGCGGCAGGCCGCTGTCTTCTGTTCTTTCAATCGATCGCTTCTTGGCTGTCCTGCTGAGACGCCGGCTCTTTGCTCGTCTCCGTCACGCTCGTTAACCATCTGTCAGCCATGGGTCGAACAACCACCATTTCTCTCCGGGTTTTCCAGGGCCTCTTGGCCGCTGCAAATCTTGGACTGTCTGCCTACGGTAGGTCGAAGAACACCCCAAAATCGAGCCGTCTAAAGAAGAGCGCTGGCTGATAAATGCGTGCATCAGTCGTCAACTATTACCTGGTGGGGACGCAACGGGCGTCGCCAGGCTCGCTCAACTTCCTCGTCTTTGCGTCGATCTTTTCAATCCTGTCGATATTGTATCTTGAACTGGCGCCCAAGCTCTACCAACGCGCCGCTCATCCCTATGCAACCCTGGGCGTCGAGGCCGCCAACACCGTCTTTTACTTTGCCGGCTTCATCGCGTATGCCGTCTTCCTCGGCGGGCTGGCCTTCTGCCATGGCGCGGTCTGCACGGCGGGACGAGTCGACTCGGTCGTCGCGGCCGCCGCGTTCTGCGCCTGGATCGCATCGACAATTCTCACGGCCAAGGGCATGTTTATGAGCGGCGTGCATCGGCCCGCCGACAAGGCGATGCAGATGAGAGAGGTGTGAGAACCTGTCTATACAATAAGCATGGGCTGATGCTGGGTCTCTTCCGCGGGATCAACTGCGAGTCGGAGTGGGTAATGGGATATATCAGGACGGAACGGCGCACGGCGGGAGTACGTCCGGACGACAGCGTCATCTTGTTCTTCTGCGGTGTGGGTAAGGGATCGAACGGACGATAATTCATGATCGGGTATCTAGAGGGAATGGATTGTACATGGCGTTTGCGATGGAAGAGGCGGCCAACATACAAGTGCGAGCTTCATAAACAGACTACTATATATTACTACACGTTGGTCATCAAGGTGGTTTGTTGGCGACCTGGCCTTTACAGTTGTCATTGACTCGAGACGCCCGGGGGACAGGGGCATCGACTAGTCGCAACGACCGGCCTCGTACTCGCCTATCACCGTGGTCGATAGAGTGCTGACACCCAAGACGACGGAGCTGTCCATCCTTGATACGGGATTTAACCCACCGTGGTGTCAAGATTCGAGTTCATCAGTCCCGGCTGGAGCATTTGTCGGTCGGGCGGTCGGGCGGATCGGTCGGGCCCTCGGCGGGCACCTCAACGGTCCCCTCCGGCCTTCGGCGGGCAGGCCGGGGCGTGCTTCAACCTCACTAAAACATCCATCCACCCGCCCACGACGCGTTGCGACACCGGCACTTGCACCTTTGCGGGCACAATGAGACAATATCTAAAGACAGAGTACGCCCATTTGGCGGCGATGACGCGAGCGTGAAGCGGCCGATGGCGTGCTCGCCTCGAGGCTCGGTAGCACGAACGCCTTACCCCACATCCCATCAGCTCTGCCCCTCGCAGGTCGCTGCGGTGGCACCGTGGCACCATAGATCAGGGCCGCAAGCAGGAGAGGTGCAAATGGAAAAGAGGAGAGGCGAAGCGAGACAGGCATGCAGTTCGCGTAAAGGGTACATGTAATAACGCAATTGCTGGGCCGCTGCTTAAGTCCTGAGGGGTTCCATCTCGCCCTCCTCCTCCTCTCTCCATCCTCCTCATCCTCTTCGTCCTCGCAACCTGACTTTATACGTCTCCAGTACGCTACTCTCCCGAATAGAGCAGATAGAGCGTAGAGTAAGCTGCACAGCATGGCCGACCTCAGCAAGAACTTTGAGACGCTGCAGCTGCACGCGGGGTAAGTCGGCGCATCGTCGCGGGGTCGTGGTGGGATGAATTGAGTCGACTTACTGACGATGGTGTCTTGCAGCGCGGAACCTGATCCCACGACCAAGTCGCGAGCTGTGCCCATCTACGCGACCACGGTACGGCTTACAGGTATCTAGAGACTTGGGGGGGGGGGGGCAGCCGGGCTGACGGAGATGTAGAGCTTCACCTTCAATGACTCGGCCCACGGCGCGAGGCTGTTTGGCCTCAAGGAGTTTGGCAACATCTACAGCCGCATCATGAACGTGAGCCACCACCGCCCTCGTCTTTACACATTGGCGAAGCCGCTGACACCCGTGCTGTAGCCCACCGTCGACGTCTTTGAGAAGCGCATCGCCGCCCTCGAAGGCGGTGTCGCCGCCCTCGCCGCCTCCTCCGGCCAGGGCGCCCAGTTCATCGCCATCGCCACCCTCGCCCACGCTGGCGACAACATCGTCTCCACGACCAACCTCTACGGCGGCACGTACAACCAGTTCAAGGTCTTCCTGCCGCGGCTGGGCATCAACACCAAGTTCGTCGACGGCGACAAGCCCGAGGACATCGCCGCCGCCATCGACGACAAGACCAAGGCCGTCTACGTCGAGAGCATCGGCAACCCGCGCTACAACGTCCCCGACCTCGAGGCCATCGCCAAGGTTGCGCACGATGCGGGCGTGCCCCTGGTCGTCGACAACACCTTTGGCGCCGGCGGCTACTTCATCCGTCCCATCGACCACGGCGCCGACATCGTCGTCCACTCGGCCACCAAGTGGATCGGCGGCCACGGCACCACCGTCGGCGGCGTCATCGTCGACTCGGGCAAGTTCGACTGGGGCAAGCACGGCAAGCGCTTCCCGCAGTTCGTCGAGCCGTCCGAGGGCTACCACGGCCTCAAGTTCTGGGACACGTTCGGCCCCATCACCTTCATCATCCGCGCCCGCGTCGAGACCCTGCGCGACCTGGGCGCCACGCTGAACCCCTTTGCCGCCCAGCAGCTGCTGCTCGGCACCGAGACCCTCAGCCTGCGCGCCGAGCGCCACGCCCAGAACGCCCTCGCGCTGGCCCGCTACCTGGAGAAGAGCCCGTACGTGAGCTGGGTCTCGTACCCGGGCCTCGAGAGCCACCCGTACCACGAGACGGCCAAGAAGTACCTCAAGAAGGGCTCCGGCGGCGTGCTGAGCTTCGGCGTCAAGGGCGGCGGCGCTGGCAGCCAGGTCGTCGACGGCTTCAAGCTAATCTCCAACCTCGCCAACGTCGGTGACGCCAAGACGCTCGCCATCCAGTGAGTCCCAGATGCCTAATTCGCTGATCGATTGTATGCTGACGCCGCGTAGCCCCTGGACGACGACCCACGAGCAGCTCTCTGACGAGGAAAAGGCCAGCTCTGGTGTCACCGAGGTGAGCATCTGCCACTTACACCCGATGCTGAGATACGTTCCGCTGACATGTTACCTCTCAGGACCTGATCCGCATCTCGGTCGGCATCGAGCACATTGACGACATCATTGCCGACTTTGAGCAGTCCTTCAAGGCTGCTTCTGCGGCCACCACTGCCGGCGAGGCCTCCAAGGCCCCCGCCGCCGAGCACAAGGAGGCCGAGGCGCCGACTGCTCCCTAGACGCTGGACGACTCGATGACGAGTTTCGAAAAGGGGCGCATGTGTGGCTACCTGAATACCCATGATGCAGAAATGAATATAAATGTCAAGCCATAATAAAAGTAGAAGCCTGTGACTCGTAATTGGTTCTGTCGCTTGGTGATAGCGAAAGCAATGCATGCGTAGAGTGAAGGTCAGGTATGGTGTTGAACAGACACGGCAGGCGGATATGTGCAGCCCCCTGATTGGCCCATGCTCCACCCCCAGCTCCGAGGCCAAACCTCCAACGTCGCCTCCAACACCACATTCCAATCAATCCTCATCACGACAACCTCGACCACAACCGCAACCATGCGCCTCTCCCTCACGCTGCTCCCCGCGCTCGCCAGCCTCGCGCTGAGCACCACCACCACCACCACGACAACCCTCACGCTCTCCCTCCCTGGGTCCCCCAACCCCTTCACCCTGCCCGCCAGCACGCACGCCACGCTCGCCTCGCTGGGCGCGCACCACGCCGCGCCCCTGTCCACCATCAACACCTTCGTCTTCCGCAACGTGACGCCCGGGTCGTACCTCGCCGACGTGCACTGCGCGACGGACGCGTTCCGCCCGCTGCGCGTGGACGTGGCGCCGGACGGCGGGGTGCGCGCGTGGGAGACGTTCCGCGGCAACGAGTGGGGGAACCGGGGCGAGGCGCTCGAGGTCAAGGACGGGAGGGGGCTTGAGCTGCGGGCGCTCGGGAAGAAGAACTACTTTATGGAGAGGCCGAAGTGTAAGCTGGAGCGCCGCAGAGCGGAGAAACAGGAAGGCTAACCGGCGCAGTCTCCATCCTGAGCATCCTCAAGAACCCCATGATCCTGATGGGCCTCGTCAGCATGGTCATCTTCATCGGCATGCCCTACCTCATGGACAACAGTACGCCCTCCTCTCCCTTCCACCCCCCTGGACCTATTACTGACTGGCCCGTCTGCGCAGTGGACCCCGAGATGAAGGCCGAGTTCGAGGCCCAGCAGAAGAAGGGCGGGCTGGCTGGTATGATCGGCGTCGCCGCCGGCGGGCAGCAGGGCGGCAACCCCCTCGGCGACTTCGACATGGCGTCGTTCCTGGCGGGCTCGAGCAAGAAGGACGGCAGCAAGAGCGGCAGCGAGGGCGGCAGCGAGGGCGCGGCGAAGAACCAGGGTGTCAGGAGATGAGCATAATACGAATACGTGGTATACAGCGGAAGATGCGGGAGGTGCTGTCATGACTGGAATCTCGGCATGAGCATTGAATAGACGGATTCTTATAGACGCACTTCACACGTACGATGCAGATGGCCAAGCATTGGTGCCACTACAAATACTCCTATTCCCATTGCTGCGCGTGAATTGGCCGTTTAGTCTCTGCGTCGTGAATAGTAGGTAGGTATAACTGCTCCTTCAACCACTCTACTTCCAGTCCCTCTCAACATGCTACAGTCTCTCAATCTAGACCACCAATAAACATCAATGCCTCGTCTCAACGCACGTCATCTCGCTTGTAAAAAGTCCCGTTACCAGTCACCATCACCACCGCCACCGTCATCATAGTCGTTGTTCTGACCATCCTCTGTAAACTCACGTTAGCAAAACACACGTCCTGTCATCCGTGTCTCAGGATGAGCACTTACGGTATCCGTCCTGGTACTCCGACTGGTCATGATCGTGAATCGCATCCGCAATGAGCACACCGCCCAGCACACCGGCGCCAAGACCCAGCGCACCGCCCGCAAGGCCCATGCCCATCCCGCTGCTCTTCTTCGGCGGCTGCTGCTGCTGCTGTTGCGCGCCGTAGCCCCCGCCGTAACCTGGTTGCTGGCCGTAGCCCCCACCGTAGCCTGGTTGCTGGCCGTAGCCTCCGCCGTAGCCAGGCTGCTGGCCGTACCCGGGGCCGCTGGCATAGCCACCGCCGTAGCCCTGCTGGTTGGGATATCCACCGTACTGCTGCTGCGGCGGCGGCGACTGGTTGTAGTAGCCCTGCTGTGGCTGTGGCGAGTATCCTCCATAGCTGCCCTGCGCACCGCCAGCTGGAGTCTTGCCCTTGCCGCCAAAGAGCTTGCCCAGCAGGCCGCCGCTCTTGCCCCTGTCCTGGCTCCGCGGGGGCAGGTCCTGCGGGAACTGCTCCTGGGGATACGCGCCGCCGCCGCCCTGCTGGCCCTGCTGCGCGTACGAGCTCGCGGCGCCGTATCCCGCCGGGGGTTGTGCGCCGCCGGGACTGCTCCCGCGCGCCTTGGCGTCCTCCTCGGCCTGCAGTTTGGCCGCGAGCTTGGCATCCTCTTCCGCGGACGACGGGCCGCCCGCAGCGGGGGTACCGTGCCCGGAGCCGGAGCGGTCCTCGTAGGGGTTCTTTTTGGTGTCCGTCGGCGCGGGGGTGTGGCCGGGCTCGTACCCGGGCGGGGGCTCGTTGGGGGCGTTTTCGCCGACGGGGAAGACGGGCGCCGTGGGCTTGTCCCACTGCGATTTTTTCGTGTACACGTTGACGTAGAACCTGCGATCGCGGGTTAGGCGTTGCGCGCAAAAAACCCTCCCGCGAAGAGGCCAGATGACGGGTGCTCGTGTAACAGCGATGCGGCTTACCATTCCTTGTACTGGTCGTTCCAGCGCGCGGCCCACCCGGCGGGAACGTCGGGGGCCTTGGGCGGCGGCGGGCCAGTCGGCGGGGCGTATTCATCCATCATGGGCGTCGTCTTCGATGCCGACGAGGTGTTTATAGGAGCGGCGAGAAGGGCTGCCGTAGGAAGATGCGGCGGGTTGATGGTGATGCGGAGGAGGGGTAATGGTAATGGAACGACTCTCCCAGGCCCGGTAAGCTCGAAGCTAAGACGACGGGACGGCCCAGAGAAGCCACACAGCGCAGCAGCTCAGTCGCCCACTCCAAACAATAAACAAACGTCTCAAACAGAAATACAGTTGAAATACAAACGATCGAGGAGCAGCGAGACGGACAGAGATGTAGGTGAGACGGGAACCTTAAAGGCGCTCTCGGATCCGGGCCTTCTCCAGCCAACGCATTCACGGCCCCTGTATCACAGAATGGTCAGCGCTGTCGTCATTGGCACAGCGCCTGCACCGCCTCCCCGCTAGCCCTCCTGGTTTACTCGTAGCTGATCTCCGACAGCAGCTTCCAGGTTGTTGTTGCCGCACATCCGAGCGCCGGGAGGCCTGTCGAAGGAGGACAGGGCCCTTTGCCTCAGCACTCGTCACTCCGTTGCCACAGCTGGACATGCTTGTGCATCAGCCACACCCACGAGAATGTTCCAACGAAGGCATGTCCGAAAATCCGTTTCCAGTTGATTCCTCCAGGCCGTCACATGCTCCCTCCACGTAACGAGGGATGGCTTAGACGCCACCGCTGGCCAGGCATCACAGAGCAGCTTACAGTACACAGTCATCACATTTCGAGACATCCGTACGAAAAGTACTTGGTCAATTCCGCTCCCGAATCCAATCGCTAGCAAATCTATCCTTGACACCTAGGCAGTTACACGGGCTCCAGCGGGATATCAGGATATCACGCGTATCCCTCCTCGCCAATCCTCCGCTCCCCAAACAGATACGCCGCCTCGAGGCAGAACCTCCCGTGACCCCTCTCCATCCGCCGCTCACTGCCGTAGCATATCAGCACCGCGTCCACAATGCCGCTGAGGATGCCCTCCATCGCGCCCATCACAGAGTAGCCGATGAAGCTGGCCATGATGCCCACCACGTACGCGTACGCCGATCCCCGCACGCCCATGCCGTCGGGAAGCTGGATCTGTAGTTGCTTCGCCGTGATGACCCAGCCCGCGAAGCCCAGCGCCGTCGCCATGATGAACCGCGTTGCCACCAGGAGCAGCTTAGCCAGCCGGTACGGAATCAGCCCATTGGGCTGTCCGCGAACCCGTAGTGACCGCGGGGTGAGAGTGGTGGTAGGGATAGCCGGGGAGATGACATCCATCTGGTCCAGTCCCCTCGCCGAAGTGGACATGCTCTGCGAGTGAATGGCTGCGTATGTAACCGTCAGAGGATTCGTCAGCGCGATAATCGGTGTTGGAATCCAGAATGACGCGATGTTCGTGATCGTAGATCCGATCCTCCTCGGCAAGAAGAGTAACGGAGCACGAATCAGCAGCGACAGCAAGGTCGACTGGCAAATGCTGCCAAATATCGTCGTGGTTGCATGGCTCAGAGCAGCCAGGACAATCTCCCTCGATGGCGTCACGGGACCCGCGTTCCGGTGAAAGTACCATTGCGAGACCGTCGCCGCCGTCGTGGCACGGTGGACCGCGTTGATCACGGCCAGCGTCCACAGATACATGAAGATGAATGCCGCTCCCAGCCACCAGCTCGAGAACTGAATCACGAACCGAACCAGGGACTTGGAAAAGTATCCGCCCATAAACACACGCGTAAACATGGCCAGCCAGGCCCACGTCCACACGACGATCAGGGCGAGGCAGCCGAATCCCACCAGGAGCAGTCCGGGGTTCTGTGCCAAGATCTTTGACGAGAACTGCAGGATCTCAATCGCCTGCTGGATCGCCCTGCGGCCTTTGACGACGAGCCAAAGCCACAGGATGCATGAGGCGGCTGGGATCAAAGAGGCCCACCGCATCACCGTGTCTTGAACGCTTGACCCGTGCGTGCGTCCCTTGAAGGACGAAATGAAAGAGTAGAGAGAGAACGACAACATGATGACCGGGACCGCAATCAGGATGACACTCACGAGCGGCCGGACAAAGGACCGCAGCG
Organism: Tolypocladium sp. Sup5 PDA-1; assembly: GCA_000750105.3. Lineage (NCBI taxonomy): Eukaryota > Fungi > Ascomycota > Sordariomycetes > Hypocreales > Ophiocordycipitaceae > Tolypocladium > Tolypocladium sp. Sup5 PDA-1. Next base: position 174,682 of record JPHH03000041.1, read on the forward strand.
CTGCCAGCCAGATGAACGACACGAATACCGCGACCACGGTATCGACCGCCAGCATGTCAAACGATTTTTGCAGTGTCGTATATATCGTGTCACCGACGGGGCTCTTCCGGGGCGAGGTATGCAGCCACACGAGAATGAAGGTCGACATCATCCCGGCGAAGCAGATTAGGAATATCCAGGCGAAGAAGGGGTCGTGTCTGAAGAGCTCGCCCTCGATCAGGAGGTTCCCGGGCTGGACAGGTTCATACTCTGGGGGGGCTTGCCTCCGTACGCTGCTGACATCCGTGTCGCTGGTGGACGTCCTCTTGAGCATGAATGGAGTCCGCTCTGACTGCGACTTGAACCGTTGAAACGGAGGAGGGCTTGAATCGGTCGGTGCCTCCCCGCCGAGCAGAGACTCTGGCGGATCCTCATCGCCATCCTCTTGCGACTCTAGGCCGACATCAACCATCTTACCCTTGCTGTCAGGACTGCCCTGGTCTGCGCTGGATCGCGGCACCTCCTCGGCTTCCTCCAATAACGTGTCTTGTGCCACGAGAGGCTGATGCGTGCTCCTCGTACCGTTCCAGCTACTCTTGATGCCTCGCCCCACACCATGGCTCCGGTAGGGATGGTCGACGTCTCCGGCGCTCTCCTCGATGGACCCACGACTGTTGGCCGACTCTGCGCTCTCCGCAAGCTGGCTCGCAGCCGCTACCCGCCGTGACCGCTGCAGCGCAAACAAATCCGCAGCCTCCCGCTCCCGCTCCTCCTCGTCATCCTCCTCCCGGAACTCGTCGAGCGTGCTGTGGAACAGCGGAGCGTCCTGTGCCGCCGATATGCGCGACGCAAACGCCAGGTTCCCGAACCGCGAGCCGCCGCCGTTCTGCTGATAAGGATTTCCCCCGTGGCCGCGCGACAGGAACGGCCTGTTGGGCGCGTTCCCTCTGCCCGCGTCACGTTGGTGTCGCGCTGGTCGCGACGACGCCCAGTCGTTGGATCGTGGCGGGTGGTCGTTGTTGTCGGCCTGCCCAAAGTTGGACAGCCGCGACTGGGACTGTGCTAGGAACCGTGAAGCATCTACAGCCGGTGGTCAGCAAACGCCGCTCAGAGAGCAGACGAGTCGCACACACATTCCGAGAACATTGTGGCCCCGTCACCAACCGCCACCTCGCGTCTCGCGTGGCGTGGTGACCCCGATGACTGATGGAAAGACGGTCGCCCGAGCGAGAGTTGGTCGGGTCGATGACGAGCGCAGATGGCACCGCCCGCCGATAAGGGTTGATGCTAAGCAGGCAGCGATCGCAACCGTGGATTCGAGGGGGATAAGTAATGTCGAGTACGGTTGCGCTGACTAGGACATGTGGAGGAGAAGGTGATGCAGTGCCGAGGAAGAGAAAGAGAGGCTCAAATGTACATGGTTGGAGGTCATGCGACGCGAGGCGTATGGCCTGGGAACCTTGATGCAGGCGAGTGATGACCCATCGTCGTCAGGCAGATCCAATGACTGCCGCTGGGGCGGTACCACGGCGCCAACACAAGGTACCCACCTGGGGCAGGCGGTCAAGCGCTGGCCCAGCGCCTGTGGTTGGTGTCACAAGCGGCACTACAGGCAGCCTCCCACTAACGAGGCGCTGGAGCGAAGCCGGGGCCACAGCGAGGCACTCATCGACGCATGCGGCCAGCCCTCGTTACGATATTCTCCTCGCCAAACCCTGTGCTCCCCGACCCTGCTTTCTAGACGCAGCCTCATAACTCGCTCGAGGGCATTACCAAGCGGAGCCCAAGCGTTTGGGCAGCGGCGCAGGGCCTGTTGTTATACCGTAGGCACCCGAGCGCAGATGCACGAAGGGCCCGGATGGGAAGTCCGTTATCGCAATAGTTGCGTCACTGCCCGCCGATAACAGTCTCAGTGTGAACCCTGAACCCACTCGAGCTCCAGCTGAGCAACGCCGCTGTCATCGGTCGGAAAATCAAGGGCCGTTTGTCTCGCCCGTGACGGTCCACGCTCGCGCCCCGTATCACCCGCAACCTCCATCCCAAGAGCTACAGTTCTCCATCCACCATCCTTTCCGCGCCACTCCCTTGTACAAGCATTCAACTGGACGGTTCTTTTTTTTTTTTTTTGGCTAGCAATACCCATTGTTACTTTCACGCTTCTGTTTCCTCTTTTACAAAGCCATCTGTTCCCCCGTCACCTCTGGCTGGGAGCGGCAGCACGTGCTCCCCGTGCCCAGAGCCCGACATCTCGACTACCTTACTCGTGCGACCTCTTCTCGGGCACCTCCCCTCCGCCCGCCATTGCCCATGGCATCGTCGCCGTGGGACTACATCGCCAAACTAGTCTGCATCGGCGACTCAGGATGCGGCAAGTCCAGCCTCACGATCCGCCTCTGCGAAGGCCGCTTCTCCCCCCATCACGACGTCACCATCGGCGTTGAGTTCGGCTCCCGCATCGTCCCCGTCGGCCCGCCGCACTCCAAGCCGCCCTCGCCCTTCTCCCCCGACGGCTCCGCCCCCGATGGGCTGCCCGAGCCGCCCCGCGACACCAGCAACACGCCCCAGAAGCACATGAAACTGAGCCTGTGGGACACCGCCGGCCAGGAGACGTACAAGTCCGTGACGCGGTCCTACTTCCGCGGCGCGAGCGGCGCGCTGCTGGTCTTTGACCTGTCGAGGAAACAGACCTTCCAGCACGTCACGGACTGGCTGAACGACCTGAGGCAGATTGCCGAGCCGGACATTGTGGTGATACTGGTGGGCAACAAGGCCGACTTGGCTCAACAAGAGGATAACAAGAGAGAGGTCACGAGGGAAGAGGCTGAGGAGTGGGCCAAGAGGAACGGCGTAATGGAATACGTTGAGACGAGTGCCAAGAGCGGCGAGAACGTCGAGAAAGCCTTCATGAGGGTCGCCGAGAGGATCTTCCAGAACATCCAGGCCGGCAAGTATGATTTAAACGACAGGAGATCAGGCGTCAAGGGGCCGAGCGCCGGGGGAAATCGGCAAGTGAGATTGGCAGGCGACAACAAGTCCAGCGCCGGCGGGTGCTGTTGAAAGCCGAGAGAGAGCATGGTTCTGTACACATTGAGCATGATACCCGACGCCGCTGTCCTCACGCAGATGCTCGTTGAGTTGCCAGCAAAGAATGGCCAACTACAGTTAATGCCGTAATGCATAATAGTACAGCACGCGGCGGGCTTTGGCCGCTGCGAAGTCCAATTACCAATTAAAAAGAAATTATCATGTTGCATTAGACGCAGAGCCTGCCCTCCCGTGATTCTACTCTTTTTGACCTTTTATACATTCCCAACCCAAGGTTCCCGTTCATAAAAATCTCCGTGACATCCCACGCCTAGATTCTTACATGTTTGATAGAGGTCGTGACCTCTACCGCGCTCCAGGAAGAAGCTCGCCAGTTTTCACCCAAACTGGTGTGAGCAACCCCAGTTGTTGTCCGCCAACATGCGAGAGTTTCCCATTTAATCAGTAACTTTCCAGTTCTCGAACCACTTCATATAGCTGTACTCCTTGTTGGGACCAGTCATGCCCCAGCAAATGGGGATGAACAGGATGTAGAGGCCAATGATGACGGCGTACAGAGTTCCGTATACCGCGCTCTGGAGAGTCGCGTTGCGGTTCCTGGAGAACCAGTCGACCAGGAAGCCAAAGGTGAGGACCGCAAAGTAGAGCGCCGGGTAGTAGTGGTGCACGTACGTGACACGGGCCATGATGACGAATGGCAAGTAGTGCAGGAACCATCCCGCAACGGGATAGAGGCCAGAGAAGTGAATCTGGTCAATCTCCTTCTGGTTCAAGTCCTTGAACCCACGCTGCCATCGCACCAGGTACCACGCCACCACAAGAGCAATGACTCCCAGGCCGGCGGTGGAGCCCCAGTAGACGAGCGGGTTTCCGAGAAGAAAGTACTTGATGATGTTATCGTCCCAGCCGCACATACGAAGGCCAACGTGGAGGATGGGCCATTGCCACCACTTGGAGGCCAGGTCGTCCTGCTTGTCGGGGTCTGGGACCAGAGCGTTGTTGGAGGTCATCATGGCCACGTTCAGGTGCACAAAGTCGTGGAAGAAGGGCGACTTGTAGCTACCGGGGTCACTGGCAGGCACTATAAGAAGAGCAATCAGTAACTGATTTCAGAGTTCCCATGGACAATGGAATACTTACGCTTGTCGTTCCAGTGAGCCTCGACGTTCCAGTGGGTGTAGGTATCGCGGGGCTTGTTGTCCTTGGTGCAGCTAACCTCGATCTGCCTGAAACCCCACTGAGGGAGGTTCTTGTTGCCGGCTCGGAGGTAGCAGCCCAGGGCCGTGTGCTTCAAGCGGAACGCCGTGGTCAGAGTTCGGATCTTGCTGCGGTCCCGGGAGGCGGCGTCTCGGACAACCTCAATCTGCCAGTGGTCCTTGTCATCGCCAACAGTCAGGTTGCCATAGCTCGAAACCTCCTTGTCTGCCTTAGTGACAGGGGCGGAGATATCGTGCGAGTGCAGGTTGCGTCCGGTCTGGGCGTGGATCAGACGGATGACAGAGCCGTCACCGATGAACCGAAGGTCATTGGACTCGGAATCGTAGTCGGGTTCCGCGCGGTTGGGGTAAAAGAACCAATCGTTGTTGGCATCCTTGTGGTGGTAGCAGGTGACCTGCTGCTGCTGCGAACCCTCGGGGTACGTCTGGACGTGGGAGTGGAGCAGACCACCGCCATAGCCCATGTTCTTGAGCGTAGCACGCGATCCGTAAGCGATTTCCAGGGGGCTGTCCTTTCCAACTTCGGTGCCCTTGAGGTTGGCCTGGAACAGCGAGCTCATCTGGGCGTCTCCTGGGCCGGTTCGGTCTAAGATGGCGAAGTGCAGGGCAAACGACAGCAGGTAAATGATGAAGGGGACAACGATCAGTCCGACAACACGAGTGACGAAATGGGCGCCCAAGGTAGTCTACACAGGTTAGAAACAAAATGCTTTGCAGGGTCGGTGAGGAAAGACTCACAAGAGGCATCTTGGTGTCGCCAAACTTGTTCCAGAGATCCTCGATCGTGTACAGGCCGACAAGCGCAGTAACGAAGAGACCCACGAGCTTGACGCTGCAGACGCAGCCAATGCTCACACCGGTCATGAAGAGCCAGAAAAACCACTCAGGCTCGAAGCTGTTGTGGCGCTGGTTGTGGAACTTGGCCCAGCAGAAGACAGTGGCTACAGTGCCGCAGAGCAGCATGGAGTCGAGGAGGATGAATCGGCTGATTGTGGTATAAGAGTTCTCGCAGAGAATCATGAGCGTGACGAGCCACACAGCCGGTCGGCGGAGGTTGAGCTCTCGCGCGGTGTAGTATGCCATCGGGATGCAGACGATGCCGAACAAGGCATTGAAGGCACGCATAAAGGTAAAGTCGACGTATTCGGGGTACTTTTCTCCAGACTTGAACTCAAAGGAGCCGTTGTAGCCGGCGAGGACTCCGGAGAGACCGACGAGCATCTTGCCCAGCGGGGGGTGGACGTCGAAGTAGTATTCATGTTTGATGTAGTAGCTTCCGAACTTGCCAAAGCTGCACGCACGAACGAGGTCAGCGGGCGCCCCCCGAGAGGAACAGATGGGCATGGAAGAGCTTACTGGGCCTCGTCCCAAGTGACAATGTCGCTGATGCCAATCTTCCACAGTCGAGTGAAGAACGCGAGGGCCGTGAAGATGAGCGGGGCAAAGATGGGCTCCCACTCCTCGAAGCTCTGGACAAAGGTCTTCTCCTGGCGCAGTGGTAAGCAGAGGGGCTCGAGGGCCAGTGTATGCCATCGTCTATCGCTCACCTTCTTGACAAGCTTCTTCTTGTCGTCGGGCTGGCCTGGCTGGGGCGAAGACGGCACTTGCGCTCCAGCAACAGGGCGCTTCCTGAGCCCGTCGCCGAGGTCAGCGCCCGAGGCGACGGCGGCCTTGTTGGCAGCCATGGGGGTGGATTAGAAGGGCAGCGGGATCACGAAGCCCTGCGGAGGAAAATAAGGATGGATGAGAAGAGGCGGCCGCGCGTTGCGAGGTGCGGCTGGCGAGAATTGGAAAAAAAGGGAGTCGGCTTACCCCGGCCGATCGCCCCGTGGTTTATCGTTAAGGACTGGACGAGCTGGGGACTCAAAGGGGGGGTCAAGGCCGCAGCCTAGGTCAATGGGAAGAGAAGAAGGAAAAAGAAGCCCGAGTGCGCGAAGACGCTTCTCAGGAGACGGAAGAAGGATGATGGAAGGGGGAGGAGGGTTGGTCGGCGGTGCGATGCAGAATACAAGCCCCTAGTTGGTGCCGGATGCAGCTCAGCTCATCAATAAAATGCCACCTATGCCCTTGGCCCATTTAGGTTCAACACGAGATGGTGAACCCCTGTGTCGTGCCGCAGCGCGCGTGGCTTAGGAGGGTATTTTTGGGGGGGCTACCGGGCTCCTGTCGACGTGACTTGGCGGCTCCAGCCACAGCGGCCATCGGAGCTGCGCCACAGCTGTCCGCATCTCGCCTGGTGATCTGCTCGATCGTCTCGGGCGACGATCACATGTCTGTGGGCGCTCAACCACTGAAGAGGCCCTGCACAGGCCCACCCGCTGCCTCAACAGCAGCCCATCATCTGGCCTCGCTCGGGCTGCCTTATGTCATCCCGACTGCCGGTCTGGCTGCTTCATTGCTCCAGACCCTTCTTGTGACCGCAAGGCCATGTAGTCCCTTTCTGTACTCCGTATAATTTCTGATATCGAGCACGCTTCAGAACCCCTTTGCTCCATTCTGCGTCGGACAGCGATATCCTACCATCGCCACCTGCCGCCTCCGCCTTCTTGACTGTCATCGGGGCGGCTCCGCGTTGCCCGCCGTCAGTGGCGACCCAATGTCCTCCCTCGTCTCCGAGTTCCTCATCAACCCAGTTTTGCGCCAGGCACGCCGATTCTCCGAGATATCCCGCTCGACGCTGGTCGGCGATGAGGACCATACAAGCGCACCGCCTCCGCCGGATGCCGTGAGCGAGTCTGGCCACGACGAGGAGCCGGCTCCGGAGCTCATCGCCGCATCTCCCGAGACGCCACCCCGCTCGAGACCCCTCAGCACCTCGACGGAAGAGACGAGAGTCGAGGACCTCTTGTCCAGCCCGGTGGTACTCGACGATGTTCCCCGAGACCATCTCGGCTTTCCCCTGACGCCGAAGAAGGGTCGGGGTATCCCCGAAGACGATGGCATGCGCCAGCTGAGAAGTCGAATTCATGCCATCAACGCCCGAACTATACCAGCCACCGAGAAAGCCAGGCTCATGCACGAGGCACTGCTAGAGGGGTATCGTTCTTCTCAAACAGCGTCCCGCGGCAAGGTGATTTTCGACAGCCCCGAGCCAGCCAGCGGCCAGGCCTGGGAGCATCCTACGTCTTCGGGGCCGCTGGATTCTCTCAAGTTCTGGAACGGCCAGTTTGGCGACTCTCCGGCTTCTGATAAGTTCTTCTTGACCGAGAGCGATATCGCCCCGACCTATGCGCCAATCCGCCAGTCCAAGAGTCCCGGGAGCGCCACTCCGACGCAGACGCCGTCGTCGCCGTACGACCTGAGTCCCCCGCTTGGGTGTCAGCATTACGAGCGTAATGTCAAGTTGCAGTGTTCCACTTGCAACAAGTGGTATACCTGCCGCTTTTGCCACGACGCCCACGAAGACCACAACCTAATTCGCATGGAGACGAGGAATATGTTGTGCATGCTATGTGGAACGCCGCAAAGAGCGTCCGACGTATGCATCAACTGCGGCGAAATGGCTGCCCAATACTACTGCAACATCTGCAAGCTGTGGGAGAACCGCAAGAACAAGCCCATATATCATTGCAACGACTGCGGCATATGTCGGCGCGGATTGGGTCTTGGCAAGGACTTTTTCCACTGCAAGGTGAGTTGAGGCGTGCTCTGGGTAGCTCTGGTGCTGCTTTGCTAACGGTTCTCGAGACCTGCCGTGCTTGTATTACGACCTCGATCGAAAGTTCACACAAATGCATCGAACGTTCAACAGACTGCGACTGTCCCATCTGTGGGGAGTACATGTTTACGTCGCCAAAGCCTGTCGTCTTTATGAATTGCGGTCACAGCATACACAAAAAGTGTTACGATCAACACATGAGGGTTTCGTACAAGTGTCCGATTTGCAACAAGAGCCTCGCAAACATGGAGACTCAGTTCCGCAACCTCGAAGCCGCCATCCAAAGCCAACCCATGCCTACAGAATTCCGGGACACCAAGGCCACTGTTCTTTGCAACGACTGCTCTGGGAAGAGCACGGTCCCATATCACTGGCTCGGTCTCAAGTGCTCCATTTGTCGGTCATATAACACCGTGGAGATTCAGATACACGGCGAGGGTAGCCGGGAACTCCAAGCCACTGGTGAGACGTCCGCTGCCGGAGCCGACATGGCCTCACAGCCCGTGCAAGATTCGACTCGGCCGACAGCCATTTCTGCAGGCTCACGCCTCGGCACATGGGTCCCTAACAGGAGGCGGCACTCTTCTCATGGCGTCGAGCTGCAATATCGCGTTCCGGATAGGATTGCGCGTTCCTTGTCGCCCCTTCCTTTGGGCATGGACACGCACTTGCCTCTTCTGGCTGCCGATGTGGACTCTGAAGACGATATTTTCGGCTTTTGGAGGGGCAACCAGGGGGATGATGATTCGAGCGACCAGGACGAGTCTGACTCTGACCAGGAGGATAGTGACGGCCTGCCAGGTGTGGACGACGACGAGGAAGACGACGAGGACGAAATCATTCTCATAGGGCACAGGTGATGGGGCCGGTTGGTGCGCATACGCATTGCATACGACTTATGAGTACGGAGTATCATGTTTAGGATGGGCATTTTTGCGGGCGTTGGAAAGACTGAGCTTGCTTTACGAGGTCATCTGTGCGGGAGTAAGGTTGGCATATGGCTTGAAGCATTGGTGTCGGGATGCCGAGGAGCCAGCGGTTGAGAAATGCATTTGGGTAGCGAACAAGGCTCCTCCGATCTGGAGTGCAAATATAGAAAAATACATAATAATCACCGCTCGTTTTCCTCCAACTCCAGTCTCCAGTGAACGCCGGTATCAGTCATTTCCCAATGTCAAATGCACAAGGCCATATCAGGACCGTCTACCTTGCTCCACTTGTTGGGCTTCCTGCCGCAGCTCCTTGACGACTGTCTACGGCGCGAATTTCAGTCAGCTGCGTGGTCATCACGTCAATCGCCGCTCCATCCACCTACTGCGAGGGCTTCGGGATTGACGCCGCGCTCGATCAGGGATATGCAGATAGACACAGCGCGGCGGTCGAGCTGGCAGTTCTGTGGCGCCAAGTCAGCACCCCCGCCGAGGGTAAGAGGGTTGGGAAACACCGACCAGGATTGTTCCGATCTCGTGGAGGACGTCCACGGCTTGCTGCGCGGCTGCGCGCTTGTCGGTTTCGGGGGGCATGGCGGGTGTATTTGAGGTTGATGTGCGACTGAGGGAGGGAGGATGATGGTGACTCGCGAGACTCCAGGGGGGGTGCATGGTGGGGTTGGAGGTGACGCGCAGGACGCGGCGTGGTTGGGCTTCAAGTACTCCGTATACTTCGTTCAACATGGGATATGCATTTCTACCTGCAACAATGCGCATGCTCGGGGAGCTCTCTTTGTATCCTTGGAAACAGATCTTAAACAGGATGCCGTAACCATGAGTCCGCATCCATTCATATTACATGGTGGTGCGCTGTCACAAAACCCCGGGCGCGTCCGCCTCGACGGTCCCGGGGTCCAAGTATACAACCCCTGGCATCAAGACAGCACATGCAAGACTATGATCTTATAATATTCATGGCTGAGTAATTTGCGCGACTCAAGACTTCATCGCCTCCACAAACAGCTCTCTCATCCCCTTCAGCAACACCACCAGCTCCCGCGACTCGTTGAGCTTCTCCAGCACCCTCTCTACAGCCTCCCGCTCCAGCTTCGGCCTGCAATGCTTGACGTCGTAATCCCTCGAGCTAGTCACCAGCTCGAACCACGCCTCCCTCTCCCAGCTCTTCTCGTCGATGTGCGTGTAGATGAACTTGAGGCGGTCGTCCTGCCCGGCGCCCTCGATCTTCAGGCACAGGTTCGTGATCCAAAAGTCCAGCTCGGGCACGTTGAACCGCGACTGCGCTTCTTGCTGGGAGGCAAAAGCGCGCTGCGCAGCGAGGCGGGTCTCTATCTCGGCTTGCGTCTGGGCGATTTGCTTCTTCAGGGTGTCGCGCGTGGCGAGGTGGTTGTCGCGCTGGGAGGCCAGGGACGAGATGGCCGTCTCCATTTCGCGTGTCTCGGCTTCTTCCTTCTCGATGGTTTGTTGGTGTGTCGACGTCTTGACCTGCACGATCTCGATGTCCTTTTTCTTCATGCGCTGGTCCTCTGTGTGCACTCCGTCAGTATCTTGCCATCGTAGCCTATGACGCTTCTCGCCAGTCCGTACCTTGAAGCTCGGCGACGTTCATGCGAAACTGGTTGCGCTCCTCCAGGACGCGCTTCCGTCCCTGCTCAATGAACGCATCGAACTTGGCGCTGAACTTGGCCATGCGGTCGCGCAGGTCGTCGAAGCCAAAGTTGATGCTCGGCAGCGAGTCTGCGGCGGAGGGCCCGACGGGCGCCATGGACGGGCGGCTGAGGCTCGTGGAGAGCGATGGCTCGAAGGCGGTCGCCATTTCGGAGTTTGCGTGCGATGCGCGTAGTTGGGTTGCACGAACTGGAAGATCTGTTGCGAATGCGTGGTGTGGTGTTGCTTGCTGCGATTCTCGCCTGATTGAAGCGTGGCAGTGTTTACCTCGAAATTGCTGTTGCTGGGTCGACGGACAAGGGTGTGGCGTACGCCCATCTTCTAGGCCAGTCACGTGCAGCCGTCGTGGAGAGCTTCACTCAAGGTTCACGATGAGAGTCCACTTCAAGAAAAGCTCACAAACGCGCTCAACTGCCGGCTAGAGTCATTCCGCCTTCACCAAGTTCCTTCTCATGATGCAAAACTAGATGCAAGCCAGACATTAAGGCCCCGTTTCGCCCACATCGCTGCGACCCGGCAAGCTCGAGATGAAGCGAAGAACCATCGCCACGTTCTTGGCACATTGGAAATCTTTACTTGGCCCAAATGGCTGAGCATCACCGGTTCGCGGACCTGAACCACGGCCACGTTGGATTTTTGACATACATCCCCTCGGACAACCCTGAAGATGGGCCGGGCTCGCTCCATACCTCCAGGCTCACTACCAGTTGTAAGTCAGATGAACTCTTCATGGCTCGCGCGCCTTGAGCTAACGTACTCTTCCAGCGCTTCATTTCAGCATAGTTGGATCATCTGCTCAGCTTTATCCGCCCTCAAAGTCGTCAACTCCAATCGCGTCGCCTCTCCTCTGGCGGGAACGCCGGCTTCAACAACGATGGCTTCTCAACTCTCACCCCGAGGCGTTCATGGGCAATCCGTCCCTGCGAGAATACCTCAAGGGCGATATGGGGCACTTCAAACGAACCGAGGAAACGACTCATCATAGACAGCTGCTCGCCATCGGTCAGATGGCAGATCTGAGAGACCATTCGGACGTCAAAAGCATGTCGTTATTGGCTGTCGCGACGGGTGAATCTGGAGAGCTACTGCGGCTCGCCCGCATTGATGAGTCGAAGTGGCAATGGGGAGAAAGCAAGGACGTTGTGTTGAATCTCTCCGTCATTGACTCTGTTCATCAAGAAGAGGAGACGATTTGGACCAGCGACTGCTTGCCGATTTCGCAAATCAAGTTTGCGACCTACTTTTCGCAATACAATTCCGTCCGATGGCTTCTCGTCCAAAAACCGACATCTACGACAATTCTGCAACCCGAATATCATCCAAGTCCTGTGCTAGATAGCAGCGCGGTGACAGAGTCAACGCTCCAGCGATCGTCCTACATCAACCCCAATCCGCTGTTAACCTTGCACAACCACCAGACTGGTGGAAACGCACATTCAGACATGAGCTTCAACCCCGCAGTCCTCGGTCGCCCACCACAGTTGGCCGTCATAGACGAATGCGGCTACTGGAGCATTTGGAACATCTTGGGGACCTGGCAAGTGGACAAGAAGACTTTGCGTCTGTCCCAGTATAAATGCGGTCACATTTTGGAGGGCATATTGGATGCGATTCCAACAAGCCCAGACTTCCCAGCCGAGAGGCATGGCTTGCTCCGTGTTGGACGATCTGAGGTTGACAAAACATACCGCGTTCCGTCTCGGCGTGCTGCAAACCTGGAGACGATAACGAGCCCGTCACAGTACATTCTGATGTGGAGCGCTGAGCGGTTTGAGGTTGCGGATCTCGAATCGAATACTTTGCTACCCAAGCTAGAGCTGCTGTTGCCGGTAACAGCCAGGCCTGACCGAATCCTTGATGTTCAACGCAGCCCCTTGCACGAGGATCACGTTTTCGTCCTGACGACGCGACAAGTGATATGGGCGGATCTCCATTGTCGAGAACGATTGTCAGAGGTTCCATCTAAGCCTACGATTTTGCTTTCTTGCTCGCACTTTGGCATCGGACATCAGGACATGAGAATGTCGGTTGCTCGAGCCTCGGACAACGATACAGACACCGCGCTGGTTTTCGCCTACTCTGCGAAAACTGAACAGCTGTGCGTTTACTGGTTCACTCTTTCTCCAGCTGACAAGCTTCCGCAATGGAGTCGTCATGTTACGCAGCTGCCAGGCAGCGGAGAAACGCCATCACGCACCAATATCCAGCTTCTTCGAGTCCTGCCAGCTGCACTTGAAGAGTCTCCGGAGTGTCCCCACATCGGTCCAGGGTCAGGTTATCTGCAGAGAGGCTCCAAGTTCTACCAAGTTACCATCTTGGGGGAAGACCTAAGTGTGCGATATTGCATCTGCACTACTTCTACCGACCCTACTCTCGAGGTCGTTCTACCCACGACACGTATCGGGTGGTCGAAGAATGAGCAGAGGCGCCGTTGGAAAAAGCAACGAAGATACTTCTTGCGCCATATCGGAGACACGTTTGTGGTTCCGGATGGCGTGAGTGACGCAAACATGGAGTCGCTTCTTAGGCACAGCGATGCAGACGATGATGGAGAACCCCAGCAGGCTCCTGAGGCTCACTCCTCGTCTGAGCCGCGGCCGGTTCTTCTAAAGATGAATAGGATTTCGCAATTCATTCGCGAACAGCTCGAACTGACCGTAGCACAGGGAGAGCTTGGACTCCCAGCTGCCATTTTCGAAGCCGTACAAGAGCTCATTAACGAAGGGTTACTCAATGGTATCCTGCCTCTCACAACATGGTGTGTCCACTACCGTCCCATATAACAAAGACCAATCGCTAATTATTTTGCAGGGCTGAGGTGGCAGACCAACTCGAAAGCCCTGTGGCGTACGGATTTCCGGATAATGGCATGGAGGAAGAGGTGGAGCGATTGTTTGACAGGTCTGACGATAGAGTTGTTGCCACTCAACTGCGAAGACATTATCCGGATGAGCTGCCAAATTCACTGCTCGGCTTGCCTTACCTACAGCGCCGCTTTTCCGAGCTCTGGTTGGACTCTACGGCGGATAAATTCCCCGAAGAGGTTCAACAGATCAGAAAAGTCTGGGTCTCTGAGATTGCTAGAGACGTTTTCCTCTCTAGCTACGGAGTCACGGTTCAGGACGTGCCTCTTCTCGGGCCCAGCAGCTCCGAGACTGGAGAGCGCGGTCAAGGAGACGAGCCATCGATACTTCCCAGCCAGTCATCACTTCGCAGCACGCAAATTGTGTCGTCTTCTCCGACGCGTCCCACGTCGACAGCCCTTTCTTCATCGGCTTCTTCGGACGCCGCTTTCCAGCGTCTGAAGCTCCTCGCCCCGTCTCTGGACCCTGGGAAGCTCGGTGCAGTCAAGCAGTCAAAGATCATTTCATATTGGCCGACTGAGCGCGGCGTCGATACCAAAGACTACATATCAAGCGTTGCCGTTGCCACGGATGAGAAGTTCAATGACGCAAGACAGCGACTACGAAAGATCGAGGCGAAGCGCAAGGCCCAGGCGGAAAGATACAAGCGGCCGGCTTTCATGAGGCAAGGCTTCCCCACGGGTGATGGACCGAGCCAAGAGGGCACCAGTCTCCCGATGAGGCCACCTCCGGTGCAGGCCATGTCCAGCCAGCAGGCAGTGCCCGACTCATCGCAGACGCAGGGACCGTTTGGGCCGTCGGTGACGATGAGCCAGCCTGTGCCGGGTATGTTTGGAGACAGGAAAAAGGTCAAGAAGGGGAAACGGAAGAGCGGTTTCAGATGAGGCAGCTATGGCTGGAAAGAAAGCTTGTGGTTTTGCTATGCGATGGCTTGCGGTTGATATGGTGATGCTCCAGGGGCTAGGTTTGGCCACAATACGCAGGCTGCGACGTGAATGCGGGTGTTCATTCTACGCAATAATTGTCCATGGCCTTCATATTGAATAGCTGAACATATATGTGCTTAAAATACCGCAGACGTTTTATAGATGAAGTCTACAGAGACGTGAGGTCTGGCGTGCGTTGCAGCCAGTGTAAGTTCTGTGTACAGTCCAGCAAGGTCATTCATTCCACGACGACGTAAGCGGGGCAGCCTCATCCCCACCACCTCTCTCTCACAGCCAGATCCTTCATCTTTTATATCACACTTTCAACATCACAACTCAACTTTTGTTTCTGTATCAAGGAGACTCGATAAGCGTGTAACTCGCCCGTGAGAAACATCAAACATGTCTCACTGCCACGATGAGCACGCGGGCCACGGCCACCATGATCATGAGCACGACCACTCGGACGACATCACGCCGGCGCTGCAGTCATCGCTATACGAGCAAATCAACTTTGACGAAATCACGACGCTCAACGAGTCGCGGCGGGACGCGGGCAAGGCGGTGGTGAAGAAGACGTGGGCGGAGCGGCTGGATACGGAGCCCGAGCTGGAGAGCGATGCGGATGAGCAGCTTCTCATGACTGTGCCGTAAGTTCTGCGTCCCCTTGGTTTTACGCACAAGTCCTCCCAGTTTCTACGCCTGCGACGGCTGTGTTCAGAGTGCTCGATCTACGTGGCAAGATCCATGCTAACGACCACGGCAGCTTCACGGCCCAAGTCAAGCTCCACTCCATCCTCCTGCGCACCTCGCCCGCGGCCTGCGCCCCGCGCACGCTGCACCTGTACGTCAACCGCGCGGACCTAGACTTTGCGTCGGCCGAGGACCTCGAGCCGGTGCAGAAGCTGGAGCTCTCGCAGACGACGGAGGTGCAGGAGATTCCCGTGAAGCGCGCGCTCTTCGGCAAGGTGCAGCGGCTGGGGCTCTTCTTCGTGGACAACTTTGGCGGCGGCGACGAGGAGGTGTCGCGGGTGAGCTACGTCGGCTTCAAGGGAGAGTGGACGCGGCTGGGCAGGGCGCCGGCGAATATCCTGTACGAGGCGGCGGCGCAGCCGGGGGATCACAAGCTGAAGGGGACGAGTGTCAATGAGATGGGGAGCGGCATTGGGGGGAGGGGGCCGGGGATGTGAGGAGATGTAAGGGTTTGTAGAATAATGAATATCACGAACGGAGGAAGTTTGACGCTAGAATATGATTCCCTAACATTAATATACGAGACTGCTGTTGTGAAGGGGCATCATCAATTGCCCAAGTCCCGCCAGCCTACCCTAGACACGCCCACAGCTTGTCGGCCCCACAACCCCGAGCCGCAGAATACCCGGCCTTCAATTGAGCCTCACCACCTCCCCAAAATTTCGAGATCGCGGAGCTGTCTATCCATCGCAAGCCTCCGCCGCAACACACACCACACACAGCAGCGGCCATGCCACCACGTCTACCCATACGGGTGGCCCTCCCGCGGCCATCCGCAATCCTCGTCCACGAAACCCCCCGCCGGCTGCTCCTCCCGTTCATCCCCCAGCGCGGCGTCAAGTACGGCTGGTCAACCGCTCCTCCGCGCTCCAAGCACCGGCGCTTCAACCAGCCCAACTCGGGGCTCCCCGCGCTGACGACGGGCCCCGCCGCGGCGCTCAAGCGCAGGGAGAACACGACGCCCCTGCGGGCCGGCGTCCTCGCCACCAAGAAGGGCATGACGAGCCTCTTCGTCGGCAAGACACGCGTGCCGTGCACTGTGCTGCAGCTCGACCAGGTGCAGGTCGTGGCGCACAAGACGCGGGAGAAGCATGGCTACTGGGCCGTCCAGGTCGGCGCCGGCGCGCGCCCGGGCCGCAACGTGACGAGCCCGATGCTGGGGTACTACGAGGCCAAGGGCATGGCGCCCAAGAGCGAGCTCGCCGAGTTCATGGTCCGCGACGAGGAGGGCCTGCTGCCCGTCGGCGTGCAGCTGCAGCCGGACTGGTTCCAGCTCGGCCAGTACGTCGACGTGCGGGCCAAGTCGCGCGGCATGGGCTTCGCCGGCGGCATGAAGCGCCACGGCTTCAAGGGCCAGGGAGCCTCGCACGGAAACTCCAAGAACCACCGCACCATCGGCACGACGGGCCCCTCGCAGGGCAGCGGCAGCCGCGTCTTCCCCGGCAAGAAGATGCCCGGGCGCATGGGCAACGACTGGGTGACGGTGCAGAACCTCAAGGTGCTCAAGGTGGACAACGAGCTGGGCGTCGTGCTGGTCAGCGGGGCCGTGCCGGGCCCCAAGGGCCGCACCGTGAAGCTGCAGGACTCCAAGAAGCGCAAGGCGCCCGCGCTGCCGTACAGGCAGAAGGCGCTGGAGGAGCTGATGGAGAGGCATCCGAATGCCGAGGAGCAGTTGCAGGCGGCGCGGGAGCGGCATCTAGAGATGAAGGAGCAGCGGCAGTCACGCGCGGCGGACTTGTAAGATCTATCGGGGAGATATGTATGAGGCGGGCGGAAATTACTTGAATGGAGTGTTCAAAAAGCGGGCTTGTATGATATAGAGATACACGGGCACTTCTACTGCTGCTACTGTACAGAAACTATTTTGTTCGTTGTATAAACGACCACCACAACATTCCCCATGCTGCGCCAGAAAACGACGGCTCTTCTGTTACTCTTCGTCTTTGCAACTCATCCCGCCGTCTTTGTAATTACTTGTTCAGAACACCTTGCTGCCTGAAACCCCTCGTCGCATGCGCATCCTCCTCCTCCTCCAACGCCGGCGGCAGCGCGACAGCCGCCGCCGCATCATCCCCCAGCAGCCCCCTAAACGGGTCCCCGCCCTCGAGCAGGTCGACCCATTCGCCGGTCCCGTCCATTACGAGGCTCCATTCCGTCGTCTCGAAGAGCGAGCGGCTCGAGGGCCGGTGGCTGGCGAACTTCATGACGGCGCTGCCCTTGGTGCCGCGCACGGAGAAGTAGATGTCGATGCGGCCCTGCATCTGGTTCATGGTGCCGCGGATCCAGGGGATCTGGTGCTTGAAGTAGACGTCGTCGCCGAGGAGGGCGCGGGCGCGCGGGGAGGTGCGCAGGGCGTAGAGCGTCGAGGAGACGACGGGCGACGACGACTTTTGGTAGTTGAAGATGGCGAGCGAGGAGACGGCCACGAGGGCGAGGAAGATGGGGAGGGAGCGGCCCCAGCGGAAGCGGACCTGCTTGACGTCTGCCGTTACCCAGTCAGTCAGTCAGTCAACATCCTTTTTCAGCGACGAGGACAGTCCGCAAACGTACCCGGGAGCTCACGATCAGCTCGTCGCGACATGAGCGGCCCGTCGCCGGCCCTCGGCGCGGGCGTCGCCCACCGCCTCTGCGCAGCTCCGCGACACGGATTCGGGGCATTGGCTCTGCATTCCCGCAGCGAGGCTGCTGCCAGCCTGCGCCGAACCACTCGCGACAGCATGGCTGCTGGCTGTTGTACGATTTCGAGGGGCGTGGATGTGGTGATGGGTGGTGGGTGGTAGGTGTCTGTGGTCTGGGGTGGGAGGTTTTTCGAGGCTCAAGTGGCACCAGCGCTAAGTTTAACTCGGCAGGGGTCCTCCGGCTTGTGGCGTCATCGGACTGCGCAACTCTACGGATACTTCGTACATCTTTACGACAGCTTCAACTTTACACGTGTTCAGCTTCATCTCCTCTACCCTTTCCCCATGATGCAAGGCTAGCCCCGGCAGCAGCATCGACCAACCCGCAAAATGGCAGAAACCAAGCGCTCAACCGCCCGGCTGCGGCGCACGTTCCGCTACCCCAGCGACGGCGACTCCGACGTCGAGCCCGAGGCCATGGACGAGCAACGTAAGCTTCCCCGCCCATCCCCTGTGACCATCCGTCAGAGAGATATCGCTTACACGACCTCCCAGAACAAGAATCCCTCATCACCCGCCTCGCCGCCGAAAACACCGCGCGCAACGCCCAGTTCCGCCTCATCCTCCTCGCCCTCCCGCTCCTCTCCGCCCTGCCCTACGTCCCGCTGCTCTTCCGCCCGCGCGGCAGGCTGCTGGCCCTCCTCGCCCTCACCTCCCTCCTCGCGACCGCCTACCTGCTGCGCCGCCTGCCCCCGACGCTCACGGGCATCGCGCCCCTCGACGCCTGGTCGCGCAGGGAGGACGTCGCCGCCGCCGCGCGGGATGCGAGCGTCTGGCTGCGGCAGCGGCAGCGGGGACGGCGGAGGGGGGCGCCGGCGCTGGACGATGGGAGGTCACCGCTGGACATGTATCTCCCGTACCTGAATGTTGGGCTCACGGCTGTGCTGGTGCTGTTGGGGACGGTGGCGGGCCGTGGGACGGGGAGCTTTGGCTGGGTTGGCATTGGCAACTTGCCGGCCATTGTATACGGCGTCGTTCTCGCTTCCAAGGTCGTCATGGGGAGCGTAGACCCGGAGAAGGAGTTGTCTGCCCTGAAATACCAGTACAAGGGCGCTTGATACCACTGCATCTTACACAGGGAGCACGAATAGAACAGTCGTGTGCTGTATCTTGCTCTCCTCGAAATCATTTTTTTTCCTTTAGTCCAGCCAGTTCAGCATCTAGGGCCGTGTCCGTTGTCCTTCATCCGTCATATCTCGAGGTCTACATATCTATCGAGTCATTAAACCGCAAAATGCCGTGATTCTTCAAAACGCCGTCCACGCCCTTGGGTGGCCGCGGGAACGGGTCCGATAGCGGGCTTGCGGCGGGCGAGTCGGTCGACTTGTCCATTACGAGCGCCAAGCCATGAGACTTGATGGCATCGACAAGTGCAGGCACCATTTCCTGCCAACTGTTAGCATCACGCCATGTGCACCATGTAGCAATAGACGCGAGAGCCTTACCAAGAGCCGAGAATAGCACATCAGCCCCATGAAGTTGTTGCTCTGCGCGATCCGCACCACCTCTTTGATCGACGAACTTCTCCTGCCACTGCTCTGCAACCTGTTCCCGTCCGACAGATTCTCCTCCCTGCCCAGGTCGTTGCACAGGAACACCGGGAAGTTGGGCTGCTTCCAGTTGAGCGCTGTGCACAGGCGAGGGTTGTAGCTGCTGAAGACCATGGAGCGAGCCACATCCGGCGAGTGAAACTGTGCCCTCTGGGCGCGGGCATGGTCAAAGACGGCCGTGAGAATGGCATCCACGAAGGCATTTACTTCCAGGGCCGGGCCGAGAGCCAGTGCCCTCTCCTCCTCTGGCGTTGGATATAGGATCTGAAGATTGACATGAACGCCGAGCGGCAGAATCGACAGAGCCTCCTTGAGCGTGACGCCCGCGGTTGCCAAAATGTGATAGATCTCGGCAACGTTCTCGGCTGTCTTTGACGGAAGGTTCGGGAGCTCGGCGCGGCTCGTGCTTCGGGCTGTAATGGCCAAGAACTGCTCCAGTGACAGCCGGCACACAGGAATCTCAAGCCCCCCGCAGGCTATGGTCCACTGCGGCCAAATGATGGGCACTCCGTCGCTTGTGTATTGCACAAACAGCCTCACATAGTCGCCGGAAAGGCTTGATCCAGTGACAACAGCGCTCGTGGGTTGGTTAAACTGGCTCGTGGCTTTCCAGTACGTCTCGAAATCCGTAATCTCCAGCGGCTGTCCGTTGAACGGCTTGATAACTTGCGTGCTGAAACTGATCTGTCCAATAGCGCGCAGCCGGGGATCAAACAGGGGGAGGCAGCAGCTTGAGCTGCCTTGCTGCGTCTTGAAAGCGCTGGGTAGCACCACCGTCTTTGCGATGACCTTGGCACCGTACGTGGGGAAGACGTCGAAATCGAGAGAAAACGTGTCGAGATTATCAACTTGGAATGAAACAATGCGGGTATCTTCTTGAAAGGGTAGGATAATGTTTTTGGGAATGAGATCGGAGATCTTGGACGAGATTGTGAGGCGCGCTGCGGGATATTTCCCGTCTTGGAAGAAAATCAACGGTTGCTCCTTGGTATCCTCAAAGTTGATTTGCACCACAGTCTTGGTATCGAGGAAGTTGTGGCCGTATCTGCGCAGAGGGATTATGGGAGGCGGCAGTTCGAGAATGGGTATCGCATCGGGATCCAGAGACATCGGGCCAGGGGCAGTACTGCTGTCCATCGGTCCAAGGGGCTGTGCTACCAACGGACTGGCTCGGATCCGCGTGTTGAAAGGTGTGAGCAGCTGCATGCATGCCAGATGGCCCTCCCAGGCAGCGTAGTACATTGCTGGCAGGTCCTTTTCGTCCACAATATTGACATCCACGCCAAGCTTGAGCAGTGCTTGAAGACAGTCGACATTGCCCTCGCTGGCCGCATGGACGAGCGGGGTCCAGCCATAGAGCTTGTCAATCTGGTCGAGATCCGCTCCATACTGCTTCAAGAGCAACAGCAGCTGCGACGTCTTGCCGGCCCGTGCTACCAAGTGCTGAGGATACAGGCCTTCAGCATCCGGCATTAACTTGGCCCCGTGCTTCAGCAGGAGGCCCACGACCGGCTCTGATCCGTGCTCACAGGCCAGGTTGAGGGGGACATGATCGGAGTCTGACACGGGGTCGATGCGTGCCGACTTGGCGAGGAGACGTTCGATGCAGTCGAGGTGCCCGTGTATTATGGAGTGTATCAGAGGGGTGAAGTTATCATGGTCGATGAGGTCAATCGTTTCAGGGTTTGCTGGCACCGGTTAGCTGTGTCAACGAGCCGGCGGTCTTGCAACTTACCACCCAATAACACTTCCAGCATCTCGAGCCGGCCGTGCAAGCTGGCATAGTGCAGGGGAACTCTGCCGTAGACGTCTGTTCGGTCCACAGCAACCCCTGCCTTGAGGCCCCATTCGAGAACATACTGCCTACCGTAGATTGCTGCCTGGTGCAGACAGTTGCGTTCGTTAATGTCGTCGTAGGAGTGAAGGTCGACAAGGCCGGTGTCAAGCAGCACCTGTAGAGACTCCCGAGGTGCGTCGTGTATTGCCGTCAAGAAGGTCCGAGTGAGGCGGTCCATCAGAGAGATGTCGCCGTCGCTGACATCGCTGGCGGGCTGCATCTTGGCAACGAGGTCTCGCAACGATTCCAGGTTTCCGGTGAGGACGGTGTCGAGGAGTAGTGTGTCGGCATCGCCCTCATCCGTGCCCATGAAATGCTGGCTCGTCACGACGTGGCCGGACCCTTGGAAGTTAACCTGGATTCCATCCGACCAGGCGCCGAGCTCCTGCAGGCTGGTGGTGGCCTGATCCGAAAGCTCACTTATTACGGTGGCATTGAAGAACGGCTGGACTTCGACAGCCCTGGATAGGTAGAGTTCCTTCGTCTTGGACTTGGAGGTCTTGTCCCACTTCTTCAGGATCTTGGAGAAGGCGGTGCCATTGATCTCGACAAACTGCTGCAGCTTGTTGAGGTCCGTAGCAAACTGTTGAAAGCCTTCTTCCAAAGTCGTGAACTTGGAGGAGCGCCTCGAGACACCCTGCCGTGTTTGAAGCACCTTCTTCTTGTCGAGAAGCGTCTTGAGGCGGATCTTGAGCTGTACCGGGGGTGTGAGTTGGCGTGTCACACAAGAACAGTTCAAGCATTGGGCTGACAAACCTCGGCTTCCTTTTGGAGGTAGAAGGCGTTCACTTTGTCGAGCTCGCGTTCCTGAATAGACGAGTCAGCAACCTTCTCGAGATGCGCCAATTGGACCGAGGCTCTCACCAGTTGGAAGAAGAAGGTGGCTTTGTTGGCTTGGAGGGCCGCCTGGGAGTCCACGGGCGTGATAGAGCGATGGACATCATTTTGTGCAGCTAGTGTCGGGGTCGCAGAGAGCTTCTTGATGAGCTACATGGCACAACGTTAGTGGTACAGACCAAGGATTCCTGGGCGTCGGTGGCGCGGAGACAAGATGCCACCCAACATGGCAACGTCGAGGGCGTACGGTTCCGTTCCAGGCTAGTATTGCCGAGATGCAGAATACGAAATGCCGGGGACGATCAGGCAGTGAGTGATTGGAGAGAAAGCACGCACCTTTTTGAGGGCCTTGTAGTTGACAAAGCTGGCAGCATACTCGGGGACCTCGAGCTGGCGCTTCTGGATCTGCTTGCCGAACTTCCTGCGGAGGGAGAGGCATGTCGTAAGCCCCAGGCACTACGCGACACGGCGGAGGAACGACTTACATATTGCGGCTCGGCGCCCCGGACGGCCGCGAGTCGGGGAACTGCTTGCAGACAGATACAACAGGGCCGGAGGCGGGGAGAGCGTTGTAGGGCGAGTCCTGGCCTGGAGAGGGGTGGTCAAGGCAATCCCCTCATGTAAGAGCGACGCGGGATGGTGCAGGCAGGGCTTCAACAAGACATGGCACAAGGGATTTTCCGGCGCCAGACCCGGGAGGTTGCGGGGAAGGGGGACCTGTGCAGGTCGACAGGTTGGTCAGAGGCTGGCTGTGACGTTGGACGACTAGCAGCCGTGCCTAGTTATATGCGGTGCGAGGCAGGCCGTGCAGATGTTGCAGCCTCGTTCGGTATGTGCTTTCAGGAAGAGCAGCCGAGTGGCGAGCTGAGCCGCGAGCTGCGTGAGCCGGACGGCGTAGCGCAGGGTTGGCGTTTGTTTGGCTGTCTGCAACTGAAATGAGTGAGACCGTGCAGCCGCGTATCCTTGGGCACGAGTACGGCGATCGGCAGCGGTGCAGGGCTCTGCAGAATACAGCAGTATCTCTTCCTGTCGTCCTGGGCAGACCAACCACGGCAGACACGATGGTGGTGCGCTTCGCCTGTGCCGCGATTGGGCCTCGTTGGGTGATGCTATGAGGCGGCTCGTTGGTCCTGATGCAAGGTGAGAGAGAGGACAAAGTTTTGGCTGCGAGTCCAGCCATACCTTCTTCGCTGGCCGTCCTTCCGCCACCAACAGAGGCTGCTGCAAAGTGCTGTATGTTACCTCAGAAGCGGGGGCGAGCGACTTTGTTCGTGTCCCAACGGCCGTCTAGTTCATCATGGCTTGCATTACCGGTTGCAATAATTGTTGCACGCGCGGGTCGTCGAGCATGTCCAGCTGCGGTACCCTAGACCTGGAATGCCGTTACCTGCAGCATCCACGCCATCCGCATGCCACCAGGAGCCGCAGTGCCGCAGCTTAGCCGTATAGCCAGACTCCACAGAACCTGCACGGAATCTGTTAGCTGAGAAACTTCCTCCCCGGCCACGTGCATCGAGCCTCTCCTCATCGCGCTACTGGCTCTAGCGCTGTGCCGAATCTGCATCGACTACTGCGGTCTGGCGTCCAATGGTCGTGCCGCACCTGGCCCCGTGCTCGAGCGATAGGTGACATCTATCCAGGCAGGCAGACAAGTGCAGACAGAGGGACGTCGTTCTCTTCAGTTCACGTGAACGGTTGCCTTGTTCATACGGGTACTTTGTGCGTACTTCCTGCCAATAATCTTTTCCGAAGCTAAGTGTCATCGCGCTCTCGGCCCGCATCTCCCCGCTCAGCTTCTCCATCAGCGCAAGTCAGGAACAAGCCAACTCGCCAACGCTTGCCTTCATAGCTCGCATCATGACGTCGCGCGTGCGCTATTCGCATGTGAATGCCCTTGGAGGAAGGAGATGTCCAGCATCCAGGCAGATGCGATTTCCACACAGGGACTTGTACAGGCAAGGGGGTTCTCCGTTCGGAGCACTTCATTCTGATTCTGGGAATCCGAAGCTATCGTTTGATGGCAATTAATCGGCAGGGCCTCGAGCGCTACCATACACAATCTCCAGTATCCAACAAACTGGGCAGCTGTTGGCTGCTTCCACACATCCCGTCCATCAACAACAATGCGAACCGGACGATGGTTCTGCATAGACAGAGGCGTTCAGCTTCAGCTCTTCTTCTCAGTCGATTCTCCCTTCGCCGGGTCCACCAGGCTATCAGCCATGGCCTCCGCCGCCGCCTTCTTCAGCCTCTCGTTGTCGTCGGTCTTACTGTCGGTCTTGTTGTCCTTCGGCTTGTCCTTATCCTTGACCTCCTTCTCGTCTTCGCTATCCCCCAGGCTGAACGGGTCGTTGTCGGTGACTGGGCTCGGCTCCACCGTAGAGAGTGGCTGCCACTTGCTCGCCTTGGTACCCGACGAAGGCGTGTCTTTCGGTGGCACCTTGGGCGAAGCGTCGTACATGTTAATCTCCTCGGTCTCCTCCTTGAAGCCCACCCGTCGCCCATCGCTCGGTCTCGGGGAAGACGAAGGTGGTGGCGGCTTGTGCAGGCCAGGGTTCACAGGGCGGTTGGCCGGTGCTATCAACATGTTAGCGCCTTGTTCCTCCATCATGATAACGCCCGACTCACTTCCATCTGCGGAGAATCTCATGCCCGCAAAGTCGTCGCTGAGAACCTGTGGGTCCGCGTCGTATCTGTCATAGTCACCGCTCCTGCGGCTGGGCTCTCCTGGGCGTCGGAAGGGCTGCCCCTGTCTTTGCGTGGACTCTTCGCTCTCGTCAAAGTTCTCCTCAATCTTCTTCCTCAGGTTTGTGATCCATCCGTTGACCTTGGTCTGAGTGTCGAGGAACCCTTTGCGCAGGTTCTCGCGAATCACGGGTAGATCGTCGTCAATGAAGCTGTGGTCGCGGTCGTCGTCGTCCAGTCCCTGTTGCCTCTGGGCGCCACGCGAGCGGTTTGCAGTCCGAGCCTCGTACGCGCCGACGTTGTCGTAGTGCTCTGCAAGTTGTCGCGCGTACAGCTCGTCTGCCTCGAGTTGCGTCATCTCTGGCCGTCCCTCGGGTCGACGGGGCTGAGGAGGCGGGACATCTTCGGGTTCGTTCCTGACGGCGTCTGGGTCGGTCATTTCTGCAGCGAGGTTAGACCGTGAGACCGTTGCCTCTGCGATGCTTTGGAGCACTTACCCAGCAGCGCGTTGAAGGCTGGTTCTACCTGTCCTCCGCTGGCTCTCAGGACAGCCTTGATCACGGGATCCTCCACGCCAGGGAACGCTTCCTTCAAAATCATCACGTTCTTCTGCGCCTCCGTCAGGGGGCGAGGAGGTTTGGGCGGAGGGGCTTCGGTCGATGTAGCCGGAGGAGTCGATCCAGCGGCGGGCGTCGTCGTGGAAGCAACCGTGGTCCCATCCTCGCCGACGACGCCCGTCTCCTGAACATCGTCGTCGTCCATCTCGAGGGGCCGAGCTGTGGTGGGCGACTCGGCGCCGCTCTCTGCCGTGGGTTTGTTCTGCATGGCCTCAACCTTGTCAGCAAGAGTGTCGCAGAGTGCAGCATGCAACGACAAGGTAGGTGAAATAGGAGGTTGCACGAACCGTTTCCGCCGGAGCTGCCATTGTCTGAGAAGCCGCCGATGCTAAGCCCTGGTTGCACTCTTTCTGAAGCTGTTGTGTTTGTGTATTGTTTAGATCAAGGTCGGGGTCAGGAAATTGGCAACCGGATGTCGGTGCAGCCTGGATGTATTGCCCTGTGATACCGGCGAGGGGTTGCAGCTGGGACGCGCCAATGATGACGTGCCCCACAGGCTGCAGCACAGGGGACCTTGCCAAGCCACAGCTGTGATGACGCTTTGCCACATGCCACTTTCAAGCCACTTTCGACTGTGCGTGCGGTCTAGGGTAGCTTCTGCTCCACGACCACGACATTCGCCAACAACGTTGAGAGGGGCGCTTGTTGATCTTGGACGTATGCGAGAGGCTCATGCGATGGGACGTGACAGTTTATCCCTGGCGGCCCTATGAAGCTTACTCTAGGTAGACTGCTGTGGCTGGCCAATTAGTCCGCTTGTGAGTCTCCGGCTCTAGAGTCGCCCAGCATGGCTGAGTTTGATCTCGACTCATCCTTCATCCCTGCCCTGCACAAGCCTGCGGCTCTGTTGCCCATTGCGAAACACCGCGAGAGTCTACTATATGTCGTCGAGACATATCCCGTTACAATCGTCATTGGCCAGACTGGTTCGGGCAAGACCACGCAGATACCCCAGTTCCTCGAGAGCGCAGGCTGGTGCTCAGATGGCAAGATCATTGGGGTTACGCAGGTGAGTGTGGGCGTCTCTTCTCCTGTCGTGGCGAGAGACTAACAGTTATCAAATAGCCCCGACGCGTTGCAGCCACGACTGTCGCGGTGCGAGTTGCCGAGGAAGTAGGATGCGAGATTGGCAAGGAGGTCGGCTACTCGATCCGCTTCGAAGATGTCACATCATCCGCCACGCGTATCAAGTTCCTCACGGATGGCCTGCTTATCCGAGAGGCGCTTGTCGACCCCCTGCTGAACCGATACTCTGTGATTATGGTCGACGAGGCCCATGAGCGGTCCATCAGCACAGACATCCTGCTCGGCTTACTCAAGAAGATTCGCAAGAAGCGTCCCGAGCTTCGCATCATCATCAGCAGCGCCACGTTGCAAGCCGAGGAGTTTCTCAAGTTCTTCACACACTCCAGCGATGAGCAGGCGCCGAAAGAGGACGGAGAGAAGAAGGACGACGTTGCCAAGATAGTCAGCCTCGAAGGGCGGACATACCCCATCGACGTCCTGTACCTGGAGTCACCGGCGGAGAACTACCTTGAAAAAGCGATCGACACGGTCTTTGACATCCACACGCAAGAGGGAGAGGGCGACATATTGGTATTTCTGACGGGTCGGGAAGAAATCGACGATGCTGTCCAGGCAACCTCGGAGAGAGCTGCTCAGGCCGGCAGTCGATATGGCGCCGTACAACCGCTGCCACTATACGCGGGCCTGTCAACGGAGCAGCAGATGTACGTGTTTGACAAGCCACCGGAGGGAACACGGAAGGTCATCTTCTCGACCAACATTGCGGAGGCGTCTGTCACCATCGACGGCATCGTCTATGTCATCGACAGCGGCTTCGTGAAGCTCCGTGCCTACAGTCCAACGACGGGGATCGAGTCGCTTACAGCAACCCCGATATCCAAGGCTTCTGCATCGCAGCGAGCAGGACGAGCAGGACGAACTAAGCCGGGGAAATGCTTTCGACTTTACACGGAGCAACACTTTGAGGCGCTACCGGAAGCCAACGTACCAGAGCTCCAGAGATCCAACTTGGCGCCGGTTATCCTGCAACTAAAAGCCCTTGGCATCGACAACGTCGTTCGGTTCGATTTCCTGTCACCGCCGCCCTCAGAACTCATGTCCAAGGCCCTGGAGCTACTGTACGCGCTGGGAGCCCTGGACGAGTATGCCAAATTGACGCGGCCGCTGGGCTCTCGGATGGCGGAGCTCGCAGTTGAGCCCATGATGGCCAAGACATTGCTGTCGGCACAGTCGTTTGGCTGCCTCAGCGAGATTCTCACCATTGCTGCCATGACGAGCCTCGGCGGCAGCGTATGGTTCTACCATGATGGCGAACAAAAGCGGATGGAGAGCTCAAGGCGCAAGTTCGCCGCAGAAGAAGGCGACCACTTGACGCTCCTCAACGTGTACACGGCCTTTGTGACAAAAGGCAAGAAGGAATCTCGCTTCTGCCACGACAACCACCTCAACTACAAGTCCATGACACGGGCCGTCAGCATCCGCGGCCAACTGAAGCGCTATCTCGAACGCTTCAATATCAACGTCGACGAATCCCTCGCATCGCAACCCAAGGATGACACCTCCAAAAAGGCAGAGCAGATCCGACGGTGCCTTACTTCAGGGTACTTTGCGCACGTGGCGCGGATGCAGCCCGATGGGACGTACCGCAACGTCGAGGGCGGGACGGTGCTGCATGCGCACCCAAGCTCGCTGATGTTTAACCGCAAGGCGGACTGGGTGGTTTTCCACGAGGTGATGGAGACGGGGGAGAAGACGTTTATCAGGGACATTACAAAGATTGAGAAGGGGTGGCTGCTGGAGTATGCGCCGGAGTTTTACAAGGTGACTGACACGAGGAGTTGAGAGGTCGTGTTGTTGCACGGGCACAATTTAGGCCGGCATCGACGCTTGGATAGTCCAGAGAAGATGTAGCATGGAGTCATATGCAAGATGGACGAGGTGGCTATTCATGGCCGGAGACAAGCCAAGAATCATGGTGTCACGGAGCCTGAGATGTTGAATAACTGCCCTTTGAATTGCGAGGCGTCGTTTAACAGCCAAGTTTCTATCTGTCCCCCTCGTCGCCCTGCCCGAGGCGCCCCCCCGTCCCCAAAGCCCGTTGAGTACGCATCGCCCTCGTCGTTGACGAAGACGGCATGCGCCGTGGCGCACGCGACGTGCACCGCCTCGCCGATCCTGGGCACCGCCGTCGGGCGCAGGCAGATGCGCGGCGTGTTGCGCTCGTCGCAGCGGATCACGGCCTCGTCGCTGAGTTGGCCGTTGTGTATCTGGCCCCAGACCATGCACTGTCTGTCCGCCATGGTGGCGGCGGAGAGCTGGCTGTAGCTATCACCAGCAGCGACCTGGACGGATCGTGTATCCGCTGGAAAGCTTCCAGTCGGGAGCGCCGTCGGGGTCGACTCAAAGGGGTTCAAGAACTCATCGTCATCGCCACTGGATCCGCGTCTACGTCACGGACGCCGGCCTCTTTCCGCGCCGTTTCTCGGCCCAGGGCGCCGTTGTCGCTTGACTTTCTATGTCACTACCTTGCCACGAACAGCCAAAGCGACGGTATGCATCCCGCCGCACGACAGCTGCACGGCATGAAGCGAGCCCTGGCCGTCTGGGTCGAGATAGTGTTTGAAGGGGGGCCAGAAACTCCTTGATGGTGGGACCGAGTCCAAGTTCGCCATTCTCGCCGCTTCCGAAGACGTACACTTGGAGCGCTTCGGTTGGCCGGTTGTTGATAGGCTCTGGAGGACGGATGCTGGAGGGAGTGGTCTTGACCTTCTTGGACGAAGCGCCTTCTGCTGTGGTCGCCTTGCGATTCGAGCCGGTCTTTGTTTGCTTGGGTGGCTGTTCCTCTGGCTCGACTGCCCTTTTGGCCGTTTCTTGCTTGCGCTTTGGAGTCGTAGAGGCCTGGCGTGTCTGTATTCGTGAACTACTGTTGGCTTTTGTGTTTGCCTTGTTGTCGAGCTGCTGCTTTGTAGGACGATGATGGAAGGCGTGGCGGCTCAAGAGCCGTCCAGGATAGGTATCCAAAACTGAATTGACAAAGTGGTTGGAGTGATTCCCAAAGTCACGACCAAGGCACAGTGATGTTGGCGAGGGCAGTGGAGTTGAATATAAGCACCCGTCGGCTAGAAGCACTCGCTGTCTTCGAATATCGATTCAAGGTATCGAGGGCCCAGCCACGATGGTTTTTGAGTAGACAATGCAGAGCACAAACAAGCCGTCAAGACTCAAAGAAAGAGGCAGGTCTGCGATGCAACTGTGCCGTCTTGGTCTTGTGAATGAAGCTTCGGACAAGATCGCGCGACGACGCTGAAGAAAAGAAGAGGCCGCTGGAGGTATGACAGATTGCAACGAGAAATGTGCACCCATCTCGACAATGGTGAATAAGTAGCGATTGTATTCATCGCTGATGTCACCGGGCGACCGCACTGGCGATGCCAACTCATTGTGTTCACGGGCTGCGCCATCCGAAGCACATGGCGAAAATGGCAGCCAAATTTATTCACCGTGCCATTCAGCTGTCATACCGAGCATGTCCAACTGAATTGAAGCGACGCTGCAGAGTGCTGGTGAAGATGGATGGTCCATGTTCCAGCAGCATGGCTTGTACGAAGTATGTGCGTCTGCTGATGAGGCTGCAGCATCGACACATTATTTATGTGCGACCAGTCTCCGCCGCATGGGACAGGCCACAGCACAGGGCAGTTGGGCAACAAGCCGTGCAATGCAATCCAACAAGGACACCGTGAGTACGGAGTAGTCGGTATTAATAGCTGCTGGCAGGGGACTCGGGAGTGAGCAAACCGATGGGTATGCGCACACTATCGCTGCTTATCCACGGACTGACCTGCTGCCTGTGCTGGCGAGCTTGACTTATGAACGCCGTATGTGTGTGCCCTCTCATGTTTCCATCGGCAGAGACAAAATACAAATCCGGCATGATGTCGGTGTGCGACATGTCTGTAGGGGGCCCGATGAGGCTTTGCGCAGGGCGAGGAAGGCAACATCAAAGGGCTCTCCATCAGTCAACTTTGTCCATTCACAGCCGATAAGGACCAGACGCCGAGTAAACACGGCCAGGGCGCATCGGATAGACTCCCATGTCACTGGCGGTACCGGCGGTAATTATCCTCATGCGCTGCCACAGTGGTGTCTGCTCCCGGTCCGAGATGCCACGATCCGGGCAGAGTCATGTTCCGTGGACAGTGGCGGCTCCCTCCGCTTCCCCTCACCTGTCCTCTGGTTCATCTCGGCTCCGACGCTCCTCTCATCTCGGTGCTGCTGCGCAATAGGCCAACCGTCGAATCTGCTCAAGCTGCTTCTCTCCAGAGGACCAGACCTCGAACCTGGTGAGGGGCTCGCTGGGCTTCCAGAGCCACACGTCGCTAGCTGGCAAGCGGACTAGCGTCAGGGGCTACGTTGCCCATCGCACAGTGCCAGTCGCGTCACCGCCGCTGCCAAAACGGCCGCCAGATTGGCGGTGATTGCGCCGTCCAGGGCCGTGGTCAGTGAGGGGAGATACGGTGCCGCGCGTGGATCAGCGACTTGTGGCGTGGCTTTCCAACTGCAGCTGGCCACTAGCTGCCCTGGAGGCACCGCGTACCTGCATCAGACCCCTGCTGGCGCGCTCCTTTTCTGCAGACCAGACGTCCGTCGTGCAGCGCCAACAGCGCCGCCTTGTTGGACCTTGAGCTTCCAAGGCCGTCTCGACGTCGTCTGTCACGGACGATGGATTCGCTGCCCGCCGCAGCCTGGCCCCTGCTGCAGGCAGGTGGTGAAAGTCCCTGCCAATAAACCGCGCTACGGAGGGACAATTGTGCGCTGCCTGCTCTGCCACTCTGCCACACCTCGCTGGACGAGAAATTAACCGCCCCCCTTCGGTGCAGGCCCTGGTCGGCCTCTGAACCGCCGTGTCCAACCTGCCAGGGCCGCTCCCGCGCTGTCTCATTCGCTGCGAGGACGCCTGCTGCTAGCCTCGGGG
This sequence comes from Tolypocladium sp. Sup5 PDA-1, assembly GCA_000750105.3. Classification (NCBI taxonomy): domain Eukaryota; kingdom Fungi; phylum Ascomycota; class Sordariomycetes; order Hypocreales; family Ophiocordycipitaceae; genus Tolypocladium; species Tolypocladium sp. Sup5 PDA-1. The sequence continues at coordinate 205,944 of JPHH03000041.1, forward strand.
CCCTGGGCCTATCATCTCCCACTGACGGGCACTGTATCCGTCCCCCCTTCACTGCTCCACGCCCAATCTCAGTCTCGTTGTTGTCGACGGTGTGTCCAGCCTGCCTCTCCTCCTCTCCCTCTCTTCTCTCCCCATCGTCAGTTTTCCTTTCGACTGTCGACCGACGGCATCCTCGTGCAACCGCCTGCCAGCAGGCTCGTCATTCTTTTGGTCTTGTCTTTCAGGCTCTTAGTCACTCCTTTCGTTATTTTCCTGCTCGCCAACCCGCGAGTCACTCGTTACTTCGGAACGCGCACCGTCATTGGCACACTCTGTTCCCTAATTGCCCCCCCGGATCAGCGACGATAGAACACGGCTTCCTTATTAATGTCCTGCCATTTACGACAATCTCGACACCAAGATACGCATTCGATATACATCTTATGGCCATGAACACTCGCTTTTCTACTTGAATCAAGAAGACGTTGTTATTTTGGGTCTGGACTGCACTGCATTGTTTGGGCAGCGGGAGCAGGATCATGGAGCTGTTCCCTGCACGCGACGAGAGCCACACGGCCATGGGACGGGCAACCTTCAACGGCGATGGATACGCCATGCAGCCCCGTATCAACCTGCGTCGGAATGTCAGCTTGGAGCCGCCAGCCGCTGCAGGACTGCCCGCCCAGGTGGGCAAGCGCGACTGCTCGGGCAATACCTGCGAGACGAATAACAACACCAGCATCACCAATCTTGCCATTATTCTTGGCATCGTGTACGTGCAGCCAGCTCGCCTCGTTGTCTATTCCACCATGTCGCTAACGCGCAAACAGGATCCCCGTCATCGTCGCCGTCATCGTACTCATCTTTCTTCACCGCAGAAATGTCCGTCGACTCAGGATGGAGGATGCCAAGGACTCCAACGGGGGCCTGGATTTCGGCCTGGAGGACGCCCCTCGCAAGGGAGGCAAGCGCAAGAGCCTGATGTTTGGAGGAGAAAAGACGGCCCACCGGCCCGGCCAGCTCTCCATGGACATGAACCTGTCGTCGCCATACTTGCTCCCCCCCGGTGTGCATCAGTCCCACGACTCTATCCATTCCTTGGCTCGCACGTTCCCTAACGAGCAGGATCCCTACCGAACAGTCAAGGAATACACCAACAGCGAGACCGGTTCCATCAGGTCGTTCAATCCTTCAAAGGATCCGTTCAGTAACAGCAAGCGCGCCTCCATCATAACTAGCAGGTCCATCAAGACGCCCATGATGCCTCCGCCCCGGACGAATTCGATGCCCAAGTCGCCCGTTTCCCCCGACGACAAGATCAATCCGTTTGCCACCCCTACCACGCCTGCGCCTAGCCGCCAACTACCCTCGCCTGCAGCCATTCAGGAGCCCATTCGCCCACTTCAACCCATCGTCCCTGAGATTGGCACAGTCTCTTACCCCGACGACAAAGTTGGCGGCGGCCTTAACATGCCGGATATTCTGCCACCGCCTGCGGCATTGTCCAGGAACTCACAGCCTGGGTTATCCGAGCTCCCAGCAGACCACGGCAGGGCTGAACTGCCCGCTCATGCGCAAGACTCGAGCATCGGCGTCGCTCATACTGGGGGTGACGACTTTCACTTCCTCCCAGCCCATGAGACGGGGCCGGCCGGCCTAGGACTCGATCTGGATCTTCCCAAAATCCCGTCGCCGACATTTGATCATGCCGTGTCGGCTGATCCTCATGCGCTGCACTTTACGCCTGGACAAGCCCACTCATACGACGACCATGCAAACCAAGTGGAGAACCCCCAGATCAGAACGTCGCAGTACTCTGACGAGTTTGAGGAGGATGAGCGCGGCCGCGGCATGCACAGACAGACTTCTTTGGACTTCCACGCTCAGCAGCAGCACCAGCAGCAAGGTCTGGGCGTCCCACTACAGGAGGCGAAGAGGCTCTCGGTGGGCTTCCGGCCGCTGCCTCCGGATGAGGTGACGGAATCCGAGGATCCAGAGTATCGGGCAAACCGTATTCGATCTTTCTACAAGGAATACTTTGAGGAAAGCACTGCGGCCGCTCCGCCGCTGCCAACCAACCCGCGTGGGGGCCCCCAGTACTACGAGGACTACGACGAGAACTACCTTGGAGATGCTGCCTACTACGATGCTGACAGCAATGCCTTTGTCATGCCATACGCACAGCCGGTCACGCGGCGTGCCATGACACCACCTCCCGCGGGCCGCTCCCGAGGCGGACCTGGCGGACCTGGCGGTCGGGGACCTCGCGGCCCTCATGGACCCCATGGATCGGTTGGCGGAATGAGCCTTCCCGGAGGACCTCGACGCCCTCGGGCCGGCTCCGCTTTCGGTCCTCGGGCCGGATCTGCCTTTGGCCCCAGACCGGACTCGTCTGCATCGGCGAGGATGCGCGGGCCGCCCAAGAAGCACCTACCGCCGCCGACGGACTTGAAGACGCTGCCAACCCCGTCGAAACTCAGGGATGACGCGTTTGCCCTCAACGCCATCGACTTTGCGCCGCCCGACTCCTTCAGGGACCACGTCGCCGGCCGCAGTCAAAGCCCTCTCGGAGAGAGACGTCCGTACCAGCCTAAGGTGCCGGTCGCGTCACCCCTTGTCACGGCCTTTGATGAGCTGGCGGCCCTGCCAAGCCCGTAAGTGCACCCAGGAAACATTTTTGAGATTGACACATGATGCTAATTCAGAACTAGTCACATGATGCGAAAGTCGTCGACCTTTACCAACCTGGATTTCGCGCCTCCCAAGAAGTTCAAGGATGCAGACACGATGAGCGACGCGGGCAGCATCAAGAGCAACAGGAGCGGCATCTCAGCGGTGCAACTGGGCGCGATTCGCAGCGGGGCGGGTCGTGTAAGTCGCTTGCCCGGCGACACGGTCTTCACCTCGGCGGCCCTGCCGGATCAGCTGAAGCCGCAATGGGGCATGCGACAAATGTGAATTTCTGCATAGCATGCAGGGGATGCCTCGGCGAGTTAGCAAAGGCGTCGTTTGGGCTTCACTCTAGGAGTATTCGGGGTCATGGCAGAGACGTTTGCTTCTTCTTCATTATTTTCTTGTTTCGGGGGTTTGAGCAGCTTGCATATAGAAGGACTGGCAAATCACAACGACAAAACCCGACGACGACTACGGTGCAATCCGATCGAGGTCCTACAGAAGCGTACAAAGGTCAATCGGAAGCGGTGCCAACCAGCACACACGATACGTGTGTAGCTGGCTTACATTATTATTCGCCGACTTGGTCTCTGAGGGACGTATTGGGAAATAGTGACGTGAAAATTGCGTTGTGCTCTGTAGAACGTTGTATATCGGCTTGTCTGATGACAGCTCTGGTGTTGGCATTGGGTGTGGAACCCAGTGTTGCATGGATCTCAGGGCCTGCACAGCCATGAAGGACGATGACGGGAGCCGAGTTGCCAAGATGGAAGCCGCGGCGATGTTTGCACCCGGCACGGCGATCTACTAGAGAATCATCAAGCTCGTTGAGCAGAGGCGAACTCAGAATAGGAGGCCGCTGTCTGCTGTTGGAGTACGTATCCAATTGGACAGTGATGAAGGGACTGGGCGCATCCTGAAGGGTTCGCGCCTGAAAGAACCTTAAAAAGACGCGAACAATGGAAGGCTTTCTTTCGCTATCATTTCAGAACAACTCATGCACTGATACGTGCCGGTCTCGGCCGCCACGAAGGGAGAGCTGAGAGCCGCATGGTAAGACGGTCACACATTCACATGTGGTCCTCCCGCCTAGAGGGAGCCCGAGCCCCGAGCTGAGAGAGACCTAAAGTAGCCATTGGAACTTGGTGGCGGCAGGGCTGGGAGCGGCGGGCTCTATGTATTAATAGCGACAGACGGACTGTGGCAGTGATGCACGATACGAGCCTGCAGCCCTACCAGCCAACGGCCATCCATCCATCAAGCTGATGAATCACCTCATCGTAAGGAAGCTCATCATCGGCCGCACGCTTCTGTTGATCTCCGCCAGGCGCGGCCAAAAAGGCGCTGCAGAGGAAATGAGTCCTACGAGCAGACAAAGCGTTCATGCCCCCGGGCCGGAGAAACGGACGTGCGTTTGCATGATGAGTTTCCTGTTCCTGCATGCGGTGGCCCTGAGAAAGTGGTTCTTGCAGGTATTAGGCAATAAGGTCCGGGAGCGGCGTGCGCTTGCTCAGGTGAGGGAGCCTGGCGGGAATTAAATACCTGCGGGTGCAGTGCAGAATCAGGCGAACGGGATGTCACTGGTGGGCGGGCTATTGGTGATGGACGGGGACGAGGCGTCTTTACCACGCAGTCCGTATTCCGTGTTGGAGCGTCATTCCGTGGGCTGGCGTGATGAGCCAAGATGCGAGGCAGCGAGTTGCAATGGTTGACTGGGCACTTGGGTGTGGCATTTGAGACACTCTCAGAGGGAACCAATGCTGGCCATTGCCACCGTCTGCAACCTGCAAACTCGGACGTGCAGTGCAGTGCAGTGCTGTGCAGTGCAGTGCAGACGCTGATGCTGATGCTGAGACGGACCGAGTCGAGCCCGTCCAGATGCAGCCCAAGACCGAGGCCAGTCGAGAGTCCAGGCGAAGCTAGCCCACCCAAGGAAGCCGCAAGCAGGGGCATCCTCCAGTCCCGGGAGACTCAGGCCTCCACATCCAAGCCCTCAGGGCCCGGCCATTTTCTCCCCCTCGGTCGTCGTTCTGACTTGTCCAGCTCCTCTTCCACCTCGTATCGCCAAAGCCTCTTTTTTCGCCTCTCCTTCAACACCGTATTTCCTTCTCCGTCTTGTCTTCTTCGTTTCTGTTCCACACGCTCTCTGCAGCCCTGCCTGCCTGCTTGCCACAACTCGGCCGAAGCCTGCGAGCGACGTCTCGGCCAATCAATCAACCATCCAATCCGAATCAATCGCGCGCCCCCGGTCAACGGTTGGCTGCGTTGCGTTGCGTCTCAGTCTCGTCAGCACTTGATTCCCAAGCAGCAGCTGGATCAAGCAAGGCCCCTACGCACAGCCACTCAACGACCAGCGCGCTCGCTCGGGACAAACCTTACCAACAAGGCAACGCCCAAGACAAGCCGCAAGACAAGCCGCCCCAGCCAACACTTGCTTCCCTCTCACCCCCGTTGTCCCATTGTTTAGCCACCAGCGGCACATTCTCCAAGGAGTCTCCGCCTCATTCCTCATTCTTGTCTTCGCGGCCCCGGTCGAGCCAGCCCGTTTCATTGCGAAACACTTGGTCGGTGCAGTCAGTCGTCTGCGACGCGCCGTCTGGGACGATTGAATTGATTCGTCGTCGAGGCGTCGTTCTCACGCTGTGCCAGGTGCTCTTGACAGGTATGTGTGTTTTTGCGTCCCCCGTTGTCTGCTGTATGACCGTTTGCCCGGCCACTCACTGTGCTGCATCTGCGCCCTTGCACTCTGCTCGCAACGCCGACGACATTGGGCGTTGTCAATCGCGTTGATTGCGTTTGCTTCCTGTCGTCTCGAGGCGCTGCGTAGCCTGGGTTCCTGGCGGATTGATGGCATCGTCGCCCAATTCTTCAGAGGACCCACGCCAGAACCGTACACGATGGCAGAGAACCCCCTTCGTGCTGACATGCACATCCACCACAGACAACAGCTCCAAAGCGTGAGCCCGCTCGCCGCCTTCAACATGTCCAACACCACGCAGGGCCAGCCGCCCACGACCGAAAGCCATTCGACTCCCCAGCAGCCGACCACGACTGCTCAGCAATCCAGCTCTTCTCCTCCTCCCGCCTCTTCCAGCTCTCCGCCCCCGGCTGCGACCACCTCTTCGACACCTCCTGCGCCAACAACGTCGAGCCAACCGCCTCCCCCTGTGACTACCAGCTCCTCGACGCCTCAACCGCCGTCGACGACGTCAACGCCCCAACCCACGACGCCGTCGTCCACGTCTGCTGCGCCCCCGCCGGCGTCGACCAGCTCCTCCTCGCCTCCTCCAGTTCAGACCTCGACGACAGTCCCAGTTGTCACTGTCGTCCCCAGCACTACCGCTACAAATGTGAGGACCGTCACTGCCACTTCTACTCAGCAGCCGGGCACCACACCAGCGACGACGTCGAGTACTTCAACCTCGACCCCTACGCCAATTGATCCTTCTGGCAGTGGCGGCGGCGGCCTGAATCAAGCGTCAAAGGTGGCCATTGGTGTTGTCGTGCCCATTGCTGCCATTGCCATCCTGGCCATTGTTGGTCTCTTCTGGTGGAAGAAGCGTAGAGCGCGCCAGCAGGCTGAGGAGGAGCGCCGCAAGGAGGTCGAGGACTACGCCTACAACCCCAATGCCGACCCGACGATCCCCGCCGTTGGCCTCGCCCCCGACAACTCGTACGAGATGAGAGAGGACGGTACCGCAGGCTACCGCGGCTGGGGCTCTACCACGGCTGCTGGCTCGACGGGCCGCAAGGCGTCAACCACCATGTCTGGGGGCATGGGAGGCGCGCTCTCGGATGCTACGTCTCCCACCCGTGGTAATGCATCGGAAGCTAGATCCGGGGAGCCTCTCCTCGATGGCGCGTCGTCCCCTGAGGGAGAGATTCTCGGCGCCATGGGGCCCTCGGCCGCAAACAACCGCAACGGCGATGTCCACCGCGGGCCTTCCAACGCCTCATCCTCTTATAGCGCGGCTGGGCGATCTGACGGCTCCGACGGCGGCATGTACGGCAACGGAGGGGCCTACTATGACCAGTACGGCCAAAACCCGTATGGCGGCGAGCAGAGGGCCCAGGAACTCGCTGGCCAGGCCGTGATCCGCGACAACCCGGCGCGGCGTAACACGCGCATCGAGAACCCGGCGCACTATCCCCAGCAGAGTGCGGGTATTGCCCAGAACTTTTGAGGTGGTGCAGCCCGTTCGGGACCTTGCTCAAAAACCGTTTGTCCATAGAGATACCCCTCCGACCCGCCACGTCCAAGAGTCTGCTCCGCCGCGGTATGATACGAACAGGAGAGAGGAGAGATGAGCTTCAACGGCGATTGGGATTTGGCACAGCTGCTCAGGGGCTTTTGCATACGATGGACCACTTCCCCTTTTCAGCATTCAATGCTGTCGGCATTAATTCTCGACGCATCTCACCGCAACAATAAATACACAACTATCCAACGGCACGGATACCATTACCCTCTCGAACGGGAGCGGGGAGCCGGGACGAGCACGGTTCCTCGCGCTCAGACAAGTCCTCGGGAGGGACATGTACATACGATGCATCGGCACAGCGATTTTGGCCATTCTTTGTTCGACAGCCTTGGTACAAGCTAAGATTGCAGTTGTCGTTATTTTCCCCACACAGGGCCGACTGCTTGTTGGGCTTGGACGATCCTTAATGTGGAGGACAGACGCTCATTCAGCATGCTTTAGCAATGGGGCTTTGTAGAGTGGAGGATGCAATGTGCTGAAGGATTGGGATGTGAATACGTACAACCCGGAAGCGATGTCGAGCGAGATGCTCGGATTTGTGTACATATGGGTTGACTTCTGGTAGCTTAGTAAGAGAAACAGTACAAATGACAAAAGCGCGTCTACTATCTTGTGGTATTCTGTCCATGGCATACTAATCCCTGGTCTAGAGTTTTGTGTGTTGAGTGATGCAAGGGCCCAGGTCTCGGCAAGTCTGAGACCATCTCGTGGATTTGGTTTAGGTGCGACTCGCCCCTTTTCTGTCATTATCCTCCCTACATGTTCTAGGCTCCAGGTATTACAGACTTGGCTTGACGCCCATCCCCTGACTCAGTTCCATCCTGTCCCACCAGAAGCGGCATTGCTCCATCTCGCGCTCTGTCAGTGTCCGCGTCTTGACAGGCGTGCCCTTGCTCATCCCGCCCGCGGCCTCGTCATTGCCGTCCCCAAACACGAGCAGCTTGCTGCCGTCGCCGCCGCCGTCAAACGGGCTGACGAAGCGCGGCCAGAGGTCCTCGTCGAGCGTGCCGTTCGTCGACGCGGCAAACCTCGTCCACCGGCCATTCATCGCGCCGGCCACGTCCGCCAGGCCGGGCTTGCCGCGCAGGAGGGCCATGTCGTGCGCCACCACGGCGGCCTGGTCGCCGTGCGAGGCGGCGAAGAAGGGCGCCGCGCGCGCGGCGTACTCGTACAGGTAGACGGCCGCCCCCGCGCGGGCCAGGCTGTGCGCAGTGTGCAGCACGGGGCAGATGTAGGCGTAGTGCGCGTAGGCCTCGTGCAGGCGGGTGAACTGCGCGCCGTACCGGGAGCGCGACTGCGGCGGGTTGGCGTAGGGCGAGGACGGGTGCGTGACGGGGTCCGGGTAGAGGCGCTCGAGGGCGGCGAGGTCGGGCGGCGAGAGCGATGGGATGAGCGTCTTGAAGAATGACAGGAAAGCGGCGTTTGTGGCGGCGCGCTGGGGCACGAAGGAGGTGCCCTCGTGGGAGCAGAAGCCCGTGATGATGGCGCTGTCCGTGACCCGCCCGCTGCGCAGCGCGTCGTCCCACAGCCTCAGCGGCGCGTCGGGGATGACGCCGCCGCCGCCGGGGCTCCCGTCGACGATGGGCTGGAAAGGCCAGCACACGGAGGCCATGTTCTCGGCCCAGACCATGAGGGAGGCGTCGAGTAGGTCGTCGACGGGGAGGGAGGCGAGGGGCCGGCCGCGGGCGAGGGAGTGGAGCGAGGCGAGCTGGGCGGTTGGACGGGGGTGCGCGGCGGCGAGGACGGAGCGAGCGGTTGGGGAGCCGGACTCGAGGATGGATTTTCGGAAGGGGAGGGGGGAGGGGGAGAGGATCTGGTGGCCGATCTTAGATGTATGTTAGTTTGCGGTGATGATGTAGAGGTGAGTCTTGGTGGTGAGAGTGAGAGTGAGATGTGAGTTTCCAACCACAACACCGCACCCACCACCATCACGACATGACACCCAGGGAAAGGATGCTCACCGAATGCGCCCCGGCACTCACCCCCATGAGCGTAAGATCCGCCCCCTCGCCCCCGAACCAGCCCACCCACTCGCGCACCCACTCCACCGCGACCCTCTGGTCCCTCAGCCCCAGGTTCCGCTCCCGGCCCTCCCCATCGCCGGTGAGGAAGCCCAGCGCGCCGAGGCGGTAGCCGACGCTCACGACGAGCACGTCGGCGGGCGCCCAGGCGACGAGCGCGCCGAGGTCCCGCTCGAGGGGGTGTCCGAAGTTGAAGCCCCCGCCGTGGATGTAGACTAGCACGGGCAGCTTGCCTTTGCCCGTGCCTGTGCGTCCCGAGGGCTCCTTGCTTCCTGAAGAAGGAGATCGGCAAGGACGGAAGATGTTGAGTCGAAGCGGCGTCTCGGCCGTGTCGTGCGGCGCCATGGGAAACGGCTGCGAGGGACCTGGCTCGACGGCCCTCAACGTGCCGGACCTCGGCGGCGGCAACGGCACAGCAGGCTGGAAACGCTCAGCCCGCGCGTATGGAACCCCGTAAAAGACATCCAAGGCCTTGGGATACTCCCACGACGCAGGCTGATGCCTGCCCACGATAGTCCCCCCGTTCACCTGCACGCTCACCTCGTCGCCCGCCATCTCTGGGCGTCGAGCTCTTTCCGTGCGTCGTTTGCAGAAAGCGCAGGCCTTTCTTTCCGAGCTGGGAGCTTGGCATATGCGTTGTGAAGGCGACGCGTCGTTTTTGCTGTTGCGCAGGAGTGATGGAAGGGTTGAAGGTTGAAGGGCGGGCCGGGAACGGACGGAGGTGGGCGGGCTGTCGTTGGAGACGCGGGCCGGATTAAGCTCGTGCTCGGGGCGGGGGTTGGAGCTTTGCCGGCGGGCCGTCCCATGCCCTCAAGAGCAAGGTACATAGATGCCCCACGTGAGTACCAGACCCGACTCCCACTCAAGTGGCATACTCTTGTCGACTTGGGTTCGGTTACCCTCACTGCGGGAATGCTCCTGAGTTCTATGCATTGAGCCTCGAGCTAGTGCTACCTAGCCGTCACACATAGGTCAATCAAGCCGACTCGGCATTTCTGTCATCAAATGTGTTGGCAAACTGCCAGTCGTCTCTACCAATTGTTGGGGCTCCCCGTTCTTCCATAAATCCTCAACGTTGTAAGCTGCATAGAGGCATATCAGTGACCCCAACGTATCACAATTTGCTCCTTCACAGGCGGTGTTGTCGAAACAAAACTTCCCCAATCGAAATATCTCTCCAGCGTTCTCTTCACGGAGTGTAAACTGCATCAACACTTGCCGCAGCTTACGGAGAGCCAGCGCCTGGAGCGGGGTTCGATACCATGGTAATCCGCAACGACATACATCTATCTGCGCATGCTGTACCTCGATTAACAAGGACACTGTTTCTTTCCTTCACTAAAATCAAGACATGGACTGGGTCGGGATCTCGCTAGCGGTTGACGAGAATTTCCGAGTGGCCTTCAGCGAGAGGCCAGACAGCACTTTCCCGCGTAGAGTTACTCTCCGCGGTGGACTGGGAGACCCGCCAAGGATTCGGTCGCGAACTGAAAATGCTCGCTGAGGCTTGAGATGATGCGATGCAGTTCTCCCTTCAGCTCTTCGGGGGAACTAGTGCCCAGCATCACGTTTGTTGAAGGTGGAGGTGTCAGGGACGGGATGGAGTTGGAGTACTCGGCAGGATGAGTCTCTCCGGCCGTTTCTGGTGCCCCGTTGCGTTGGGCGGTGGACGTATTACCGAGATCTCTTTCCCCAAGTACAGGACTTCCATCCGACACATGAATAGATGGTGCCCTGAAACCAATGTCATCAGGTACGTAAATAGACGGTTCTCTGATACCGATGCCATCTGGCATGTAGATGGACGGTTCTCTGAAACAGATGTCATCTGGTACGTAAATGGATGGTTCTCTGAAACAGATATCATCTGGTACGTAAATGGATGGCTCTCTGTTGGTTGACGGGCGGGAGTCTGTCTCAAATATATGTCGTTCAAGGTCGAAAGGCGTGTTCCCTATGTCTGAGCCCGTTGATATATTATCCGAGCCGGCAGTAGATGGGCGGGTTGTATCTTCTGCGTCGCCAAGTAGACTGGCGTCAAGATCGATTAGGCTCAGGGCTGAAGCGCGGTTCAGCTGCGCACTCGTAGCCTTCTGCCCCACAAGTTGGTCTCTCGTTGCAGATACCTGGGTCGTGGACACATAGTCGTCATTGGGTTGGGACTGTGGCATATCCAGACTCGCGGAAGCAGGAGTCATCGCCATCATCGGAAATTTCCAATCTTTGGTTCGGCGACGACCCAAATCAGTCAAGTCATTTGGGACTGATCTGGCTCCAGCCCTGATTGTCTCCAAAGCTACAAAGAGGGACAAGTCGTTTCCGTCGAGTGAGGCGTCAAGATCAATCAGCGATTCTCGAACCGTCAAGTTCTCTGAATCGTTTTGAAGGGGTAGGCCGGTTGCCGGTGGCGGAGCTTGCATCCCATAGAAAGCACGGGCGTTGTCTTCGTAGTTCGTAGTGACCTTAGGGTTAAAGACTTGTTCAAGCGGACCAATGAGTGGCTTGATGTTCGGAGGTCGACGCCGAGTCTGTGGTCTTGGCGGCTGCTGAGGGAAATCAACACGTGGACCGTATACATCGTATACAGCTCTGGCATTAGAACCGTCAGTTTCGAGTTGATTTTCGTCTTTTGTACCGAAGTCCCACTCGACGTTAATAGCGGAAGGCGAATAATCATTCGTTGGTCCCTGAGCGCCGCCCGCGGAGAATAGGGAGCGCCTACTTCCTCCTTGAACCCCCCAAAGCTTGTAGGCGGAGACGAGTTTCGAAAGTGACGCAGTTGGGTATCTGTGGGCGGTGTTGAGGATGTAAGGGTGCCTCTGTACTTGCTCGATACTTGGACGCTGCGCTGGATTTTGCACCAAGCAGTAGGCAACAAGATCTTTTAGTTGGTATGAGTATTGGTCTCCCTCGAGGCGAGGGCAGTTCTGCTTGAGGTGAGAGCCAAAGTTGGCTATGTCAATAAGGCTGGTGGCATTTGGCGGAAACCCGGAAGCAACCTCGTAGGCCATAGACCCAAAGGCCCAAATATCGACCTCAATACCGTATGAGGTGGACGAGTCGAAGAGCTCGGGGGCCATCCACTGCAATGTCCCAGTAACGGTGCTTCTCTTATCAAACTTGGTCTCGATAATCCCGGCAACACCGAAATCGCAAAGTTGAACCCCTCCAACCTCACTGATGAGAACATTAGCACACTTGATATCCCGATGAATGACACCTTGGCTATGGACCCAATGTATAGCCTCGGCAACTTCCCGCAGAATCGGGATAATCCACTTCTCAGTCAAGCCCCCTGTCGGCCTCATGAGGGTAGAGACACTGCCACCGGCACAATACTCGGTGATGATCCATACTGACTGACCGACAAGGAGCGTGTCGATGATAGTATTGATGTTCTTTGCTCCGCCATGGTTGAGAAGCTTCAACGTGTTGACCTCCTTCAAAATGTCGCCCAAAGTATCGGCTCCGCGGGGATGGAGGCTATCCCCTTCTTCAATGCTGATGATTTTGACGGCGACGAGCTGCCCCGACTTGTTCTCAGCTGCCTTGTACACGCGGCCAAAGCTTCCTTTGCCGATGAGTTCGGAAAGCACGTAAGGGGGGGGCTCTCTGCCAGCAGTCGCACACTCCTCCACAATAGACACCTGTACCTTTCTTGCATCTTCGACTGCTTTTTCTTTGGTCCTCGAAAAGTCGGCAGCGCTGACCTGCAGCGTCAGCGTCGACGTCGCCATCGCATCTGGAACCGACCGGGGCCAGAGTCGAGTTGGTCGATGATTCGGGTTGCCAGACTAAAGCAGGGCGGAGCAAGCGCTATCGTGGAATTAAGGGAGAGAGCATCTGGCTCTCTGCTGAATCCAGAATCCAGAATCAGGAATCCAGAATCCAGAATCCAGAATCAAATCACAAGGCGCCAGGTGAAGACAGAGTGCATGTTGGTTGGTTCGTTGGTTTATTCCTACGCGGAGGCCCCCCCTTTTATCCGTGCACCTATGCCCTGTGAGCGGGGTTTGGCTGATGCACTACATGCGGAGTAGCTGTTGGGTGTTTGGGGCTTCCCGCTGCCGGCCTGCTTTTGCCCAACCCCAGCCATTTTTAGCCTTTTAGGGCGCTGGTCAAGGCTGGTGTTCCTTTCCACTTTGTCGCTTCCTACGCCACAGGTGTCTCGAGGAAAAGACAAGTACTCCGTAGAGAGGAGAGCAAAGACGGTCGGTCATCGCCGAGCAGCTTCTTTGCCATAAGACTGATTTGTGTACCTCTTTGAGTACTCTCATGTCGGACGAATCTGAGTGGGAGGTATCGAGTGAATGGTCAATAACTCACTGATGTAATTACCAACAGTTTAATCCACAACAATCCCGGCAGCCAAACCAACTGCCGCATCTCGATAAAAACCAATACAAGTACACCAGCAGTCCAGCGCAATATCAATAAAACAGTAACCCGGCGACTCCTCGCCTGTTGCCCCGACGCCGTGCTCGCAGATATGTAGACAATACAAGGCAAACCGCCAATGATGATAAACAGAGCCACGGCTCTCGCGCAACGGCGTAAAGAAGAGAAGGCAAGGGCGCCACTGCTTCAACTCTTGCGAGAGGCGCGTATCCGAGGGCCCTGCTCCCTTATGCATCAGCAGCAGGCTTCGTCTGCTTCGCCGCCAGCTCTTTCCGGCGCTTCTTTTCGGCCCACTCCCGACTCGCAACCCTAGAGCGCTCGGCAGCCTGGTCCCTCGCCAGTTTCGCCGTCGACTCCCTGTCGCGCCTGTCCCGCACCTTATCCTTGGCGTAGATGCTGTCCCGCGCGAATATCTCCCTGCCGCGTAGCCGCTGCTGCTGAATCTCCTCGGCCGAGAGCGTGCTGCACTTGCCGCTCGTGCCCGTCGACGACGACGTCGCCCGGCTCAAGTTGGTGGCTGGAATCACCATCGAGTGCCGTCCGCGTACCTGGGGCGACTGGGTGTTTGCAGCCGCGGTGTTGGCAGTCGCGCGAGTGAAACCGACAGACGTGCGCTTCGTCTTGTTCGCCCCGGTGTTCTTCTCTTCCGCCTCGTCTTGCGAAGCCCTGTTCTGGCGAGCGCGGCTGGCGACCGTCTCCCGAGGCAGCGTCGCCAGGCCCATGCTGTGTCGCACCGGTCGAGCCTTGAACTCGCGTCGTCTCTTCTCCTCTTCCTCCTCGGCCCGCAGCTTGGCTTCCCGCTCCTCTCGCTTCCGACGAGAAATGGCCTCACCGGGCAGCTCAAACGTCGGCTTCGCCAGTGGCCTGTTAACCCTGGGCTTGGGAGGGGCGGCCTGTGCCTTTTGAGCTTCGGCTTGTAGTGCCTGGCGCGCATCACGTTGTTCCCTCAAGCGACGCGCCACGGCTTCTCCAGGCAGTTCGAATTTCGGCACAGTCGGGGGCTTCGTTGATTTCGCGGGCGACTTTGTTGCTAGTGTTGGGCGGACAGCGGTTGACTTGTGTCGAGACAGCGTGCCTGCTGACTTTTGTTCCACAGCAGAGCCCGGCTCGTCTTGCTTCTTGTCGCGAAGCGTCATCGACGCGGATCGTCGGATAGTTGGCCTCGCCTTTTCAGAGGCTTTAATGCGGACTGTGGCTGACTGGCCGGCCATCGATGTTCTCTTCATGATGGTCACCTTCTTCTGCTCGGCTGGTGTCTTCGGCGCGGCTTTGATCGACTTCTCGTCCACGGAGGCGACAGGCCCAGAAAGAGTGGCGGCATTCACAGCTTCCAACTCCTCCTCGAGTTTGTCCAACTCTTCCAGCGAGTCCTCGATGCGCGGAACTGAAAACGACCCAGCCCCCGACGAGCCTTCCACGAAGCTCTCGCTCCTCTCACTCACAACGGACAAAGATGGCGACAGTGCCAGTTCCACCCTGGTCACAACTTCGGGGACCTTGAGCGGCCCACCCGGATATGGAGGAGGCTGAGAGTAGGTCATGGCGACTCCGTCCTGCGACCCGTCCATGTCAGATAGAGTATATGCATCTGCCTTGAGTGGCGTGGCTAGGAAGGCATAAGTGTTAGCCAAGTCGTGTCCAGTCTCGCTGTGCTCGACAGAGCGGGATTGTTGCTTGCGGCGCAGAAAGTTGCAGCCGTAGACCAGGCTCTCAGACGCGGACTTGAGATTGTCCTCGTCGTGGGACCCATGGTTCGCAGCCGAACCTGCTGGCGCCGGGTACGTAATCAGCCATTCGAACTGACCTGCCAGGTGCTTTTCAATCTGCTCCTGGACGTTGCAGTCGGCGTCCAGAGCAGTCAAGGGGTGCTGACCCTGGAGTTGGACGCCTGTGAGACTAAAGTCAGCGCGGGCAAGTTACCGAGGCACGACAGTATGAAAGCTCACTCACCTTCGGGTTCCGTCTCTTGGGAAAGCTCGTCGACAGCGGCTTGAGGTGAGCCCGCAGGCACAGTCTCTTCAGTCTCAACAATGAGGCTGGGCTCCTCCAGCACAGCGTCAAGCGGCTCAAACGTTTCCGACTCGATGAGTGGGCGCCGGCTTCGGGCTGCGCGCCAGGCGACCTTGGCCTTGTCCGACTTCGTCTCGGGTGAAATGGGAGACAGATGGGGAGCTTTCTCAGCTATAACCGCGACACCAGTTGCTGACGATGCGTCAAGATGAGACTCGGCGGCAACGGCCTGGTTCTGCCTGTAGTCGACTGAAAGCTCCTCGAGCACGTCTCGAGCATCCGCGGTTGTAGGTGTATGCGGTTGCGGCGAGCCCAAAGGAGCCTCGTCTTCAAGGATGTCGAAGCTGCCGGCGAGCAGCTGCGCCCGTGCACCAGCAGCGGGGGCCATTTTCCTCCCAATGGCCGGCAGGACCCTCGAAAGAGTAATTTTGGGTTCCCACGCAGCTCAGGGGGCGAATGGCGTCGAATTGCTTGTCGTTCGCCCGTGTCTAATTTCGCGGATCAGCCCGGGGTGCAGGGGGAGGCAACACGAGGAGCCTGGAGGCGGCCAACAGCGGGGCCCGCGTCTGGAGTTGTGCAGTACAGTTTGGGGTTGATGAGCAGGGGAATAAAAAAAAGGCAATGATGATCAGCTATGCTTGCTTGCTGGGCTACACAGTGATAGCAGTACGTAGCAATGGCGCGTGGGCGGTGCGGGTGCTGGAGAGGGTGCGTGTTTGTTGTTGTTTGTTTGTAGTTGCGGTTTAAGAGAGAAGATGGGACGAACAGTTTCTACCCGTAAGCTGGTCCAAGTCCATCCTCGCCTCCCCACCGCGCCCTGCGACTCCCCCAGCCTTCATGGAAACGCTGCTGCAGCTGCAGGCGCGGGACGGTTTCGCCTGCTGTGCCACGGGCCGAGTGCAATGGCATGGTGTGTTGTCGGTGGCTTTGCGCCACGGCAACGCTGCGACCAACGACGCGTCTCGCGCAGCATCGCGTCAACCCCGCAGTCGGCGGAAGTGCCATCCATCCATCCACCACCTGGAGCCCGATGGCTCGATCGTCTGATCAAATGCACGAGCATACGATATGAGCCTGGCTGGTGGTGATGGAGTTGCGAAATCGGCCTGATTACCTGCGTCAGTCTCGTGCTGCACCACCGCGTGGCTCCGTGTCCTACGGTCTGCAGCTGTTGACACATTGGGTTTCCAATCTGCAGCGAAAGTGCCTGACGGCGTTGCGCATGCAGGGCTTCATGCTGGTGACGGTGTGTTGTTACTTTGCTCGCTCGAGTCCGTTACGTGCTCGCCGTCGACTCGTCCTCGGCTGCTGCAGCTTCCACGGCTTCGGCCTGTGCCTGCAGCGTCGGCGCATGCTCTGTCGGTATACGCACCAATGTCTGCGGCAGCGGCAGCGGCTCTGATGGCGCGTCTTCCGTGGCAGCATCGCCTGGTGGTTTCGCAAACTTGGCTGCCGCCTCCTTGTCAGCTCCTATCCAAGCTCAGCAGCAGTGGCCGTGGAACGTACCGGATGCCATGCTGATGGCTCGTAGCACATTATGCCAGTTGCTCATGACCGTCGCAATTGCTGTCAACCGGCGTCAGCGCCCATGCCCTCGTAGTCCGTGCTGTACTTCGATAGAAATACCCTCTGTGCCATCAGACAAGGTCGAAACCTTCTTCTCCAGAGCCTCCATCTGCGTTGCGACCGCGCCGCTCAGGTCCCGTAGCTCCTTGAGATGCTCCAGCTCGGCCTTCTTCTCTTCGATTCGTGCAATCAGCGCCGGCGATTGGGACGCGGTAGAGGCCGAGCCGCTGGCGCCGCGCATGTGCGTCGAAAGAGATCGCGTCGGGTACGACATGGTGCGCAGGATCGTAAGAGCGCTGCCCTTTTCGACAGCTGCTCAACACAGGCAAGCAACTGTCTTGATAGCTTCAGGTCGCTTTCGATGCGGCGCGTCCCAAAACGGTTGGTGGGGTTTGGCCCAATTCACGTGCGGAGCCCTCAGTGCCCCGGCAACCAGCGGCTCCAGCCCAGGCATATCGATCTAAACCGCATTAGGCCAAAGGTAAATAATGACACAACCTGAAATTATCCCACCTCAGCATCACGCTGGCCGCTGCGACTGGCGCTCCCCAACAACCTCTCCTGATAATTACTCTTGCATCGCGCAAATCTGGTAGTTCTGCTGTTACACTTGTCAAAACCTCGCATACGACTCATCGCACACTATGAGCTATGGCTAGGCTCAACGAACCCCCCGTGTCTTCGGACAGCGTCGAGACGCGTGCGTTCTGCTCTGCCCGATGCTCCTTTGCAAGCACGCGCAGATCACTAACATGTTCATCACCAGTTCGCAGGAAGATGCTTCGCCAAAACCGAGACCTCGCCAAGTCCAACAACATCCGCGCCCTGCGCATCAGGGAGCTAGAGAACGAGTGCGCCTGCATGCTGTCCGAAAACCTGGAGCTCCGCGGTCGAATCCTGGAGCTCGAGCAGCAAGTCGAGGACAACGAGGCACGACGGATAGCAGATCACGCCTTGGCCATCAAGGCCAAGCTGGAAGCACAACTCACGGAGTGGGGAACCATGCTCGCTGGGCTCGGGCTGGAGCCGCCGATGAAGAGACATTCGCCGCGGATTAGGAAGTCAATCAAGCAACGAATGAGTTTCAGTGCCAACCGCCCGAGTCCTTCGCAAAGAAGGCTACGCGATGTCGCTAGGGACATTGAGGAGCTGGGGCACATCTCAGAGAACAAATCATGTCCGCGCCCGTCAATGAAGTATGCGACTCTCACACATCGCGATTGCCAGCAGTTACTAATGAGCGACAGTCCTGAACAGATTCTGGCGCTGCGGGCAGAAGCCGACTCGACCGATTCAGCCGACCTACCAGAATTGGGACCCCCGCCAATGTCCAAGTTTATCGACGAGGATCCCGTCAAGGTCGACTCCCCCAGCAGAGCTGCCCCCATCAAAATACAAGAATCGAGCCCGAGCCTCAAGAGAAATATCGAGCTGCCATTTTCCCTTACCTCGCCCAAACTTGGGAAGGTGGCAGCGCCGCCAGCACCATCGCCAGAAAAGAAGTCGGAGCCCTTTGCTAAGCCGCAACAATCACGACCTCAGCCCACTGCTTCTGCCGAGCCGAAGGTGGTTGCGCAGCCCATCAAGACTGGGGCAAAGCGCAAATTCGCCGCCCGGGACGATGCAGAGAATGTTCCGATACAACGGATAGTGAACGAGAACCAGCCACCACGAGGCTTGTCCGAGAAGCAGTCAATACGTGAAAAGGCTGGCGGAAAGACGTTGAAAGAGCTGGCCAGTATGAGGAAGGAGACCCAAGACAAGCAGGGCGCTACGGGCAATGCTCGGAAACCGCTCGCAGCGAAGAGCACCAACGACGACATTAGCTCGCCGAAGAAGATGTCAAAGCCGGCGGTGACCGACGAGGTGGCAGCGGCCAAGGCCGATTTGGTGAAGGCCAAGGCTTCCAATGAGCGATCCATGTTGAAGGCAAGGAGCAACCAGCCAGTCAAGATGGAGGCAGTTCCGGTGCCTGATATTCCGCCACCAACGACTACAGAGCTGGCAACGCCCCTTGTTGAGGCTGCACTGCTCTCACCGAGCTCTCCTGAACCGGCATCTGCTGACGGCGGCCACCGGGGAGATACTCCGCCTCCTGCCGACATCACTTCCAGGGGCGAGACAACACGGCCCAGCAGGCGGAATAGGACAGCCATCAGCTATGCGGAGCCGAACCTCAGGGACAAGATGCGACGGCCGACAAAGGAGCTGTTCGACGCAGTGGCCGGAGAGGGCAAGTATCCTCGGCGGTCCAGTCAGGCGGAACCGCTTGCCCCTGAGATGCTCAAGGTGAAGCGCGAGTCGGATGCCGGGGAATCATGGAAGAGCTTGCCCGCTGCAAGCGAGAGCTCCGCCGAGGCTGAGCCGGGGAGCATACCGGCAAGCCCCTTGGCCAACAAGAGCTCTTCACCTCAAGACCTGCCAGACACTGTCGTGACAGACAGGCGCCGGCGGCCATCTTCAATGGCCCCGAAAGAGGCGGGACTCGCGGACCAAAGCATCAAGACCGTTGATCAGCCGACGGACGCCGACACCTGTCCAGACACCAGCGGATCAGGCGATACCGATATCTATGAGTTTACGAGTTCGTCGCCGCAAATAGACGAGGATGCCACCACAAAAAAGACGGGCCGCCGGCAAACCAAA
This sequence comes from Tolypocladium sp. Sup5 PDA-1, assembly GCA_000750105.3. NCBI lineage: Eukaryota > Fungi > Ascomycota > Sordariomycetes > Hypocreales > Ophiocordycipitaceae > Tolypocladium > Tolypocladium sp. Sup5 PDA-1. The sequence continues at coordinate 225,499 of JPHH03000041.1, forward strand.
TCCTCCAGGCGGGTGTCAGCAGCTGTGGGAGGCGACAAGGGCGTCGGAACGAAAGACTGCAACTCTTCTAGGCGAAGGAGCATGATGGTGTAATGACTGATGTAGCTGCGGGCGAAGGCACGGCACTTTGTACGGGCATTTGGCGTTACGGGGCTTCAGGATGCATATTCTTTTGGCGAAGCAGGTTCAGACTCTCTTGATGCTCGAGATACCAAGCGACGGAATTTTCCTCAAGTGTTATATATTGAACAGCTCTCTCTCTTTGGGCCCGTCTTTGTTGGACATTGCCCCTTCCAATTGGAAACATTGGCGTCACGTTTAGCCAACCTCCTTGAGAAACATGTGCCATGGTGGTGGTTGTGTCAGCGTAGACATTTGTGTTTCGAATTATACGGGTATCGACTTGAGTTAGACCTGCCATCCCCTTCCTCCTATTTCAGCGTTTGACAGATCACCCTCATGATGACGTGCCGCCGGTTGGTTCGACTGGTTTTGTGTATGTCACCTTCTCCACCGCCACGTTCTCGTTGCCCTTGTCGTCTGTCCTTAATTGGTAGACGTAGAGTGTGAGAGAGATGCCTTGAACCTGTAGCCACCGTCAGTCATTATGTCTCCCCCGCAATGAGTATTGTATCCGCCCGCGGCTGTTGCAACGTACGTCCATCAAGCAGAAGCTCGGCGTGGGGTTCTCCCCCTCTTTGCTCCAGCCGTTGATATACGCGCCGGTCGCGGTCCCCGGGTTGACAAAGAACTTGTCCATGTACTCGAAGGCGTCAAAGCGGTGGGTGCCCCCCCAGCACAGCACGTCCACATCGAGCCGGTTCGCCTCGGCGAGCAGCAGGTCCGGCTCGCTGGAGACGAGGGTGAAGCCCTCGAGGAAGCCGATGCGGATGCCGCCGTGCGTCACGACCTGCGTCAGCGGCAGGGAGGTGGCCTCGACGTCGTAGCGGCCCTTGACGATGCGCAGGTCCGGCGCAATGGACCGCAGGTACTCGTACGTGTGCTTGTCGGTGAGGTTGCCCAGGCAGAGCGTCTGGCCGATCTTGCCGGGCGCGAGGAGCTTCTTGAACTGCGCGGCAGTCAGTCATGCGAGCTACGCGTGCTTGAGCTACACGGAGCCTGTCGCCGTGCGTTCGCGGTGACGTGCGTACGTACCTTGGGCGGGATGTCCAGGGCGCGGTCGGGGATGTGCATGTCCCCGATGACGAGGATGAGGAACGCCATGCTTGCAGAGGAGGATGGGGGAGGAGAATTGGCCGACGCTGTCCTCGACCTGCGAGCTCTATGCGACTCGCTCGGTGCCGCCTCGGACGTGCCCCTCTGGTGGTACTTGGAGCGAGCTGTCAGCCAGCGTTACGTAGGCGTCTGGATACAGCGATAGCACTGGGTATTGCAATACGCGGTCCCAGTTGGGTCCAGGCCAGCCCGCCACTGAATCCACTGAAGGTTGGGTGGCAGATCTTATCGGCAGCAGGGGGAGGCGATAAGGAATTTTTTTGCACGACCCGACTGGCGGCGGCGAAGAGAAAGGCGGCACCATCACCAGTCTCACCGAACATCTTGGTTGGTTTGACGAGGAACAGCACCTCTCGACACAATGGCGACGCCGACGCCGACACCGACGCCGACTCTGGCTGAAAAGCTGGACAAGATCAAGTCCCCTGGCCTGCAGAGCCAGCAAAAGGTGGGCTTCTCTGGTTTCCTTACCTGGGCAACACTAACAGTGTCTGTCTGTAGACTGTCGTCGTACTCTCAGCGGTCGAGTCGACCCTGAAGGAACAAAACTCTGCGCCGACGCCGACTGGGTACTTCGCCGCCCTGCTCGCGCTCCTTCAGCAGGCCAACAACAATGGCAGCATAAACATCGAATTGGCGACACCCGTCGTCTACCTCCTGGACGTGGTCACGCCCTTCGCCCCGCAGCCTCTGCTCCGATCCAAGTTCACCCAGATCCTCACCCTGCTCGCCCCGGTGCTGCTGATGCAGGATGCGGAGCCCATACTGCTCAGGACGTCAATTGGCTGCCTCGAGTCTTTGCTCGTGGCCCAGGATGCGCCCTCGTGGGAGCTGTCCGTCACGCAGGTCGGACCTCGCCGGGCCGTCGCCGGTCTGCTCAACCTCTCCCTGGACCACCGGCCAAAGGTGCGCAAGCGTGCACAGGATGGGCTGAAGCAGGTCCTCCGGAACCCTCCCCCGAGTCCCTCGCTGGACCACCCGGCCGCGGATATGTGCGCCGGGACCGCCCTGAAGAACCTCGAAGATCTCTCTGGGCAGGCGGCGCAAGCACGCAAGGGCAAGAAGTCGGCGGCCACGACCCATGATCCCGCATTGATACACGCCCTGCAACTGGTCAAGACGGTGGCTGCGGCGAGCGGAGGCTGGCCGAGCACAAAGATTGAGTCCTTGTGCGAGCTGTTGTTGAGCATCGCCAAGACCGGAAACGAGTACATGACGATGGCCGGGTTCGAGATTTTCGAAATGATCTTCGAGGGCATGTCGGAAGAGGTCTCGTCATCAAAGCTGCCGCGCCTGATGGAAATCATCTCCGAGCTGCGACCGGCGGCAAACGATACCCAGCTTGTACCCGCGTGGCTTGCGATTCTGTCCCGAGGATACGACGTTTCGTCACAGGTCGAGCCCGACGAGACCTTCCAGAATCTTCCCGACCTGTTTGCCATGGTCGCGCAGTTCCTCGAGTCGGACTCCGAGAACATTCGAATTTCGGCCTCCGAGTGCCTCGTCTCTTTCTTGGTCAACTGCATCCCACAACAGGTTATCCTGGAGCCTTCGATATACGACGAGAAGATTCTAGACAAGATCGCAAAGACGGCGGAATCGCTGCTTACTGTCCAATATCAGGCAGCTTGGCTGCAGACGTTCAACGTGCTGGGGGCCATGTTCACCTCCCTGAGATGGAGAGCGTACCCGAGAATGCTCAACGTTACGCGCACGATCGGCGAAATTCGAGAAAACTCGTCATTCCGCAACAAGAAGGAAGCCGATGAGGTAATTGGGCAGGCTATTCAAGCTATGGGCCCCGAGGCCGTGTTGTCGGCTCTCCCCTTGAACATTGTCAAGCCTGTCAAGGGCCAGTCTGGGCGAGCCTGGATGTTCCCCATCCTGCGAGACTACACCAGCAACACCAACCTGGCTCACTTCAAGAAGGAGATGGTGCCTCTCAGTGAGCTCATGTTCCAAAAAGTCCTGGACCACGGCGACGCCGACAAGACCATGGAGATCAAGATTTACGAGACTCTGGTACAACAAACCTGGTCCATCCTTCCTGGCTATTGCGACCTGCCACTCGATTTGCTCGAGGCCTTCGACCAAACGTTCGCCGAGATGCTTGCCAACCTCCTGTATAAGCAAGTTGGCTTGAGACTGGATGTCTGCAGGGCTCTCAAGACATTAATCGAATCGAACCAGGCGATTGCGGGCATCGGAGACGATGAGGAGGACTTTTTGCTGCAAAGCAGGGTCTCTCGGGAGTCTGCCAAGACGAACCTCGAGTATCTCGGCCAGTTTGCCGGCAACATGCTGGCGGTGCTTTTCAACGTCTACACCCAGACCCTGCCGCAAAGTCGAGGCCCTATCTTGCAGTGTATCAACGCGTTCCTCAGCATTACGCCTCATCAGGAAGTCATTGACACATTCGACCGAGTGAGCAAGATGCTAGCATCGGAACTCCAGACGACCCCATCAGCCGAGGAGAAGAACAAGCAACAGAAGTCAAAAGACCACATGCCGTCAACGGCGCAGACGCTGATGGATCTTGTCATCACCATGTCCGCTTATCTCCCCCGCGAAAGCTTTGCTGCCCTATTCGAGATTGCGACCGTCATCATCTACAAGCAGGACGAGCCCCAGTTGCAGAAGAAGGCATACAAGCTGATTCCGCGGTTGGCGACCTCCGACCTTGGCAAGGCTGCGCTTCAGGAGAGGAACGTCGAGCTGCAGCAACTCATTCTGTCCAGCTCCGAAAAGGTCTCTGCCCCTGCGAGGCGTGAGCGACTGGCTGCGATTACTGCGCTCCTGCCCTTTGTCGCCGACGACGCCCTCCACTTCATTCCTGGGGTGCTGAGCGAAGTTGTCATTTGCTGCAAGGAGAACAACGAGCGAGCTCGAGAGACGGCGTACGAGCTGTTGGTCCAGATGGGAAACCGAATGGCCTCGGCTGATGGAGCCCTGATTGACAACAGCAAGGTTTCACACATGCCAAACGACGCACCTGCTGGAAAGGCCAACATCGAGGAGTTCTTCACCATGGTCAGCGCCGGTCTGGCCGGTAGCACACCCCACATGATTTCGGCCTCGATCACGGCCATCAGCAGGCTCCTTTACGAGTTCCGGTCTGGTCTGAGCGAGCAGACCTTGTCCGATCTCGTCCAGACCATGGACCTGTTCTTGACCTCTAACAACAGGGAAATCGTCAAGAGCTGCTTGGGATTCGTCAAGGTCTGCGTCATCAGCCTGCCAGTTGAGCTGATGATTCCTCGCCTCTCCACGCTCGTGCCCAACCTCATCGTCTGGAGCAACGAGCACAAGGGCCACTTCAAGGCCAAGGTCAAGCACATCTTGGAGAGAATGGTGCGCCGCTTCAGCTACGACCTCATCCACAAGAACTGCCCCGAATCCGACAAGAAGCTCATCGTCAACATCCGCAAGACCAAGGAGAGGGCGAAGAAGAAGAAGGACATTGCCAGGGCCGGCGAGGACGACGACGACGTTAGTGACGACGAAGACGACGACCGCCCGAAGAGACAGTTTGAGAACGAATACGATCAGGCTCTGTACAGCAGTGATTCGGACGCTGGTGCAAACTCTGATGACGAGGCAGATGTGAAGCCCAGGAGGAAGACGCAAAAGGGCGGCAGGACGTACATTGTCGAAGACGAGGATGAGCCCCTCGATCTCCTGGACAAGAAAGCCCTCGCCAATATCTCATCCACCAAGCCTTCCAAGCTCCGAAAGCCCACCAAGACCAAGGCCAAGATGGACCTCGACGGCAAGCTCATCCTCGGCAAAGACAGCGACGATGAAGACGACGGCGCCATGGACGTTGACAAGCCTGAGGGCGGTTCCGGTGTAGGCGCCTATGTCGCCGCCCTCAAGGGCAAGGATGCCGCCAAGCGCGGCCGTGGCGGCAAGCTCAAGTTCTCCAACAGGCGGTCCAAGGATGACGACGACGCGGGCGACATGGACGAGGGCGACGCCGTCGCGCTCAAGAACAAGATCAGCCCCGGCAGGGACCGCGGAAGCAACTTCCGTGGCAGGGGAGGAGGCGGCATGCGCGGTGGCCGTGGTGGCCGCGGCGGTCGTGGAGCCGGTCCCGGCGCCCGTAGCGGCAAGGGGGGCATCGCCGCGGGGAGGAGGGGACTGGGCGTTGAGAAGAGGCATGGGCCGTCGATGGCGGGCGGCGTAGGCAAGCCCAAGAGGGGACGGAACTGAAAATAAAGGGGGAAGGGGGAACGACATAAAAAGTTCCTAAAATACCCACGTTCATGAATGAGGCAGTATGTGGCGGGTTTACCATTTCATCTGGCGTTTACTCTCGTTAGAAGTCGAGTAGAATAGAATGTCTACGTTTTCTCTTTCACTGTTCCCATAATCACATGTCACTTCAAATATTGAACCAGGCCATGTCCCGTGAATCCCGTAACCATTATTACGTCGTTGCAATAATTAATCTGACGAGTAGCCAACATCATCGGCGCCAGCCGAGACGGACACATTTGTTTTGTCTCAAAGGCCATACTCCGAACTTCCCTCCCCTTGTCATCCATGACGCCCTCGCCCGCAAAACACCAATTCCTCCACTCGCATGCGGGGGTATCTCGTTCGTACAACCGTAGATGCCAAAGGCGGGTATTAAATCGAAATCGCAGAAACAAGTCGTCCGTCTCCGTCTCCGTCTCTCAACGCCGTTTATGCCGGAACAAACGCAAACTCCACATGCCATGCTGCCGAATCCTCCCCTCTAAACAGAAATTTGTCGCGACAAAAAGCCGTCGCAAAGAATATAGCGTGGCAACAAGACAGGCGTAAAGACTGGCCGTCATCGAAATACATTGACGTGTTCCGGGTAGGGTACGCGGGAAGGGTGCTCTCGTCCGTAGTTGTCATAATAGTGGTCACCCATGGGTGGACGCTCTCGATGCTGCCGATAACCAGGTTCGTGATGCGCTTGAGGCGGTAACTCTAACCGAAAGTCGAATTGTAACCTATGAGATGTGAGAATCCTATTTCGGGTACTATCGATGGTAATGGCTAAAAGGCAAGGTAAACAAACTCACTCTTCCCGGTACGGCTGGAGTGGAGGTGCACGGTACTCTCCTAATGCTGGTCGAGATCCAGGGCCACAGTCATCTCCAAAGATCCGAGATCGCTCAAAGTCAACGTGCGGGCTACGCTCCCACGGATTCAAGGGGACGCGGCTCACTACGTGGGCGCTGTGAGGGTGAGCGAGGTGAGGAATGGTGCCAGACCGAGGGATCGGAATAATCTCGACGCCAAAAGTACCTTGACTCTCTTGCAGGATTCTTGAGCCTTCTTCCTGTGAGACCACGATATGACGATCTGGTGCTTGCGGCACTTGATGGACCAGTCGTCGGTCGTCCATATGTCCGTTGGGCTCACGCGGGGGCATCACTAACTCCGGTTGGGCTGAAACCCTCTCATAGAACCCGCCCCGATCCTCCATAAGGATAGGGTTTAGGCGACTACCGGGCCGAGCAGCATTCAACACTATCCGATCGGCGACTGGCTGGTCCGATGAAGGGGTAGCTTCATGGGCTCGAGCCGCAGAATGAGGTAGAGAAGAAGCAGGGCCTTGGTTCCCGTGGTAGTCGGAATTGAATTGGTTCGGATCACGCTGTCCGAATGTTTGGAAAGGGCCCTCGGCGTGGAAGCCACCGGGGCCTACTCGTCCATGTGGCATGTGATCGCTAATCACTCGCGGACCGGAGTTGTAATCATCTCGCCCCAGCGGTTGAGCTAAAGATGGGGGTTGGCCATGGTGATACTGCATGCCGTGGCGAAGAGAAGAATGATCCATGTGATCCTCGGTCCTGACAGGCGGCACACCAGCAAAGAAGGATGGCCGTGCAGGCGCCGGATGGGCAGACTCAATGGAAGGAACCAGCATATCCTGGAAATGATTGCCAACGGAAGTTGGCTGTTGCTGCAAACCACCACGGGTGGCAAAAGTTACCTCTCCCTGGAAAGTGTGTGCTGGGGCAACAGGAGCGTTATGTGGCAGCTTTTGGAACATTGCCGTGCGCTGAGGAACATAGCCGTTGGAACTCGGAGCACTGCCAATGGAGCTGAAGAGTGGCTGTTGCTCAAACGCATTGGGAAAACTGTTTGCGTTAGGCTGGTCCAGTGCCGTATCGGCAGTGGAGGGCGGAGGGTTGAGGTCGGGATCACGATTACGCTGCAGAGCTTCCTCCCAGGCGCGGTATCTCTTAAATCCACGTCGGTGGCTTCGGGAAGCGCCGTGGTCCTGATCCTTGCCGCCGGCTGCTGCTGCTTTCGACTTGGGCGCCCTTGTTGCGGCTTTAGTAGATCGCTGACGATTCAACCCAGTGCGCTGTAGCGGTTGGTGCGATGAGTGGCGGGACATGGCGACATCTTTGGTCGAGTCCAGTTCCTCGACGGAGGTGCCTTCAGTCTCTTCCTCGGAATCGTCATCTTCGGAGTCAGAGATTACGACCACTTCCCTCAGAATCTCATCCAGCTGATCCCGGCCAGTCTCTTCGTCTCCTCGCCACTTGACAAGGATGTCGAGGCTGAGTGATTCGACGGCTCTTCGTGCATTCTGGTAGTCCGTCTCTCTGAGCAATTGATCATACCTAGTATGAGTATGCCTGATATGAGCAAGTACCGCAAGTTGAGCCCTGCGAGATAGAGGTATGTCGTCACTGAGTCCGACAGTCTTCTGGCCTCGAAAGCATGTACCCTGAGAAGGAAGTTAGCTTTCCAAACGCGGTCTTGGGAATCATGAAGGAAAAGTCACCCACAAATGTGAAAGCACGCTCGAGGACCCGCTGGCGGTCAGTATTGGGGATGCGGGGAAATAGGTCTCGCAGCACAGCATCGGCCTGAGCGTGGTAGAGCCGCTGGGACTTGGGTATCGGCTCCGGCACTCCGTGTGGGACGCGTGCTGGTTGCTCTGGCGGTCCAGCGATGCTGGCTCTGGCTTCTTGCACAATGTTTGCGTGGAAGTGGCAGCCGACTCTGTTCAACTGATTGGCGTAGCTTAATGCAGTGGTGTTGTGGGAATTCTGGAAACGGTGAGTCCTGCGACGTAAGTAATTCGGCCTCGAGTAGCATACCGTAACGATGAAAACCATGACGCCATTCTCCCTGGACAGCTCTTTGCAAGCCGCGGTCAACTGAGGGTTTCCGGCTGCAACGAATTCGAAATTCGGCGGAGGGGTTCTGTTGACAGTATGCTGTGTCTGGTCAGCCAGATACATGGGCTGTCGAACTTGGAGTGTCCTGCTTACCTCGATGCTGAGCTTCTTCTTCTTGTCCTTGTTCTCGACAAATTCGAAGTAACTGTGATGCTTAGATTTGGGTATCGGCAGCGGTGGCCTCGCCACAAGGCTACCGGGCAGAGGCACAGGCGCCAAGGAACCATGCTGGGGCCTCTGTGCTCGTTTGTGCCTCTCCTGGGGCCCGCCCGCGACGGTCGCAGGCAACCTTCGCTTAGTTGTACCCATCTGTGACGATTAATATGGCGAATGCACCATGCTAAAAAGGCGAGAAGGATCCAGGCAACGACTGTGCGGTTAGCAGAACCGATGGAGTCAGAGCTAGCACCTCCGGCGGATGGACCGAAACAGTTGAATCACAGCGGCTGGCACAAGGCGGAGGACCAAGGACGAAACGCGCCGAGGAAAGGGTATCCAGGAGGGAACACGCTCGCGGCTGGTCGCTCTTCTCCAGCTGCTGGCTCGCAGCGCACGGGTCCGACTCGACGCGAGCTTGACAGCAGCGCGCACACGTGTCCGGATCACCGTGGAAACAGGGGAGAGATGCGACAGGGCAAGCGGTCGAGCCTCGACTGATCAGGCGCCAGTGTGAAGGATGACAGAGGGAAGCCTGCGTTGTCGCCTGCTGGAGAGTTGTGGTTGATTTTGGGCAGCAAGTGCGTATAATTACCTAAGCAGGTTTGGGACTGCGACAGTGGAGCAACGTTGACCAGTGCCCAGCACCGCGCAGCCTCGCGGCGCGTCACAGCAACGGCGACATCCAATGGTTCGATCAAACGGAAAGGTCAGTTTAGGGTACGTGAGCTCCTGTGCCCTGCTGGGAGAGTCTATAGTACGAGATGGATTTGGCTGTGACTGAGCGCAGGGAGGAGCACGATTCCTCCAGGTACTGCAGGTACTGCTCAGCCGTGAGGGGCGTACAGATTCACTGCCATCCCGAGCAAGCTGACATCATGGATCTGATGAACCCCTGATGTGCATCTGAGATGCATGCTCTTGCGTACATACGTATCTGTACAAACAAGGCGACTGCTTCTAAATTTAAACGGAATCGTGGCGGCGGAGGGGGCCATCGCCCGCGGCGCGCGGCTTCTTGTGCACCGCCGTGCCGACACTGCCACCAGTCATTCGAAAGGCATTGGAGACGCTGGGTTCAATCTGCCAAGCAACTGTGCTTTATGTACTACTTCTTATGGAATATGTACTAGAGCGGCCATTTCTGACGGCAGCTGTTTGAACTTCTGGCTGGTTTGTTTGCAGCATGTAGAGCGTGTTCGGCGCCTGGTGTTTCGAGTCTGCTCTTGCTTCAATATGCCGCAAATATACGAGCAACCGCCCCCTTTGAGACATGAATGGATCCTTTCTACTTCTCAATCTGTCTCTAAGTGGCTTTGCATGGGGCTCTTAGAGTGCTGGGCTGACTTCCGATGCAACTTTGGCTCTCGTCAATGCCGGCAAGGCATTCACGACAGGTCGTCGGCTCGAGTCAGGTTCCGCGACAGTAGGCTTTCTCTGGGCAAACAGAAGCTCTTCATTCAAGATTGTCACTGAGAGACACGATGAACAGCCTCTGTGAGGATCCACCGCCCCTATCTGCCGAAACTCGACGTCCGTGCCGGGCTGTGCTGGGCTATGCCGTCTTGTGCTCTGGTGACAGTGGCAAAATACAATCAGGGCCAGGCTGGCGGTTCGAAGAGAAATGCTCCCTGACCTGTTAATTATTTCGTTTAAAACCCTACGTGCTCGTTATGATGGCAGGTTTAAGGCTCGCGAGGGTCAAACCCATGGCCATTGATATTCGATACCGTCACCAGTTGTCGTCGTCAATCGCGGGGAGGTAACGGATGTTCCCGCGCCGTGGCTTGTGTTTCAGGGCGAAACAAGTGTTGGCCAACAGCGGGCGACAGATGTCGAATCGTTCCGCAGGAATAAATAGCTGCGACAGACCTTTTCGTCCCGACAGGGGCAGCTCGAAATTGCTCGTACGGATTACAGTACGGAGTACTCCGTAATGCCGCTGATGATCTCGGGCACAGCTCAAGCAAAAGAACCAGGCAGACCACGGTCTGTCCAGTAACGACTCGCGGCGAATTGCTGAACCGTACTCGTACATACGGAGATGGCGGCGTCTTGGATGCACTGCCACCGCCAGCAATGGAAACATCAAGACCTTGCTTTGCCCGTTTTGGGAGCTAGCCGCATTACACGTGACCAGGCACCTGACTGTAGAATGCGATCGCATTTCGCGTTCTGGGGACACATCGTCAACAAGCGAGAAAGGTGTGAGTGTACAGCCACACTCAGCCAGTCGCTAGCGCTGCACCCTCTCCCGTGCTTACGAGGGACTGGCTCCGGTGGCTTCCAGCAGCGCAGCGCGCAGCCAATCGCCGGGTCGTCGACGGTTCCGAACCGTGAGCTCGGGCAGTTCGGGGGTCCGAATCGCCTCCACGCTGCCGAGGAGCCAAACCGCATGGACGGTTGACTGCGACTGTCCGTTGGCTGTGCCAAGCAGCAGCCCAGCAACACCAGCAGAAGCCAATGTTGTCAATGTCGTTGCCTACGGACATTGCCGAGGCGCCCTTGTCCACGCTGTGGCTAGCCCAAAGTCAAAGCCCAACGGCCTCGGCGGTCTCAGGGAAAGGAAACGGGAGCGGCATGAACGCATGAGCGCTTGTGATTCGAGCAAATGAGATTCCCATGCGCTCTGCCTCCCTGGTGCTCCATCTCCCTCCATCTCATCATCAAAGACCGCAATCGCAACTTCAGCCGCGGGAGGACAGACGAGAGGAGCAAAAAAAAATGTATTCGTGGCCGTTTCGTCGACATTCGTCAGCCCTACTGCTCCAACCCGCAACTTGAAGGCTCCTCCAGCGGCTCCTGCACCGTCTACTGGCTGCAGAAGGTCGTGATGGCCCTTTGGGGCCGCGGAATGGGATCATAGGGCCTGTATCGTTGCGCAGCTAGGCGCGAAACGGGTAGCTGGCGTCGTCATCCTCAGGGTCACGGAGAAGTGCGGCGCCGACCAACGGCGAGTGCCTCCCAAAAGGGGAAGTCTTTCAGTGGGCGTTCCAACGAGCGAGGAGTCGATCGTGATAGCGGCCTAACAGCTGCAGGTGCCAATTATGGTCAGCACCAGATACGACCCAAGTAGTGGAGCTCCGTAGTATGCCAAGGGACCCAATCAGCACCCACCGCCTGGCCCAGCGCCGGGCCTTTAGCTGCGAGATGATGAGTGAGCAGCGACCGGCGACCTGAGAGCGAGCAGGATGAGCTGACGCGTCCACGGCCCCCTCCCCCCGCCGGATCCCTGCTCGCCCACGCCATTCCCTGCCCGCCCCTGCCAGTGCTTCGCCCAGGAGCCCCAGCGCTCTGCCAGCGCCAGCAACGCCTGCCAAGGATCCATCCCCCAGAGCCCATGGCCCAGACAGTCCCCTGCGCCAAGGCAGGCATCCATTCCATTCATAGCCATTCTGGCCCCCCCTTCCCCTTCCCTTCCTGCCTGACTCTCGCTCCCCTCTTCCCACCTCTTGTCTCGACTCTCGACACAAGCATCATCGCCGTCTCTTGTCTCCAGTATCCTCGCTTCATCACGACGACGCTTCTCCTCTTCATCGCTTCAAAACAATTCCGACGAATTCGCTCCATTGAGCCGCGCTTCGCGATCAAGCCTTACGGGTAGCCCCGTGTCATTGCCCGCATCATCCTGCCGCCACCCGTTTGGCTGCAACGCCTTGTTCGAAGTCAAATCTAATCTTCACCGCGAAAACCGTCGTCTGTCATCAGCCAACGGCATCGCCATCATCATGTCGGCTCCGGCCCAGAACAACGTCGATCTCGACGCTCTGCTCGATCTCTCCGAGTATGACAACAACTACAACTCGCCTTCGCTCTCGCCCTCGACGACCTCGAAGCCCACCTTTGCCAGCCCCGTCACCGCTGCTGTGACCACCCCCAGCGTTCCCTCCTCGACCACACAGACGCTCAGCGGCCCCAGTCACAACTATGACATGTACCGCCAGCAGACGGGCTTCGTACCCGGTGCCATCGCCAACACCATGGCCGTCAACCAGACCAACAACACGGGCTACCAGGACTTTGGCAGCCTCGAATACATGTCTAGCTTCACTCCCGAGAACGACATGTTCGACTTCAACACGTCGCCCTCGCAGGGCACCATGGACATGGATTTCGAGTCGCCCGCCGACTCCCAACAGTTCTTCAATACTGTGAACCCCAGCAGCATTGAGCAGGAGTCGTCCAACCTGGCCTCTCCCGCCATGTCATCCTCGACCAGCAGCGTCGGCCGCCTCTGGCCTGGTGCCCACTCCCAGGCTGCCCTCGCCAAGGCTCAGGCCCAGCAGAGGCAGCAGCAGCACATCATTCAGCAGCAACAAGCCCACCGCCAAACTGGCCAGCAGCAAAAGCCTCGCAGCAAGGCCCCTCAGCCTACGGACCCCATCGTCGAGCAGAAGATTACCCAGCTCCTCAACTCGATGCGGGCCAAGCCCTCTTCCCCCGACTCCCTGGACAACTCTGTTCACGCCAACCTGCCCCGCACCAGGAAGGACGAAGAGGACATGGACGAGGATGAGCGACTTCTGGCTAGCGAGGAGGGCAAGAAGCTTAGCAGCAAAGAGCGGAGGCAGCTCCGCAACAAGGTGTCTGCTCGTGCGTTCCGATCCCGGAGAAAGGGTAAGTTTCATCCAACCGCCACCTTGACAGTCTTGATTAGTCCATATCACTAACATGATGCAGAATACATCACCCAGCTTGAAGCCGAGATCTCCAACAAGGTCAATGAGAATGGCGACCTGCGGGCCGAGAACCGTGCTCTCGTGGAGGAGAACAAGCGCCTGTCTGACCTGACCCGCATGCTTCTCTCCTCTCCCTCCTTCTCCAACTTCCTCGACCACCTCAGCACCAACCCTACTGGTATTCCCCAGGCCGCACAGATCAAGGTCGAGCCCCAACAGTCGCAGGAGCAGAGCCAGGTCCCCAAGGATGTCAATCCCTACGGCGGCCAGTACTCCTCCCAGCAGCAGATCGGCATGGCCATGATCCCCGAGCAGAGCATGGACCTGTCTCTGCTCAGCCTCGACAACACCTCGTACAACTTCCAACCCCAGGTGTTCGTCGTCGACACTCCCGAGTTGCCTGCTGCTATTGATACCTCTGTTCTCTCTGGCAAGACCTCCAACTTTGTCGAGGAGTCCTTCCAGTCCGATGAGGAAAAGGTCGAGGTTCCTGCCATTGAGCGACCCGCCGAGAGCCTCACGGCCTCTGAGCCCGCCGAGGAAGCACCTGTTGACGAGGACTTCGAGTCCGACCCAGAGTTTGCCCTCTACCACTCCGAGCCCGCTGCCTCTTGCGAGGGGTCCAAGGCCATCGATACCGACGGCCTGAGAAACGTTGACGTGTTTGGCGGTATCGAGGCCGATAAGGCGCTGGCTCGGTATGAGCTCGTCGACGCCACGGAGGAAGAAGCTTCTGCCACATTCGCCATGGCCCGCGTGCAGCGCATCAGTGCCAACATGGCGTCTGTCGTCTCGAGGTTAGAGCTCTTGACGATGGGCTTGTAAGGTGTCGAGGCGGCCGCCTCGGAACCTTTAACGGCGAGGCAGTAATATTCTTATGAACTTCTTTGTGTGCATATGACAGGCGAGCTTTACTTGGGGTGGCATTGGGCGTTCGGGGAAGACCACAGGGCGGTCACTCGGGAATTGATTTGGAAATCTAGGAGTACAACGCCAAAGAAGGGCGGACTGTGCATGATACTTGACCATTTGTATAGATAGAGTTGAAGGCTTGGCGCCACTCGATCAAAATTTGAAAACTGTCAAATTATCTATTGTTCATCTCGTGAGACGGGTGTTTTGTGATTCCTCTGTGATCCTCCGCGATTTTTTTGCTCTGCCTATGCTTCATGTGATACATTACGGCCGCTACCAGCCGTCACACCTTGCCCAGTAAGCAATTACGACTACTCTCCGACAGTGTCTGTCCACGTGCACGTACGCAACCAACAAACTGAAAATTTCGTTCTCCCCACACGGATCTCAAGTGATGTTGGCATCTTGGCTTTCCAGATCTCGGATGGGATGACGTAGGAGGAGCCTCAAAACCGGGTGGCTTGCGGATCACGGCCCCGAGTGCCCCAGCGCCCCGGTTTTGACGCCCCGGGCTGGGTCCGTTGTTCCCCAGTCCCCCTGAAGATCATGTATCGTGTTTTTCTTGTTTCTACGTGGCGAGGATGTTGTGGTCATGTAACAATGGAGAATCGAGTCAGTGTATTGAAAAGACTTCCTCCTGACGATCGGGCATCTGCAGTGCCTCGCCGTTCATCATCCCGTGGACGTAGCACTCGCCCACGAGCGTCCACCCGTCGCCCCCGTCCTGCCGCCTCCTCAGGACAAAGGGCGTGCGGCCACCGTGCAGCACGACCACGGCGTCGCCCTCGTCCATGACGTCGGGCCCCATGACGTAGTAGCCCGCCTGCCGGGTGACGCCGAAGCGCCGGTAGCGGGACACGAGGGTGGCCTCGTGGCTCCATTTGAAGGGGTCGGCGCGAGCGGCGCGGGCGGCGGCGCGGACGCAGGGGGCGATGCGGGCGGGGGTGACGCCGGAGCGGAGGAGGTAGGAGGCGCCGTGGGCGAGCCAGGTGCGGGCCGGGATGGAGGCGTAGGGGCGGGAGCGGTCGGCGCCGATGCAGGCGTTTGTGAGGGTCTGGATGAGGGCAAAGAAGGCCGAAGATTCGAAGCTACTGGCGCTGGTGCTGCTTGTGCCGTTTGGGTTGGAGGTGGAGGGCGTCGAGGGCGTGGTGTTGCTGCTGCTGGGGTACTGCTCGTCGAGGGAAAAGGTCTCGTAGCCGCAGAAGTTTTGCCAGAGGACCTCGATGGGGTTGTTTGGCCCCGTCTGCCGGAACTGAAAGGCCTTGCCGTAGAAGACCCACGAGCGGCGCGCGATGGTATCGATCCGAAAGCCGCGGATGTGGAGGATCCGCCGCTCCTCGTCGATAGTGAGCTGCGGCTGCGTATCCCCCGCGGCGCGATGAGGCGTCTCCGGTGACCCGACGAGGTGCACGGGCAGGACGCGCCAGTCGGGGACCCAGGACGGGAGGTTCAAGTCCGCAGTGTCAAAAGGCGTCCTCTTGTACCCAGCTGCGATGTTGTGCGTCGCCGAGAGCAAGATGAGCGACGTCGCCCCCCTGAGCACCCGCACGGCGACATCGACGTACACGTCCCCCACGGGGCGCGCATAGTCGGCGACGAGCCCGTCGAGCGCCCAGCTGCCCTTGCTCACGGAGAAGTGGCCGAGGAAGGCGTAGACGTGGTCGCGCGGGTCGCGGGCGAGCATGTGGCGCGCGCGGTGCAGCTCGTAGACGAAGCTGCCGCGGTTGTGGTGCTCGTCGTACGAGCAGACGCTCGGCTCGACGAAGCGGCGATAGAGGTAGCGGATATTGGGGGTGCCGACGGCGAAGCGCGTGCGCAGGTGGTGGTAGCGCTGGTTAAGGACGTCGGCGACGGAGGAGAGCGTGGCCCAGTCGAGGTGGGAGGAGCCCCAGAAGAGGGTTGCGGGGGCGGAGGTGCCAATCTCCTGGACGATCCAGATGCGGTGGAACTGTTGGGCGTGGTTAGACAGGTCTTTCTCTGGTGTGTATATGGTTGGTTGGTGAAGTTGGGGGTTTAGGGGGTGAGTATGAGTTGACGACGAGAGGATAGGATGAGGATGAGGCAGAGGTAACGCACCCACGGCAGCCTCGTGAGCTTCGACAGCGGCACCCACGGCTCCCTTCTCTGCTTGGCCAACTCCTCGGAATGCGCCCTCCGAAAGCGCTCATGCGCCTCCTCGTCCCGAAAGACGCCGTCCAGATGCTCAACCATGCGCACCGCCTCCGCCGCGACGCCCTCGTCGTCGCGCCCCAACCAGACGAGGATGCGCGCGGCGCCCTTGTACACGGCGTTCATGAGCTGCACCTGGCGGCCGCGCTCGGCGAGGTCCTCCTGGTTGATGCACACCTGGTCGGCCCAGAGGCGGCGCGGCGCGTCGTCGGTGCGGCGCACGCGGCAGAGGGCGTCGTGGATGCTCTGCGTGAGGGGCAGCGCGCGCCGCCGCCACCGCCGCCGCGCATCGCCATCGCCGGCGTCTTCGAGGATGGAGAGGGTGAGGCTGCGCGGGCCGGTGCCCCAGGCGTAGGAGATGGTCTCGTAGCTGGCGAGGGGGGCATCGAGGGGGGAGGTGGTGAGGGTCCCGGTTAGGGGCGCGGTCGGGTCGGCGCTGGGGTGGAGGGTGAGGATGCGGACGGAGCGGGTGTCGGGGAGGGGGTCGTATTCATATCTGAGCTCATGGGGCGATGATGGTGGTATTGGGGGTTCGCCCGCCATGAATGAGCGTGAGGGGGTCGTCTGAGGTGGCTGTTTTCGGGAGGCGGAGGTTGAGAGGTGAGGTCGTTGGTGAACGGCGAGGTGAGCGGTCCAGCGATGACTGATGAATCCACGTTGGCTTCCGCGGGGTGGGTTCGGCAATTGACGCAAGTTCGGGCAATCGCTTCGTTAATTCATTTCATGGCAATAATTCGACTCATGCCGCTTGCATACTCGTAGCATTCATTCATCGTCAGAGGTCTCAAGCGTTGGCGGAAATGAGTGTGCCTTGCCCCCTCAGTCAGATGGTCGAGCTGACGAGAGTCGACAACTGTGGAGTCATGCTACACTCGCCTAATCATGAAACACTCATACACTCGTTTTCGACCATGTTCTCGACTCGATACATCTAATTCAAGCCAGACCAGCCAAAGCTGGTGTTGTGTACTCCATAAAATCGTCAAACATTCATCATTGCCCTCCAACCCCAACGCCGACCCAACTCAATGCTAGATATCCAACGGGCCTTCTAGCATACGAAACTGGATATAATGCTCACTCCCACATTCTGGGCCAAGACTTATCCGTCCAAGAAAAACCTCTCTACACCCCGGATCATACGTTCTCGTGCGCATTCACCGGTGCCCCAGATACACTGACCCCATCCTCCTCCATCCTACTCGTCGTTCTATGAAAGTCCCTCGTCACAATCCCCGAGTTCGTCGAAGGCACCTGGTGCTCCCTGCCGCCGTCGCGCATCTCCCAGCTCCCGATGCGCTCCTCGCGCGACCCGACCTTTGACACGGCCACGTCGGGATCCTGGGCCATCCGCTCCGCGCCCTTGAAGCCGCCGAGGGTGCTGCTGCGCTCGTTCTTGCCGGGGCGCTGGAGACGGAATCCACCGAGGGCGAAGAGCGCGAGGGATGAGAGTCCGACCAGGGCGGCCATGATTATGGCGCCGATGATGCCGCCAACGGCCGGGCTGATGCCGGAGCTGCCAGAGGACGAACACGGACCGCCCTTGTCGCTGGGCGAACTGGCACACCAGGACGCCGTCGCTCCGGGATTGCAGACCCCGCACCAGTCCACGGGACTCGTGCCACGGTCTTGCATCCGCTGAATAAACGACGTGTAAGGAACACTCGGTCCGTCCAAACCGGAGCCGAAGAGCGGGTAGGTCGCGAACGTCTCGTTGGCGTTGGCGGTGGCCCTGTAGTAGAAGCGGATCTTGAGGTCATCTGCGGACGGGAAGCCGCCCGAGTTGCTCGAGTACCTCTCCGAGATAAGCTCAAAGACCATTGCCGCACCGGGTTCCGGCAGGCGAGAGAACGGCCCTGACGAGAGGTTCTCCCTGGTCAAAAGGCCGCCGACGGAGAGGAATGACATAAGAGGCCGGAGAGAGCCAAACATGAGAGTCATCTTGCGACTCGCGCCATTCGCCGCAACAGTGCCGTTGAGTTTATTGGCGACCTGGTAGGCGAGGGTCCGGCCCGCGATGCTGTAGAGCACGTTGAGAGGGTCGTCCTTGGTCGTGCTGTTGTGGCTCGTCTTTGCGCGCTCGAGATCAAAAGCATTGGTCCGCAGAGTGTTGAGTGTACTGTTGGCGTCCTTGAGGCCCTTGAAGACCGTCTCGTTGTGCGTGTACAGGTAGGAGACCAAGTCGTAAATCTCGTATGCGTTCAGGTAGGTGGCCGACGTGAGCGGGATGGTCCCTTGGAGGGGAGCGCTCGAGAAGAGCTTCTGGTACAGGTCCTGGCTCTGGCTGACGCTGTCCTGGATGGCCTTGGTGTTGGTAAGGTTGGTGCCCGTCTCGGTTTGCCACGCGCTGCAGGCGACATCTCCTTGAATCCTGGAAACCGTTAGCCACCATGTTCAAGATCGAGGTTACTCGAGAGCTTTTGCCTAAGAGTCAACGCACCCAACAGAGGAGCTGGCTTCCGTGGTCAGGGTCTGGACCTTGGGGTACTGATAGCCGTTCAATGGGTACTCCGTGACGTTGCTCCCACCGGCATAGTCGTGGCTCAAGTCCTGCCCACCGGCCCCGTCGACAAAGGCACCCGTCTTCGCGGGATACAGGCCCTGCATAAAGGCCAGGGCTCCGGCGGCGACCCACTCGTCCGCCTGCGACAGGACGGTGAGCTGCCGGTTGTCAATGGCATCCTTGGCCATGTTCTGGATCGCGGTGTTGTTGGCGCCGGAGCCGCTGCCGCTGCCCGTCACGTAGCGGCTGCGAAAGGCGCTGCCCTGGTACCACAGCTGCTGCGCGCCCTCGGGGGTCAGGATGGTCTGCAGGCCGCCGATGACGGGGGTCCTTTCGCCGCTGTTGATGTAGGCGACGGCGGCCCAGACCCTGATGTTGGCATTGGAGTCGTCGCCGGCCTGGGCCTTGACGTTGGCCACCAGTGCGGCGGCGGCGAGCGCGGCAGCGAGACGGAGCGGGGCCATGGCGGTGGTGGTGATGCCAGAGAAGAGGCGCTTGAGACGACGCGGGGAGCGAGCGACAGGACGGCCCAGTCCTACTTGTATCGACGCAGGACCAGAGGCACAATCACCGCAACAAAGACGGCAGAAAGGGAAGAGGGCGTTGGGAGGCGGCGGTGACGTGAAGGGCACGGGCACGAGGAAGTCAAATCCGAAGACGGCCGGCCAACGCTGGCATCGCCAAAGTAACCTCAAGCGAGCTGGCTCGGCTAGCTAGCTGCGGCAAACACTTTTTTTCCCTCCAAACCCTTTCCCAGCCAGCTAAATAAGCTACCTTCCTTATTAGCTCTCGACCATTCAGCTCGCGTTATCCAGCCACCCGCTTGGCCACGCGCGGGCTAGCTGGCTAGACGTCGTTGGGCTGGCAGCATCTTATTCTTGGCTAACGAGCTGAGGAGTGAGGAGCAGAGGAGGGGCTGGATGGAGGGGCTATGATCCATCGATCTTTAGGTGCGGGGCATTCGGTGTTGGTGGAGCACTGAGAACACGAGCCTGACGAGGTTCTACAGGCCCGTCGGTAATGGATTACTGCTTCAAACTTCCCAAACAAACTGTGTACATACTCGTTGAAGCGCAACGTACTCCTTTGAACATATCTTGGAAATAACTAGTTCTTGGAAATAGCTAGTCACCATTAAGCAATCGGCATCGTCTTCGAGTCCTCCAAATACTCATCAACCGTCCGAAAGTGAACCCCTCCAAAGTACTTCAGCCGCTGTCGCTCGACGTCATCCACAGGCAGGCCGTTTCCGCCCCGGGCCGTCCATTCATGGGTTTGCAGCAATGCCAGACCCGACTCGTCTGCATTGCTGGCCGGAGATTCAAGTTGCTTCTGAATCTCCTCGAGCTGTATGTAGCTGCGGTTCTCGCCCTCGAACGTCCGACCTGAGAGAGTCTCAGCGCAGTCCAAGTGCTTCCTGGTAAAGTATATCTCACCATAGAATCGCTCCAGCTTCTTGGCCAACTCATTCGAGACGTCGCCCCAATGCTTAACCTCAATTGTGACCTTGCCTACCTACTTCCCTCGCCAGACATGCTCAATGGCCTACTCGGCCTGTTTAAACGGGACGTCGTCGATAATGTCGTCGGAACTCAGTTGGGCTACCGATACTGCTGATTACAGCTCCTCCAGATCGTGCTTCGGTCCAACATCTTACTCCCCTGCGACTCAATTAGCATATCACGTCGAACGTCCGAGCGCCCGTGTCCCGCCGTGCTGAACGACAAGATATCGGCTTCAGTCCCCCTGGAGCATCTGACGGGCAGATTGCTAGGTGGTTTCCTAAAAGCCCAAACAAATCTACTAAAAGCCAAAGAAAAAAGAAGAAAAAATGATAGTCAGAGTATTCAAAACATATGCATGCAAACGGGATTGACAGTAGACGTTGTCCATCACGTGCTGCCCACAATGCTGAACTTTGCGAATTCACTTACATCCACGCCCCAGCAAAAAATGAACAAAAAATCGTCCTCGCTTCATTTACGACATTGGAAGTGAAGTAGCGGCAAAAGGTAAGGTTCCAGGGGGAGTCGAACCCTCGCTGGCGGAATCAGAATCCGCAGTCATAACCGTTAGACCATGGAACCTGTTGAAGTGGTGATCCACTTCCCATGGTGTGTGGTGATTTGATGGAGGACGGGTCGAGATAATGCGACCTAAATTCCTTCAACTAGGGCAAGCCTCCACACCCTGCGGAGCTACTCCAGCAAAAGCAGCCAGAATGCCCAGGTCCGAAATCATCATTGCGTTCTTAGAGGGTTGAACACCTCTACTTGTCGTACAAGCATGCGAGGCAAGTTTTGAATGATATTTTCGGGTGTGATTATTCCCACTGGTGTTGTTGCGGATGCTCTAGACAGGGCGAACTTGTGACAGAGGAACCTGAATTGTTGAGTTAATGGCTACTCAATCAAGCGAACAACTGTAGGAACTGGCGCTTGCCACATGGCATGTGCTTGAAACACCCAGAGAGTAGACTGTCCATTCGATGAATGCTTGTTCACACGGAGCCTGTGCCGACAACCCACTCGGGTACAGGGTAGGCTAGGGGGCGAAAGGCGCCGAACACCTTGAAACTGGTCGTCTCTTGGCTGCATGATGGAATGGCCGGACATCCAAGATGACTTGTCGGATGGCGAGGCGCAGGAAGAAATGGGCAATGAGCTAGTGTCACATTTGGATTGGCTAGCAGACAGGAACTTCTTGTTGAGGGAAGGCTGGCTTGGACGAAAGACCTTGTCCATGTCCATGCTCTGTCCTTGGTCATGACGGCATGCCTCGCAAGCCTTGTGACTTGCGACTGAAGAAGTCGTGAACGAAGTGTTGAAGGAACCTGATGGATCGTTTGGTAGATTGTTGGAAATAAGCCAGAATGGGTAATGGTAAGTAGGTCATCTCGTGAGTGTGCGTACACAGCAACAAGCAGCGTAGAATGCTGACTGCATTGCTAGCCAACCTAGATGGCAGCATTCGTCTCAGCTATTGTCAGCCTTGGCTCTTGAGCGCGAGAGGGGACGGGAGAGTAGAAGCAACCGTGGTCCTGTCCGCAATCCTGAACATGAAGGTTGACAAGGCGCGAGTGACGGAGAACGAGAGGCTGCTGCTGGAGCTTCCCAGCTCCTCAGCCGACATCAGGAGATTGTGGAGACGATGGAAGACATCCATGGATGCCGACGACGGTGGGTCGGTGATGCTGGGTTGGTTCAGAAGCTGCGGACCCCAGACAAGCGCATCCCAACCAGTAGACAACGAATATCTTATCAATCGCATCAGTGAGTGTGACGAGCTGCAAGGCACAGAACCCGGCGAGCACGCGGTACCTGTACTTTACATGCCCATCCTCGGCTGAAGCCTTGCCTCAGGCAGGCAATGCAGGTGGCACATGATTCAGATGGAACGGCGCCTAACCGCAGGAGAGCAGCTGGGCAGCTGGAGGATGTTTGAGGCCGTCGCAACCAGCTCCCCAAGCATTCTCGTCCGGTATTTATGGCAATGAACGTTGGTCGCCTGTTCGCATCTGATCCCAGGTTCAGGGATGCCAGCACCTGAGCACACCTCCAGCTGTTCGTGATCGTCTGCGGTGCCACGCAGCCTCTGTCTTGCGTACATATGCGAGTAGTCAGACACAAATTTAAAGCGCACATGCATAGGCGCCTATCTCGCCTTTTGCTATTTTCCCAGTGACGTGCCTCTCCATCGCCAGATGTGTGCAGTGCTTCTGGGAAGCGTGACCTCGTCGCATCCAAGCATCTGTGACCGACCACCATCGCTCCAGGGGTGGAATCGGCCTAGGCTCCATTCTCCCAGCCAGCTGATGAGTTGTTGCCGCCACCGATGCTAAATTCCCGGTACCCAACAGGTACCTCACCTCCCTGCCACTGCAACAACCGCCAGCTCTCGCCTGACAGCCCCCCCAAAAGCGCCTCCCCTCAGCACGGTGACCTGGAGTGACCACCCCCGGGCTAACAATTTTCTCCGCATCACCTGGTACCACTACCTCCTCCAGTGGCTGCTCTCCCTTGTCCTCACCCACAGCCATTGCACCACCCCCAACCTCACCTCTTGCCGTCGTGCAAAGAAGCACAAGCCCTGCATCCACCGATTGTGCGATTCGAACGACAGTCTCGCGGGACAATTCGCGCACGCACAGCCAAGCCGCCCGCCTGATGGACCGATCGCATGTAGCGGCTTGAGATCAACAGCCATGTCGACCGACACTGTCAGCGCTCCCGCGCCTGTCGACGCCGAGCCTGGCATCGGACCTGGCCCTGGCCCCGGGCCTGAGGCTGTCCCAGCCGCCGCGCACGCCGCCGCCGACCCCGAGGGCCAGATCGAATGTGCGAAGCAACCTGCGCCCGTATTTCTGCACTCGCCGCCTGATAGCAACAATGCGGCCAAGACGGATGCGAGCGACTCGGAGCTGAGCGACCTGGAAGATGAGCCCATCCTCGACGACCTGCCGCCCGCCGCGGCCGAGCCGCAGGTCGAGCAGCGGCCAGAGCAGCAGCAGGAGGAAGAAGAGGACATTGGCGAGGTGCTGCCAGACCACTGGTCTGGAGCCGTACCTGTGTTCCGCCCGACCATGTACCAGTTCAAGGACTTCCAGCGCTTCGTGTGTCGCCTCGCCCTCACCGACTGGACCCGTCCTCATGCTAATCTCCCCGGCCCTAGATGAAAAAGGTTGACAGCTACGGCATGAAGTCCGGCATCATCAAGATCATACCGCCTCAGGAGTGGAAGGATGCCCAGCCGAAGCTGGATGAGCTCGTCAAGCCTATCAAAGTGCGCGAACCGATCAAACAAGACATCATGGGATCGAATGGTACATATCGACAAGTCAACATCCTGCACGGTCGCTCCTACAACCTGCCGCAGTGGCGGCAGCTCTGCGAACAGAGCGAGCACCAGCCGCCTGCCAGACGTGGCGAGCGGCGCGCCAACGCCGACAAACACAAGCCCTCGCGACGTCCAGCAGCAGCCCCAAAGACCACCAAACCGTCCACTCTGAAGAAGCGTGCCAAGGGAAGACCGGCGAGAGGCAAGGGCAAACATACTCAAAACGAGGAAGATGATCGGCCTATGACCCCGGTCTCACCCAAGATGGAGCCTCAGGACGCCGAGGACAAGCCTGTCGACTCGATCGAGAAAGACCCAGGAGAAGAGACGGATGGCAACGACGGCCAGCCCTCGGTTGGCCGCATGGGCGGCGCAAGGCAGTCTAAGCCCAAGACCCAGTCGGTTTCAGCTCGCCGCAAGTACAGTCGCCGGGAGGGGTCGGCCATGATCGACGAGGCCGCGTTCAAAGACTTTGACTATCTAATGGACGTCTCCGAGTACACGCCCGGGCGCTGCGAGGAACTCGAGAGATCCTATTGGAAGACCTTGACCTATGCGCCTCCGTTGTACGGCGCCGACATGATGGGCACTCTATTCGACGAGAGGACCGAGACATGGAACCTCAACAAGCTACCCAACTTGTTGGATGTCCTGGGTACCAAGGTTCCAGGTGTCAACACAGCCTATCTCTACTTGGGCATGTGGAAGGCTACTTTCGCCTGGCATCTCGAGGATGTGGATCTATACAGCATCAACTATCTCCACTTTGGCGCCCCGAAGCAGTGGTACAGCATATCCCAGGCCGACGCCCGTCGATTCGAAGCCGCCATGAAAAACATCTGGCCTGCCGATGCTAAGGCTTGCAATCAGTTCCTGCGACACAAGGGCTTCTTGATCTCGCCCCACCACCTATTACAACACTATGGCATCAAAGTCAACAAGGTCGTGTCGTATCCTGGCGAATTCGTGGTCACCTATCCGTACGGGTACCATTCCGGCTACAACTTGGGATACAACTGCGCTGAAGCCGTCAATTTCGCACTTGATTCTTGGCTGGAGATGGGAAAGATTGCCAAGAAGTGCGAATGTGCCCAGGCCCAGGACAGTGTATGGATCAACGTGTACGAAATTGAGCGTAAGCTCCGTGGCGAAGAAACAGAATACGAAGAGACCGAAGACGAGGACAACGAGGACGACGACGAAGACTTGTCTGGCCTTCCAACGCCGCCGGCCGGCCATGGTGTGAGGTTCAAGGATGCCAGCCGTAAGAGGAGGCGTGGCGTGGCCAAGGGAGACAAGGCCAAGGTCAAGAAGATCAAGCTCCGCCTCAAGTCCAAGGCTGAGCCGCCCTGCTGTCTGTGCCCCCACGACATATCCGAGTTGGGCATGCTGCCTACGGATGACGGCCGGAAGGCCCACCGCCTTTGCGCCCTGTATGTGCCGGAGACATACATTGACAATGTGGATGGCAACGAAGTGGTCTGCAACGCCGCAGGCATTCACAAAGACCGCCTTGACCTCAAGTGTCTTTTCTGCCGCTCCAAACGTGGAGCCTGTTTCCAGTGCTCGCATAAGAAATGCGCAAGAGCCTACCACGCGACTTGCGCCGCTGCTGCTGGCGTCTTTGTCGAAGACCAGGAGGTTCCTGTCTTTGGTGAAGATGGCACGGAGTTCAAAGAGCAGGCCTTTGAATTCACCTGTCGATTTCATCGGACCAAGCGAGACAAGAAGTGTGACGGTGAATCTCTGGAGGCAGATTCTCGCATCAGTACTGCGGCGGAGCCGCTCCAGAAGGGAGAAATCTGCCAGTTCCAGTACTACAAGGGTGAGATCTTTGCAGGTATGGTTGTCGAGAACCGCACGGACGAGCAGACGCTCTTGGTTGATATAATTCCAAACGGGTACGTAACATCTGGCCAACGACAAGGACTACGACTGACAATCAACAGTGACCGTATCGAGGTGGAGTGGAAGTGGCTGCTGCTGCCAGATCCGGCCGACTATCGTCTGCCAAAAGCGTCTGCCAAGGCCATCCCCATGCCCGCTTCACGGAAGGCACAGGAACAGCTGAACGCCAAGAGGCTTCAGGACGACAAGCCGAGAAAGGATGATCCGTTTGCTGACGGATACACTTGGGCCGAGTTCCAAGTTGAACCAGCCACGAACAAGGACCAGACCAAGATCGATTTTGCAAAGCCAGACCAAGTCTGGTACTATCTCGGAAAGACGTCAACCGAGGCCAGGGCACAGTACACGGAAGATCCGACGAAGCAGCGCCACAACCCCAAGGGCAACTTCTTGGACACGCTTCCGAAACCCCCAAAACCGGCCCCCGCGCTCAAGCCTGCGGCATATGGCCAGCAGTCGTTTGGTATTACGGGCGGGTATACTTACTCGTACAATCCTCATTCCACCCTGGCGGGCATAGGAGCCGGCAGACCCGTGAAGCCGTATGTGTACAAGCCTAGGAAGCCGATTGAGGCCCATCTGAACACTCCATTGATGTATACGCCTGAAAGGTTCACCCCGACAGCCTCGCCCTCACCCTCATCACCATCTCCGGCCATGCCTCATCAGAACCACTACCACCCGGCCGTCGGTTACCAGAACAATGGCATGTACTCGGCCAAGAGGTTTGAGCCCGTGGGCCAGAGTCCACAAGCACGCTCACCCGCACCGGTGCCAAACCAGCACTATGCTAGCTCGCCAAATGTTCAGGGGCCGGTGGCGCAACCGACTGCCGGGTGGCAGAGGTCTTCCCCTAGCCCATATCAGAAGCCAGGCGTGTCGCAGCAAAGCCGACCCACGTGGCATGTTCACTCGTCAGTGTACCAGAAATATCCCTTCTTCCAGGTCAATCACAACAGGTAAGTTTCATGACCCTAACATCTTTTCCGAGACTCTCTTGGCGCTGACCGGCCTCGTAGGGACTCGTCAAAGTATCGAACTCCGTATGCAGCATGGGGTGGATTCACAAATGGGTATGAGGGCGACTTGCGGGCTCACTTGATGTCGAAGCAGATGTCGACGCAGAGCGATCTGCTTCGAAGATCCAGCCTGAGCTCCATGTCGCCGTCGCCTAGCCAAATTGGCCAAGCGTTTGGATCTCCAAACCCGCAGCATGCTACCCAGTTCAGGGGATCCGGAACGCCATCGCTTCCACCATCAACTCCCCAAACAATCATGTCAGCTGCGCCCTTGGAGCATCAAAAGACATCGATGTCGCCACCACCAGTGCCGGAGGCGCCGGGTCAACAGTTGCACCCTGCCATTAACCCCCAGTATGGAAGCACGCAGCAGCATGGCCAGCCTGTTAAACAGCCTTCGCCACAGGTACCCAGACCAAGGTCGACCCCAGTACCGAAGTCGTACAAGGTTGGATCGCCTGCCGCCGTCAGTCTTGCCTTGAAGTCGACTAAACCAGCAATGCAGGTTCCGCCGAAGCAGTCGCCCGTACCCCTGCCTGCTAACTTCTTGGCTGCCATGGGCTCCTCACCAGGCACCCCGGCGCCTGAGTCGAGGCAGTCGTCTGCCCAACCTGCCGTTCAACCTGCGACACCAACCAACGTGGAGCCAGGCAAGGAAACCGCACAAGCACCGCAGCATGCTCAATCAGGCGCGGTGTCTCCTCCGGGCCAGAAGACGCCCTCGGTGCAAGCAGTGAGGAATTCCACGACGCCGGTCCCAGTTCCAACGTTGCCAGGCTGGTCACCGCCACCAGCCGCCTCACAAGACCCAGCTCCAAAGCCAGAGACCGCATTCTTGACAGAGACGGTACCAACCGTTTTAACCGCCGATGCTCAAGGGCCTGCACCGTCTGGCGTGTACCATAGCGAACACGATAACAATGCCCAACCACCGAGCGCTCAAACTAGTTCTGCGGTGAACCGCCAACAGGAGTTTGCCGACGTCCCGGGGTGCGAATCTATGGAATTCGTCGAGAGGATGATGGAAAACTTGAAGAGAGCATCACGGCGCGACGCTGGCAACGGAGATGCTTGAGGGTAGATGGGATGGGCGCCATGAGCCTCACATGGCTTGCTGCTGCCTACGCCCAGTCAGTTATGAGCACCCATGCTAGAGTTGATTGGGGTTGAGAAACCTCACGAGAGGTTCTGTGAGAAGTACATACAAATGGGGGACGGCGTTGAACTGACGGCTTGGCGAATGGGTTTTTGAGATTCCCCATTAGAATTGCATTTTTGCGATGGAAATGGGAATAACGAAAGGGAACGACTTGGAACGATCGTGCTTGCTATCGGGTTGGGAACGCGGCGTAACTGTGTATGATAGTTCTTTGCCCAACAACAGGGCTCGAGTTGACTGGTTATTGTACTATTCGAGAAAGAAGTCAGCCTTTGCACTCTTTCATCCATCTGTCTCTGGGCAGTGCTTGACTGGATCGATGAGTGAGTGCAACATGGTCGTAGCTCTGTACCGGAGCAGCATCCGGGGCCGAGTGACAACAAGAGAAAATTGTCTAGGCATCTAAAGGGTCTTAATGCCTGGTGGTCGTCGAGGCTCGCTGGGCCCAAGTCATGAAGGGATGAAGAGAAGAACTTGTTCAAGGCGAAATTCGTGGGCCAGTGGGTAAGTGCAACAGTGACTGGCACAAGCTTCCCCTGCTGCCTGGCAACCCACGTGCGGAAGACGTACCTACACTGTACCTGACCAAGCATTACACCCACAAGCTAAGTTACGTTCTCTCTTCTCTTGAATGCCAAGTCATCACCAAGTCTTTCACAACATGCCGCGTCAAGATTCGAACCGGGCCCAGCCAGGCAAGGATGGCAGGGCAACGCCTTCGCATCCTCAGGGGGACGACATCACTTGCTGGACCACCGACGACGAGGAGCGGTCCGTCGTCCAGAACCGTGGGTTTGCGACAGATAAGTACAAGCGAGGGTCGCAACTGGGAAGCGGTGGCTGGAGCATAGTGTACAAGACACTGCGGGTAGCCGATGGACGTGTCTTTGCTGCGAAGTCGTCAGAGGCGATCCAGGAGATGCGCAAGGAGGCGAACATCTTGCGGTCCCTGCAACATGTACGCCGCTTCCCCGTCCCTTCAAGTCCGAAAGCACTACGTTTCTGACGCCTCAGTACAAAGGAACAAATTCTCAAGTTCATCGACTGGCACGAGGAACCCGCAGCCTCAGGCGCAACACTGCTCGTCACGGAACTCTGTGGCCACGGGTCCCTGCAAACTCGAATCGACCGTGCCTCGCCAAACATGGATCGAAGAGAGATTCTCCAAGTCGTCAAGCAAATGGGAGAGGCCCTCGAATACCTCCACCACCAGAGGCTCTTCCACACGGACATCAAGCCCCGAAACATCCTGGTCCGCGGCCTCAGGCCCATCGACGTCGTCCTCGCCGACTGCGCAGACGTAAAGAAAGTCGGCACCAAGTGCCCGCTACGGGGCACACTACAGTACTACTCGCCCGAGATCCTGCAGTATGGGCGGCACTACGACACGGGCGACGACATATGGGCGCTTGGGATCACGCTCCTGGGCATGGTTGCGCAGTGGCCGCCCCTGGGCCGCACGAAGCAGGAGTTTCGCAAGTACCCGCACCGGTGCAATAACCACGTGCAGAAGATCATTGCGCTGAACCCGCGGCATGGGATTGTGAGATTGCTGGCGGGGATGGTTACTTGGGAGCTGGACGAGAGGGCGTCCCCGCGGGAGTGTGCGAATCTCGCGGCGGAGTTGTTGGGCGGGGAGCGTGATGGGCAGAGCTCGCCGGAGTATGATTTGGGGATTGAGGTGCCGGAGGACTTTCGACCGATATCGTTCTGGTGAGGGTTTCTTTGGCCGGTGACTGTCGTCCGATGCAAAAGTCAAGACGGCCGACAACTCGAGAAGCTTCGCATAGTCATGGTTCATGGAACCGGAAACAACGGCAACTTTGTCACTCGAGCTTTGCTTAATAGAGTAGACAAGACGTATTTGCGTTCAGCAGGGTGATGAAACGATAGGAAATTGGAGTTGCCGATGCCTCACGCGCAACATCAACGAGAGTGGTCGAAAAGTATCCGTCGGTAGTGATCAGTGATGAAGTTGGCGTTCACCCCGGTGGAATCTGGATGGATACGATGGATACAGGGGGGGGTTGACGCCATCCGCCGCGCCGCGCCCTCTGAGAGTCAATGTCTCGCAGGGCCCCCAATAGACGTACG
Source organism: Tolypocladium sp. Sup5 PDA-1 (assembly GCA_000750105.3). NCBI lineage: Eukaryota > Fungi > Ascomycota > Sordariomycetes > Hypocreales > Ophiocordycipitaceae > Tolypocladium > Tolypocladium sp. Sup5 PDA-1. Next base: position 255,351 of record JPHH03000041.1, read on the forward strand.
GGGACCCGTACGATTTTGCGTACTATGTAAGCACGGCTGCCACCACTGAAGCTAACAACTAAGCCACTATAACTGCACTATAACTTACAAGTACGTGCTAATATTGCTAGTACATACATCCAGTCGTGCTAACCTTGTAAGCGCCGGCGGCCACTAAGGTACCAAATGCGTGCGAAGCGAGGGCAGCAAGTCACAGTATCAAGGGCAGTAGCGCCAGCAGCGCCAATAGAGCCAGCAGGTCGGGGCAGCAATGCCAGCCAGGCCAGCAAGGCCAGCAAAGCCAGCAGCGCCAGCAGCAAGGCCAGCGCCAGTCCTCCGTACCTTAGGTACCTAACGTAGGTAGAGCCAGCAAGTCGCAGCAGCGTCACGGCAGCAAGGGCAGCAGAGCCAGCAACGTCACGGCAACAAGGCTAGTAAGGCCAGCACCAATGGCAGCGCCAGTAGAGCTAGCAGATCAGGCTAGCAAGGCCAGCAGCAATGGCAGCGCCAGTAGAGCTAGCAGATCAGGATAGCAAGGCCAGCAGCAACAGCAGCGCCAGTAGAGCTAGCAGATCAGGATAGCAAGGCCAGCAAGTCCATCGAGGCCAACGAGGCAAGCAAGGTCAGCACGGCCGGATGCGTCAGCAACACGTAAGTTATAGTGCAGTTATAGTGGCTTAGTTGTTAGCTTCAGTGGTGGCCGCCGGTGCTTACATAAAATCGTACGGGGCCCCGTAAAGATTAAATGTACGGGGCCCGTACCTATTGGGCGCCAAGTCCCGCGGCAATATTAGTCATCACCAAGCTCACTCCGAGATCGCGGGCGATGTCGCAACTCAACACGTGGGGGACAGAGTCAAAGTTTCCGTTGAAACTCGCAGCGGCTCTCAAATCCTGATCCGTTATAAGCAGGGCGGAGAGACGCAAGATTGAGGTGCTCTTCCAACAATTCGTGGATCAATGTCTCGTGCTGCGGCGGCGCTCCTCTCAAGACCCCTCCGAACCAGATCGACAGCAGTGGTGCTCCCGCTCAGCAAGAGGTATTACGGCGCGATGAGTGGCAGCGGCAAGTTGAAGCCTGCGGCGAGAGTATCTGGCCAGAAGCAGGATGTGTGGTAAGTATCCGACGCCGCCCACCATGAGGGTTCATGTTCTGAGAGCGAATGCAGGTCCATCATCAACGAGGCGGCAGCCGCGTCGCCGAGGCAGCCCATCGTAAACATGGGGCAGGGCTTCTTCGGGTACAACCCGCCGCCGTTCATCCTCGATGCGGCGAAGGACGCGCTGGACCGCGTCGAGTGCAACCAGTACTCGCCGACCAAGGGGCGGCCGCGGCTGAGGAAGGCGATTGCGGACGCGTACTCGCCGTTTTGGGGGCGCAAGATTGACCCCGAGACGGAGGTGACCATCACGACGGGAGCAAACGAGGGTGAGCTATAGATGGGGATCTGTGGAGGCCCTGGCGTACTGACTGGGTATCCAGGCATGTTGAGTGCGTTTATGGCTTTTATTGAGCCCGGGGATGAAGTCATCATCTTTGAGCCCTTTTTCGATCAGTACGTTTGCTACCCTGGTGCAGGTTTGGGAATGGCGATTGACCGTAAGAAACAGGTACATTAGCAACATCGAGATGCCCGGTGGCAAGATTGTCTACGTCCCCATGCACCCCCCGGAGACGGGTGCCACCAAGACATCCTCGGCAGCGGACTGGACCATCGACTTCGACGAGCTCGAGAGGGCCATCACGCCGCGGACCAAGATGATTGTCTTGAACACGCCACGTATGTCACGCATGCAAATGGTGGCAAGCCGCTCAAGATGCTAACTACCTGGACGCAGATAACCCCGTCGGCAAGGTGTACTCGAAGGAGGAGCTGCAGAAGATCGGCGACCTGTGTGTCAAGAACGAGATCATCATCCTGTCGGACGAGGTCTACGACCGGCTATACTACGTGCCCTTTACCAGGATCTCGCGTCTGTCGCCCGAGCTGGAGCGGCTGACTATTACGGTCGGTTCCGCGGGCAAGAACTTTTATGCCACGGGCTGGCGCGTTGGTAAGTCAAGACTTTGAGCAAGCGTCGGAATGAGTAGCTGGCACTGACACACATCAAGGCTGGCTCATGGGCCCGGCAGAGCTGATCAAGTACGTCTCGGCCGCCCACACGCGCATCTGCTACTCGTCGGTGTCGCCGCTGCAAGAAGCGTGCGCGGTGGGCTTCGAGCAGGCCGAGGCAGAGGGCTTCTGGGACACCACTATCCGCGACATGAAGGCCAAGATGGACCGGTTCAACGAGGTGTGGGCGGAGCTGGGGCTGCCGTACTCGGAGCCCGAGGGCGGGTACTTTGTGCTCGTCAACATGGCCAAGGTGAAGCTGCCAGCGGACTACCCGTTCCCGGCGCACGTGGCGAGCCGGCCGCGCGACTTCAAGCTGGCGTGGTTCCTGATCCAGGAGGTGGGCGTGGCGGCGATTCCCCCGACGGAGTTTTATACCGAGGGCAACGCGCACCTGGCCGAGGACTACATCCGGTTTGCGGTGTGCAAGGACGACGCGGTGCTGGAGGAGGCGAAGGAGCGGCTGAGGGGGTTGAAGAAGTACATGGAGGAATAAGGGCCCCAGGGGCTGTCTTCTGCCTAGGTAATCTGTACCTACCTACAGCTAGACTTGGATACAATAGTGAAGCAGATGGGATATCCAGGCGTGTGGCGGAGGCATCCGCTTGCTCCAGTCGCCACTTGACCTGTTTCTCTCTGCAGCACGGGGCCAGACCAGACGACTCGATATTGAAGGGTAAGCACGGAAACAGCCACCGCATCGGTGACGGAGGCCGGTGAGAAGATTCAAATGAATCGGCTTCGGGGTCGGGATGCTCGAGGGCATCCGTATTTCATCGGCGTGGAAGCAGCCGATGGTGGGGATGTGCCGTTGGAGTCGGAGCCGGCCGATGGGGGGGGTTTCTCCAGGACCCCTACAGCGCTAGAGGGGCCAGCGGGGTGCACTGGGGACCCTCCACCCCGCCCGGCATGGAGGCGGGGGTTCCGCGATGATGACACGGTGCCAACTTGCGGCCACCCTTGCACCCATTACACCAGTTTGATGGCGACCCTCGCACCCGCCTCCTGTGCTCAGCTGCACCGTCCCCAAGCCTCGTTTGCTCACCTTTCAGTTATCGACGGCCTGCGGTTGGAGAAGCGCCACGGACTAATGCCGTCCTCGCCACCCTTTTAGGGCGACGCCGTGGTCCTCGTCGCGGGCCTCGTGGAGTCCTGGCCGCTGCCTTCAACTACAAAGCCTCAGCCCCGTCCCCACCGCTTCACGTCTGCTTCTCTTCTCACACCCGCTGCTTGCTGGTTCATCTCTCAGCTTGGGATCTTGACCTTCATCAAGCAGCTTCTGGGGCCCCGTCTTGTTGTACGTGCTGCGTCGGCTGCAGTGGCAAAGCGAGCCATACGCGGCCCTGACCGTCGACATGGCGCCCATCGCCGTGTCTCCCGAGCGGGATCCTCAGCCGGAGTCGCTGGCCACTCTGACGGCCAAGTTTGACGATACCATTCGGTTCTATCTTAACGGGACCAAGGTGGTGCTCGATGAAATCGATCCCGAGGTCACGGTGCTCGAGTACCTTCGCGGGATCGGCTTGACGGGAACCAAGCTGTATGTGCCACCCTTATCAGACCAGATCACCAAACGTTGTTCCTGATTGACAACCCCCGTTCTAGTGGCTGCGGTGAAGGCGGATGTGGTGCCTGCACCATTGTCGTGAGCCAGTTCAACCCTACGACCAAGCAAATCTACCATGCCAGCGTAAACGCCTGTCTGGCCCCGCTGGCTAGCCTCGATGGCAAACATATCATCACTATCGAGGGAATCGGGAACACCAAGCGGCCTCATCCGACGCAGGAGCGTGTGGCAAAGGGAAACGGTAGCCAGTGCGGCTTCTGCACGCCCGGTATCGTCATGAGCTTGTACGCCCTGCTGCGGAACAACTCAGAGCCCACGCAGGACGAGATCGAGGAGGCGTTTGACGGGAACCTGTGCCGGTGTACGGGCTACCGGCCGATCCTGGATGCGGCCCAGACGTTCAGCGCGGAAAAGTCTGAGCAGGTTCGGACGAATGGCGGAGGATGCTGCAAGGAGAACGGGGACGGATCCGCGAACGGCACAAATGGGGCCCGCTGTTGCAAAGAGAATGGGAATGTCCCCGTCAGCGAACTGCTACCGGAGACGAACGGCGGAAACGGAGGCTGTTGCATGCAAAACGGCAACGGCCCCGCCAACGGAGGCTGCTGTATGCAGAAGATGTCACTCGACGACCAGCCCATCAAGCGCTTCACGCCCCCCGGCTTCATCGAGTACAAGCCCGACACCGAACTCATCTTCCCTTCCGCGCTCAAGAAGCACGAGATGCGACCGCTCGCCTTTGGCAACAAGCGGAAGAAGTGGTACCGGCCCGTCACGCTGGACCAGCTTCTCCAGATCAAGAGCGTACACCCCCAGGCCAAGATTATCGGCGGCAGCACTGAGACACAGATTGAGATCAGGTTCAAGGCGCTGCAGTACCCTGTCTCGGTGTACGTGGGCGACATCCCGGAGCTGCGGCAGTTTGAGTTCAAGGATGACACGGTCGAGGTCGGCGGAAACGTTGTCTTGACCGACCTGGAAGGGATCTGCGAAAAGGCCATCAAACATTACGGCCACACTCGGGGCCAGGTGTTTGAGGGCATCTTGAAGCAGCTCAAGTACTTTGCGGGGAGGCAGATTCGAAACGTCGGCACGCCGGCTGGGAACCTGGTCACCGCCTCACCGATTTCAGATCTGAACCCTGCGCTGTGGGGAGCAAATGCCGTGCTGGTGGCCAAATCGGCGACAGAGGAGACCGAGATCCCCATGAATCAGTTTTTCACTGGCTACAGGAGGACAGCTCTCGCCCAGGACGCCATCATCGCCTCCATCCGGATTCCTGTCACCGCCGCAAAGGGAGAGTTCTACCGGACTTATAAGCAGGCGAAGCGGAAAGATGACGACATTGCTATCGTCACTGGTGCGTTGCGAGTCAAGGTGGATGACGAGGGCGTTGTCACGGAATGCAATTTGATCTACGGCGGCATGGCAGCCATGACGGTACCGGCAAAGACGGCTACAGAGTACCTCATCGGCAAGCGATTTGCGGAGCTCGAGACCCTCGAAGGAACCATGAACGCCTTGGGACAGGACTTTGACATGCAATTCAGCGTACCTGGCGGCATGGCGTCGTATCGAAAGGCCCTGGCTTTCGGCTTCTTCTACCGGTTCTACCACGACGTGCTTACAAACCTGGGTGGGCAGAGCGAGCATGTAGACAAGGAAGCCATCGATGAGGTTGAGCGGTCCCTGTCCAAGGGCATGGTTGACGAGCAATCCTCCGTGGCGTACGAGAAGGAGATCACGGGCAAAGCCAACCCCCATCTCGCTGCGCTGAAGCAGACGACCGGAGAGGCGCAGTACACGGACGATATACCCGCCTTGAAGAACGAGCTGCATGGTTGCTGGGTCTTGTCAAGCAGGGCCCATGCAAAGATCAAGTCGATCGATTACTCCAAGGCCCTCGACATGCCCGGCGTGGTCGACTACATTGACAAAGACGACATGCCCTCTGCAGAGGCCAACAAGTTCGGCGCCCCGCACTTTGACGAAGTCTTCTTCGCCGATGGCGAGGTACACACTGCCGGCCAGGCCATTGCCATGATCCTGGCAACCTCTGCGTTGAAGGCTCAGGAGGCGGCAAGGGCAGTCAAGGTTGAGTACGAGGATCTGCCTTCGGTCCTGACCATGGAGGAGGCTGTGGAAAAGGAGAGCTTCCACCCCCTATACCGCGAGATTAAGAGGGGAGACACGGAGGCGGCGTTCAAGAAGTGTGATCATGTCTTTACCGGCACTTGCAGAATGGGTGGGCAGGAGCACTTCTACCTGGAGACCAACGCCTGCTTGGTCGTGCCCAAGCCTGAAGACGGCGAGATGGAGATCTTCGCCAGCACGCAAAACGCCAATGAAACGTGAGTAATGGCCATGTCTCTCATTACGAGTATTACCTAACTCGTCGCAGACAGGCTTTCGCATCGCGGGTGTGCGAGGTGTCGGCAAACAAGGTTGTCGTCCGTGTCAAGCGACTGGGCGGCGGATTCGGCGGCAAGGAGACGCGATCAGTCATTCTCAGCTCGGCCGTAGCGCTGGCAGCCAAGAAGACCGGGAAGCCTGTCCGCTGCATGCTGACGCGCGAAGAGGACATGATCACTATGGGCCAGAGACACCCCTTCATGGCGCGATACAAGGTCGGCGTCAACAAGGATGGCAAGATCCAAGCACTGGATGTCGACATCTTCAACAACGCTGGGTGGACCTTTGATCTCAGTGCCAGTGTCGTCGAGCGTGCCATGACACACTCCGACGGGTGCTACGATATCCCCAACGTCTTCGTCCGGGGCCGGATCTGCAAGACGAACACGATGTCCAACACGGCGTTCCGAGGCTTCGGCGGTCCTCAGGGCATGTTCATTGCCGAGACGTACATGGAAGAGATTGCCGACCGTCTGGGCATGTCCGTCGAGACCCTTCGGGAGATTAACTTTTACAAGCCTCACGGCATCACGCACTTTAATCAGATGATCGAGGATTGGCACGTTCCGCTCATGTACCAGCAAGTACAGGACGAGTCGTTCTATGCGGACCGGAGAGCGATGGTCAACCAGTTCAACGACGAGTACAAGTGGCGGAAGAGGGGACTGGCGTTGATACCGACCAAATTTGGCATCTCGTTCACTGCCCTGTTTCTCAACCAAGCTGGAGCCTTGGTACACATCTACCACGACGGTTCCATCTTGGTCGCTCACGGTGGCACCGAGATGGGCCAAGGGCTTCACACAAAGCTTACGCAGATTGCGGCCCAGGCCCTTTCCGTGCCGCTGGACAACGTCTTCATCTCGGAGACTGCGACGAACACGGTCCCCAATGCCTCTGCAACTGCTGCTTCCGCGTCGTCTGATCTAAACGGCTACGCCATCTACAACGCCTGCGAGCAGCTCAACCAGCGCCTGGCACCTTACAGGGAGAAACTCGGCCCCAAGGCGACGATGAAGGAGCTCGCACACGCGGCGTACTTTGACCGCGTCAACTTGTCCGCGCAGGGGTTCTACAAGACGCCCGACATTGGGTACACGTGGGGCGAGAACAAGGGCAAGATGTTCTTCTACTTCACGCAGGGCGTGGCCGCTGCCGAGGTCGAGGTGGACACGCTGACGGGGACGTGGACGTGCATCCGGGCGGACATCAAGATGGACGTCGGGCAGTCCATCAACCCGTCCATCGACTACGGCCAGATCCAGGGCGCCTTCGTGCAGGGCATGGGCCTCTTCACGATGGAGGAGTCGCTGTGGCTGAGAAACGGGCCGATGGCGGGCAACCTGTTCACGCGGGGACCAGGCGCGTACAAGATCCCCGGGTTCCGCGACATACCGCAGGACTTCAACGTGACGCTGCTCAAGGACGTCGAGTGGAAGGAGCTGCGGACGATCCAGCGCAGCAGGGGCGTGGGCGAGCCGCCGCTGTTCCTGGGCAGTGCCGTCTTCTTCGCGATCCGGGACGCGCTCAAGGCGGCGCGGAAGAAGGCGGGGGTGGCGGCCGAGGTGGGCGTAGATGAGAGCCAGGGCTTGCTAAGGCTGGAGAGCCCAGCGACGCCGGAGAGGATCCGGCTAGCGTGCGAGGATGAGATTATGAGGAGAGCGAGGGTGGTGCCGAAGGAGGGGGAGAAGAGCTTCTTTGTGGCGATTTAGGGGCTTCTTGGATCATATAACTAGCATCGTGCCAGGCACAGTTAAGAGTGTATGGGAAGCAACACTGGGAATTGACGGAGGACATTTCATATCCTTGCCTTTTCTCCCTTTAGCCCATGTAAAGAAACAGTTGGGAAACTGTTACCCAAGAGAATTTTTTCTCGAGCATCGTTACTCTACAGGGCAGCTTGGATGTCGTCGTTGGAAGACTGCCGTAATCTTCCGACGCCAGCCCGTGACCTTCCGCGCCCCTTGGCGACCGGGGGCGATGCAGCCGTTGACGCAGGACGGTGCGAGACATGCGGTCTGCTCTGCATTTGCTTGTGCGATGCGATGCTGCAGAGGCCGAGCATTCATGTGTACCAAGCACATACGTCAGGCAAGGCCAGGTCAGGTAGTATCGCATGTGCAAATTCACATGGGGGTAGCGAGTCTGTGTAACGCGGGTCCCCGGTATAGGGTAGTCTGGCGTCACGACTCACGGCAGCATTGACAATTGCATTCTTCCTGTTGGCCGCATGCGGATCCTCGGCTGCTGTTTGAGTCGTTTGAGGAAGCTGCCTTGGTTAGGCCCTGCTTCCACTCCTCCCTCAGCCCCGCCAACACCCGATCCACTGGGAAGGCGCCGCCCCCACCGCGCGCGTGAGCAGGAGCAGCGCAGCGGGCAGCGGGCGGCAGGAACAGCTGTAAGACCAGACCAAGCCAAACGTAAACTCCAAACGCAGCTCGCCTGCTTGGATCCTTGCTTTTCGGCCCTCGTGCGCAGCCTCAGCCTCAGCTCCCGCTCTTGTCACGCCGCTGCTCGACTTGAACTTGTATTGTCTGCGCCAATTCAGGCTCGGCGGACAAACGCAGACGCAAACGCAAGCCGCCCGCCCGTCGCAACAACCAAGAGACGCAGAGATCCATCCCCACCGCCGTCGGCCGGAGTAACGAACCAAGTCCTTCTTGCGACAGACTTGTACACGCGTGCGCTCTCCCTCGCATTGGCCCGAAACGCAAGCCCAACATGCGGAATTGCCCACTGGGACAGCCGTAAGAACGAATCACGCGCGCAACGAACTACGCACACTACAAGGGAGCGAGCGAGCGAGAGAAGAAGGTGACAGAGACAGAGACAAGATCGGAACGAGGCTGCAACGGCCCGGGGCAAATGAGCCGCGCACAACGCCCGCGCGCCGCTCTTGCGTAACGTCGGGAGAGACCCAATGGGAGGACAGCGTCCGACATGAGTGACGGGAACGCCATGGACAAGGACGCTGCTACTGCTGCCGGCAAGGCGGCGGCGGACAAGGCCGAGAGCAACAAGGACCGCGACAAGGACGCTGGAGGCGCGGCGTACGCGCACTCGGGCAAGAGCCCCAAAAAGCGGCGCAAGGTCAATCATGGTACGCAACTCCGTCACACGCCGTAGCTGGCTGCGCTGGGGCTCGAGAGGGAGGGAAGAGACCCGGGAGAGCGGACGGACGCCTGCAGCTGGCCTATGCTCTGCAACTTCCGCCTCTCCTCTCACCTCCTCCCCACTCTCCTCCCCGTCCTCGCTCTCCAGCGGTGTCCCGGCGCAAACGCTATTATACAAGGACCCTGGGCTAACACTGGCGGCTGCTTGCTTGTCGCAACTCCAGCCTGTGTGTATTGCAGGAGATCTGTAAGTCTGCCCAACGGCCGCGACACGAAGGCGCAGGACGTGGCGACCCGCGACATCGGGCGCGCGAGGCGAAATCAGGGTCCCTCCCTCCCCGTTGCCTGCGCCGAGCTGTTTGGATGCATGTTGCTGACAAAAACACGTTTTCTGTGCGTTACAGCATATGACTTGCGATCTCGTACGTATATATGAAACGGTCCTTCGGGGAGGACATCCGCCCTCGTGGCATCTGCAGTCTGCAAAGAGCGCGGCGCGGAGCCTCCCCATTCGCCAACTACAGGAGTGATTTGAGCATACCTTGCTGACGACCATGGACAGGAACGGCCGTGTACGAGATGCATTAAACGAAACATCGGGCACCTGTGCCACGACGAGCCCCGCGAGGGCGAAACGAAGAAGCTCAAGAACGGCAAGCCCACCGGCGCAACGCCCGTCGACGACACGGATGCGCAGTCGCAGGCGGCATCGGACGTGGCCCGCAGCTCTATTTCCAGCACCATGGGTCCGCCCCCAAGCTTCGACGGAACCAGGCAGCGGTCCGCGAGTGGGTTCACGGCCGCCGGCGTCCTGGGCCAGGGGAACCCGATGTCGCTTGTGCAACCAGCGGGCGCAACGGGGCTGCAAGGAAATGGGTCGAACAACAGCGGCAGTCGTGGTAACGCGAATCAATGTAAGTGGTGCTTCTTGAGCAAGTTCAGGACTCCGTCTCCCCTCCTCGGGGATGGAGATCCTGCTTTCTTCCTCTCTCCTCTCCCCTCCTCTCCGCTCTCCCCCTTGTTGCAACAATCGGATACAATTCCAGTGTTGCTTATGCAGGTGCAATGGGCCCGAGAACTAATAATCGCGCAGTTGCCGGCTTTTCGGACGCGTGGTTGACGGCCCAGAACTTCAATGATATGAACAGCTATAACCCGAACTACATGATCGCCCCCCACGTCACACACGAGTTTAACCTGCTCAACGACTTCTTACACAGCGGGCTCCTCGACGACAGCGGCCTTACGCCAGACGAGACCCAGCAGAACGCTGCCTTTAACAGGACGAGCCAGTCTGACATGTTGCCTGGCAGCTTCGGAGGCCGCACCGCGCTCCCAGCAGGGGGCTCCGGATCGGGGCCGAACCTCCAGGAAGGATCCATGCCGCCACCGCCGAGCGTCGACGGCAAGGGGGCGCCAAGGACCGCAAACTCGGCGTCGGACAAGACGCGAGAGTACTACCTCCAGGCCGCGGACCCCTCTGGCAACGACAACGCCGAGCAGCGCATGACGCGGGTGCTCAAGGCCAAGTACGAGGCCGGCCTGCTCAGGCCGTTCAACTACATCAACGGCTACGCCCGCCTGGGCAAATACCTCGACGGGCACATTGCCGCCTCGTCGAAGCAGAAGATTCTGCGAACGATTAACCAGTTCCGGCCCAAGTTTCGGGAGAAGGCCCAGGGCCTGACGGACATGCAGCTTGTATACGTTGAAATGTGGTTTGAAATGCAGCTGATGGACTACGACCGCGTGTTTGCCAGCATGGCGGTGCCTGCGTGCTGCTGGAGGAGGACGGGGGAGATATTCAGGGGCAACAAGGAGATGGCGGAGTTGATTAACGTTCCGGTGGACCAGCTGCGAGACGTGAGTCTCAATACCTGTTACGGCTGTGGTGCATGTGCTGACGTATTCGCCAGGGCAAGATTGCGCTGCACGAGATTCTCACCGAGGAGTCCATGGTGCGCTACTGGGAGGAGTTTGGGACGATTGCGTTCGACCCGGCGCACGAGACGCTGCTGACGGCGTGCTCGCTCAAGAACCCGAGCGACACGTCGGACCATCCGATTGTCAAGTGCTGCTTTTCGTTTACGATCCGCCGCGACGACCACAAGCTGTAAGTGGCCCCTTTCGGACCATGATGGAGATGTGAGATGCTGACCAGGGATCATGACAGACCGGCGCTGATTGTGGGCAACTTTTTGCCGCATGATCCGCCACCGAATTGAAACTGTTGCGACTGGGGTGGATGAGGACAAAAAAATAAAATTGGCGTGGAAAGGATATGGGACGTATGGGCATGGGAGGGCGTATGGGGGGGAGGGCGTATGGGGGGGAGGGCGTATGGGCGGGATTCGTGTTATGTTCTGAATGGGCTGCTCTGTTCTGTGTCGTCGGTGTAAGCCTATCGATACTCTTCTGATGCAGCTCGCTTGATCCCTTGCAAGAGACATTTGCGTGAAGAGGAAGTTGGTGACGATGTGGTTGGCTTGTGCAGGTACTTGGGGGGAAGGAGCTCCTGGTCCGGCGCAGGCCGCCGCCTCAGTCTTCTGTCCATTCGTGACTCTCCCCACCCCATCTCGGCCTTGTACACCATTCGTTGACGTGTCTTCTGACGAAACTCCTCTGCAATGACCTCTACATGACGCTTCGCGATGGCGCCTCGAGATCCTGTCGTTGCGGGGCGCGACAGGAAGATCCGCACGGTCGTTGGTAGGCTCTGCTCCGCGCTTGATCTGGATGCGAGTCTTCACTCACCACCAAACCAAACTAGACTTTGCAGTCGATCTCGAATCCACGCTCCCTTCCACGCGGGATGCTGGGGCAGTCGATGTGCTACTCGCCGATCTAAGTCACCATATCCAGACGACCACGAACCTTTCCCAGCAGAGCGCAGCGAGCATATCGACCAAGGCTGCCAAGGACCTCGAACGACAGGGGAGGAATCTATGGAACCTCTGCATCCGTGTGAACAGAGACACAAGCGATGGCTCGTCGTCGAAAGAGAGGACCAAGTTGCTGGTGCGCGCAAGGCTCTTTGCGTTCCAGGTCCTCGAACTCGGCCGACAGGCAGGCAGGCACAAGGAAGATGCAGAGGCGGAGGCAGTATACCTCCTGAACCTGGCCTTGACGCTGGGAAGAATATGCATCGGAGATGCGGAACTGGACTCGGCGAGGCTGGCACTCCAAAAGGCCGCTCAGTTTGTCGAGCGACTCAAGGCTGCTGCGGAAAAAAACAGCCTGCCTGATCCGTCCGGGGCTAGGAGGCGGCTGGAGGCGGAATATCTGACTATGCGGATGGCGTTCGTAAGACTTCCACTGACCGAGTGGACGTTCTGTAGCTAACCGAGTGGCGAGTCGTGGAAAGAAGATCGACTGGACGTTGCCGAGCACATGTTCAGCAAGACGAATTCGCTTCGACAGAACCTCGACGTTTCGTCGGCCGAGAACATGGCCGATACTCTGCAGCACATTGGTGCAGACTTGTCCTCCGCGGGGGATCACAATATGGCCCTCAAATGGTTCAAGCGCGCGTCCGACCTCATCAACTCGCAAAATCTAGAGCGGCTTTCCATGCATGGCTTAGAACTCCGGCTGGCAATCTGTCAAGGCCGCATTCAGAGCCTCCTGGGCATTGGCTCTCCCGTATGTCTCCAAGAAGCGAATGACCTGGTCGCATACGTCGAGTCTGAGGTTGGAGACAAGCCCGTGGTGCTTCATTGGCGACTGGAGATATTGCAAAAGTCTCCTGACGAGATCTTTGATGCAGAAGCCTACGCGAGCATCCTGCGCCGCATGATACGGTGCTTTGACTTTTCGGACGGAACGTTCCACTTCCTGTTGCATCATATAAAGGAGCTTCGAGACAAGAATTCGCGTCTGGCGTGCGGTTTGCTGGATGAACTCCTGAAGCAGCATGTTTTGCACTCTGAAAACGTAGCTTGGATAAATAAGGCCGTGGTGAGGAGGATATGGATGGCGACAATGGACTCGGAACCTACCGACCCACTCACGGCTTTACACGGCCTGTTGGACAATGTCTACGATGCCCTATCAGGGCCACTGAGCCCGGATGCTACTGGAGCTGCTCACTCGGTAAGTTGAAGAGCTACGGTCAAATGCTTCGACTAACTGCTCAGAGCAGCTTATATGGAAAAAGCTGGAGGCCATGTTTACGAAACAGCGATTTTCGACTGCGGATGCTTGGTGTACGCTCGCACTCCACCAGGTCTTCTCCGACTGCGGCGAGGCCAACCTGGGTAAGTTTGGGAGGAAACGGATTCTCTGCGCACTTGCACTCAACGACGCAGACGGGGCCAGGAGCGCTTTTCGCAATATGCCCGAAGGCCCCCAAGACAATATATTGACCAGGTATCTAATGTTCAAGGTCTCTCTGCTTTGCTGGGACCACGAGCTTGGAAGCCAGTGTATCAAGCACCTGAGCGGATCCACAGACAAGACTCAGTGTCGAGACATACTATATGCCTGTGTCCGAGAAGCACAACAGGTCGGCGACAAACTCTGCACGCTAGCAGCACTGAAGGCAGTCGCGGACAGTTGGACGGCTGGGAAACTATCGCCGGGCAATGTGCCTTCCATCCTCCGGTGTACTATACGGCTAATACACATGGTGGAAGAGGAAGAGGGTGTCCGAGAGAACCATGTCGAGAAGTCTGATTTTGTGGAGGACATTTGTGAGATATTCGGGAAAGGTATGTTGCATCCGCCATTTGTCTTACTGGATGCTAACGCTGCTAGCTGCCGAACATTCGAAACAGGACCCTAGGGATGACCAAGGAAACAAGGTATTCACGATACCGGAACTCCACTGGTTTCGGAAGAATGCGTTCAATATTGGCGCTACCAAGTGTCACACATGGGAGCTACCACACATAGTTCGGATATTCAGCTCGTGCCTCTGCTTCATTGACTGTTACCCCAAGGACCTACCTCTGACAGATGTCGCGGAGCTGACACTGATGGGCATGCGTTGCCACTTTGTCATCGCCGCGGCATTTGTCTCGCTCGCGCGGGCGGAAGACCGGATCGATGAGCAGCTGCAGCGGTATCTGGAGGCGAGACAACATGTGGCGGCCTTTGATAGCCTGATTCAGACTGAGGTCGGCCCGCAGGATGAAGAGGTCATGAAGGACGTGGTGCAGAAGATGGCGACGCTGTTCGTGTTTGACTTTGAAAGCGCGGTCTGTTTGAAGAACTGGGACGACTTGAACCAGGTTGTCAGAAAGGCGAAGTTGTGCAAGGACGAGGTCATATACAAGGCCATGGGAGACTGCTTACTGCGGAGCCATGCCCCAGGAAAAGGTACGTCGATATGATCCGCCTGATGTTGTTGTGGCGCTGACTTTCCCTAGTGGTGTATGCAACCATGAGGCTCATCATCAACGAAATATTTGAGCTCGAGAACTTCGACACCGAGAAGCTGGCCAAGTACATCCGCTGCATGTTCCAGGCCATCCTGCCGCTGGATGACGCCCTAGCTCTGCAGCTCGTCGACCAGGCCTTGCAAATTGCCCGCGAGGGTCATCAAGTACGTTGTCCCGCCCATCATACATCTTTCCACATCTCCCTATCTACCCCTACTTCAAACACCAGTCGCCACCACCACATGCCAGGAAAGTCATATGCTTACAAAGTACCCAGGTCCGCAGGCCGTTCCCCTCGACAGAGCTGGAGTGGCTCGTCGCCACGACGTTCAACCACGCCGTCGACTTTTACGCCAGCGGCGAGGAGGACCCGTGCCACCGCTGGGCACTCAAGGCCATGGACCTGGCGGAGTACGTCGACGACGGGGGCGGGCTGGCGGCCATGCTGCGGGACAAGTTTGCCAAGCTGTGGTTTGAAAAGGGAACGGGGAAGTGATGGCCTTGGCAGCACATGCTCACTTGCTCGAGTGACATCACATCTAGTGGAAGGGTAAGGCGCAAATTAGGCCATTAGGTGCGATATATGATGGGAAATGGTTCAATGCAGATGCAGACTAGATCTATGCATGAAAACGTGACTCGATACATCGTTAGAGAAGCCAGGGCATTTCGTCGCGCACCGATGCGATGAAGGACGTGATGGATGCCTCCTGTGCATGCCGAAAAAAAGAAAAACACAGCATAGTAGCCTCCCTCCTGTTCCGTGGTATCTCCAAGCTCTGAACGTGCCTGATCCAGAATGACAAGCAATCACGACCGCGGCCTGCCTGGCCCATCAATAAACGGCCTTGGTAGGCAAGACAAAGGAAAAAAGATCGAAAGGAAGTCCCTATTCTCTGCCAATTGACTCCCCCCAGTCCCCTTATATAATGTTCGCGATGCTGATGCGCTCCGCGCCTCTCTTCACAGCTGGGTTGGCCGTCGTCGGGCTACCGGCCCCCCTGCGGTCGACGGCGTACCGCGGCGCATCCGAGAGCCGCTGGATTTCGACGGCCGCAACCGGGCTCTCGCTCTTGACCTGCGGCGGCGGTAGGGGCGCCCAGGACGTGCTGGTCGATGCGAGGCCGCGCGCTGCCGACTCGAGGCGTGCCCATCCGACCCATTCTCGGCGCTCGTCCTCGCTGAGTCCCGTCCGGAGCTCGGAGCTGAAGAGCCCGTTCTCACTCGTGGTGGCGGATGGGGTGGTCGACTTGGGCTGGGGCGCTTCTTGATCCTGTACGGCCCAGAGCCAGGATCTGTGGGGAGAGGCTTGCTGGTCGGCGGATACGTACGCGAGCAGCTCCTCGTCTCGGGTCAGGGACATGAGCAAGGCTGCGTGATCGACCGAAGACCGCCGGGATAAGAAGCTGGCATGCTCCGCGCGCTTGGCCACCAACGTGGAAACGAAGAACGAGAGGTACCGCCCGCACGAAAGTGTAATGTCTCGCCGGGCGTCGATCGTAGCGAGCGCCCTGATGAGTGTAGTCGCATGGTCGAGGTACCCCGTCAGGAGCAAGAACAGCGTCGAGCGGAACATGTGCGCCGTGAGCAGCGCCGTCGCCCCGTCGGCGGGCGATTTCGTGCGGCTGACGAGCGAGGCAGTCTCAAGGGCGACGTGGGTGCAGTTCTCGACGGCGGCGAGACGGACGTCGGGGGAGCAGTTTGGGGATAGGTTATGTCGGTGGAGGAGTAGTCGAGCGTGGAAGAGGTATGCGAGGGGGGCGAGGAAATGCGGCGCCAGGGCCACCGTGCTCGAGGGTTCGCATGCCGGCGGAAACGTGCTCAGGCACTTCTTGAAGTGGCCGTCAAACATCGATAGCTTCTCGGCTGACAGGGCGGGCGCCTCCATCGACTTGACCAGAGAAGTGTACGATCGGACGACGTGGATGACGGCAAGGAGAGAATGGGTCAGCGGTTCAGCACCGTTTGGGACACGCATACCATCCTCGCCAAGGTACTGGTCGTCCACGGCAGCCGGCAAAGACACGTCGCAGTCCGCGTCGTCAACGAGGAAAGGGTGGCCCAGCTCGGTTGCCATCGTCCTGTCCAAGATGTAGATGGCCCACCACGTCCTCCGGCGCATCTCTCCCTCGATGACCGACCACGACCCAGATTCTGAGTAGAGTCCTAGGTCCTGGCCCACGCGGACTACGTTTCCGAGCCAATTCCAAGCGGCCGACTTCAAGTTCATTTCGTTGAGGCATATCGTGATGAGAACAAGGGCGCGCGCGTTGTCGAGGGTGTGGTGGTTGTTCCAGGGATCTATCACCTTGCGCGCCGACTCCAGAAACTCGGCAGGGCGGTAGAAGGTCGCCGTTGTCGGAGGTTCGGGACTGAATAAGCTGCCTGTCGCGAGAACGGCGAAGAACAAAGATATCCATGCTGACGAGATGCGCTGTGGATTCGACCTGTACAACTCATCCACCATGGACTGGAAAGTCGGCATGTGCACGATCGGGAACATGGTATGCGCCGAGCTGGAGTAGTTGCGCAGCAGCCGATCCGCAACATCTTGCGGAGGGAGCTCTGGAGTAGAGCAGTCGAACGTCACTGAGGGCGGTTGACGATGCTGCGCAGGCGGCTTCCAGATGCCCTTCGAGAAACTCCGCACGTTGGCTCTCGCCCTGGCTAGTTCAGGATTCGGTGCAGGGCGCTTCCGTTGCTTCGGTTCGGATCCTATCGCTGGCAGTGGGGGCATTTGCCTCTCTGTTGGCTCCATATCGACGTCCATGGGCGCGTCTCTGTCTCCAAGCATGCGGCGCAAGTTGGTGTTGTCACGCCTCATACGATCAATCTGCTTCTCCAGGTCCTGAACTTGCTTGATGGACGACATTCTCCGGTTTGTCTCCTTGGTGAATTGGCACTTGACGTTGCGGCTGGAGCATTCCGAGCAGCTCGTCGTCTCCGTTGCATCGCACTTGACCTTCCTTTCGCGGCAGGCATCGCAGCTGGGATCCTTTCGGCGCTGGCGGTACGCCCTCTTCTGTCCCTGGCTACCGGGCGTTCCAGGCAGATGCCCGTGGCCAGACCCCTGAGCGCTCATTACCGAATCTGTCGAAGCGAGGGACTCGCGACCTATGACGGAGCTTGACATCGATGCGTATGGCGGGAAGCCCTGGTTGACCGGAGGTAGTGACGGCATACCAATCGGCTGAGGACTCGACGCTGCGTTGGGCCTCGAGCTTGTGCCCAGCAGCCCTCCTAGATACCGAGACGGCGGCCTCGGCGAAGTAGCGGATGAGACGGACGAGGAGTCGTATGACCTTGTGGATGGGTTGGGAGATCGAGCATATGGGTGGTGCGACGATTCGGCGGCCATGGCTGGGGAGCCTGTCGAGGAACCAAACCGCCTGCCGGTAGGTATGGACGTAGCAGATGTTAGTGACAAGTCAAGTCACTATGGACTCGGCGAGGCGATCAATGCCAAAGATTTGCAGGCTGGTGAGACGTCGAGGAGCCGGGCCAGAAGTACCGCAAGGGGGGGAGGGGGGAGCTCCAGGCACTCCTTCAGCAGAAACCAAGACCTGTGACGGGAGACAGATCTCGCTTCCTCAGCCAAGCTCGTGTCGAAAACCAATCCAAAGGCCGGATCTGGTGGCTCTCGGGGCAGGGGCCAGTGAAAAACGGATCACGTCGATGGCCGTCGTATCTGGTTGCGCCGCAGTGTCTGTGTTACTCGGCGTTGTTATGTTTCGCGATATGACCATGCGACTACCACGATTGTGCCGAGTTCCTGGTATCTCAAAGCCGTTGAATCTGAGATACCACAGCGCAAAAGTTTCGTGGGCGTAGGCGTGGCGTGTGGTGCGGTTGTCGTTGATACCGGGTGCTCTGCCACCTGGCTTTTCACAGACCCGGAGTTCCAGGCAGCTCCAAGCGATGAGACCAGAGACAGAACCACCAGGTCTTCGGCAGAGGAGCTGGCTGACGGCCAAAGCTCTGGAGCAAAACCAAGCAGCCGCTCTCCCGCTCCTGGGCTCGAGGCAGCTCTAGAGACGGGACGGCGCAAAGTATGGTGGAATGTATGCAGGAAGAGCGGCGCCTGAGCTCGGGTATATGGTCGCCCGTCCTCCTCAGGTTGTGACAAGAGTACCGGGTCAGCGGTGCTCACCCGTGACCAGCTGGGGCTCTCCGCGCATTAAAGCAAATTCGGGGAATATTATCTGGACATATGGACATGGGGGCATGGGGGGAAACGTCGAGGGAACCCTGGGACAACTTGTGGTGGACTGGGGGCTGTTGAGATCAGCCAAAGCCACTAACGTGTTTCGACCACAGCTGGGATCTTCGGGCATTTCATTGCCATCAGCAGGCAACGGATGTATCCCTGCCACGACTCAATCGGGGCGGCCGCCTGTTCGTTGGACCGAGGGGGGTGGTCGAGGCACGATCGATTTCAACGCCTCTGTGCAGTGCCGCAGTGTCCAGCTCCAGCCCACTCTGGCGAGCTCCCTACTCGTACGAAGTAGGCATGAACATACGGAGCCGGAGCTGGGGCTTGCGCTTGGCTTGGATCGACGGCGCAACAAGAGCAAGCCTGGCGGAAGAATGGGTCTCAACGTGGCCCCTCAACCCCTTCAATGCTCTGCCAGATGGCCAAGAGGGGCCACATGAGAGCTAAAAGATGATGAGTGACGGACAGTTGGCGTGTACTCCGTGCTGTGGCGTGCCTTGCTAGCCGGCCGTACTGTATGGCGGGCAGGTCATCTGTGCCTAGCCTTCGACAGCAAACGTGGCCGGCAGCCCGGCCCACGGCTCGCCGAGTCAAGCGCAGGGTGCAGCGAGCATCGAGGCCAACCCTGCCCACAGCGCGGGCGAGCCAGCCGGAGCACAACCAAAACTCCAGGAGACCGTCCCTCGACCGATCACGCCAAGCTTTGCTCGGCATGTGGCTCCTTACTGGGGGCCCCTAGACGCTTATTTCTGGACATGATGTGCACGCAGACGCAGGGTGCAGTACATAGTTCTGTTGCCAGTGGACAGCGTTGTGGCAACTGACAAGGCGCGCTGTTTGTATCTGTACATGGCTCCTCCCACTGATGCCGTCAACCGGTGGTAATGGCAAATGGGCATTGTGGCATGGCATTTGTATTCGTCCTGCCCAGTGGAGCTTGCCTGTCGCGCAGTAGGGCCACCCAGCGATCTGGGAGTTCCGTTGTAATATGCAGATGTTATCTGCTGCTGCTTCTTCTCTGTTGCCTGCATGCCATGTACATCGGTGTATTATATCACGAATAGTCGACCCAGATCGGGAGCAGAGGCCAGACTTGAGACGGATGGTTGCGGGGAACCGGATGTCGGCCAAAGCCACACCACGTCTGAACACTTGGTAACGGGCGTTGAGGCTGAAGTGGAAAAGTCGCAGAGCAGTTCGTACTGTAACGTGACGAGCCAACAGAGCGGCAGGGTATGTTGGCTGGTGGCCAAGATCATCGCCAGTAAAGCGCTAGAGCTGTTGGCCAGCAAACCCGCTAAAGCCACAGCGCTCACCTTCGTGCCGCATCGTCCAGCCGCTCTCAGCACCAGACAGACGCGCGGCGCCAGCAGTTGTTGATCCAAGAACACACCTCCCCATGGCTGGGCGAATCGGCTCCCACGGGGGACGACACTTGGCCGGTTTGAGGCGTTCCTCCGGGATCCCGCCTGGGGTCTGTTTCGAGGCCACAGGACAGGATGGTTTGGGACGCTGCAAGATACCGGCTGCCAGGACCAAAGAGGATGGCGAATGCTCGGAGCTGCTTGGAGGAGAGAGCGCCAAGCCCTCGAGCTTGTGCCCGCCGAAATGGGTGGACCAGGATGCCACCTCTTTCGCGTGAGCGCCAATGGAACGGCAGTATCCGTGGCAAAAGGAGGGGATGAGGGTGACGAGTCCCCCAAGCTATCGAGGGTGGAGAATTCGGTCTGGAGCCGAGTGAGCCGCCGGGACAGCGCCCCTGTCAAACGAGATCTCGATGCTCCCAGTGAGCAGTGAGAGGCAGCCCGACAGCACTGAGCAGGAGCATCTTCATGCCATCCACACGCTCACATATCCCATGCTGTGGTCCGTACGGAGTACATGCATGACACGATGCTGAGTACCAGTACCAACCCTAGTTGATGTCGAAGGCGGCCGCTCTGTCGCTGGCGCCGCCCTGGTGAGAGAAGTGGCGTCCACGGTATGCTGATGTGTCTGTCTCGTGCGTTGCCTGCCTGCCTGCCTGCCCAGTGCTTTTAGCCTGCCAGTCAACGCCCACGGCGAGGGCCGCAACGGAAGCGGAGGTCGCTGATCTAAGATGCGGCGTCTGTTGCTACGTACATAACAACCTCGGCTGAAAATGGCGCCGGGAGACGGGACGGTTGTGCTTGGCCTTGACCTGATATGACAGGGCACAACGACGGGTGCGGATGACAAGCATGGTGTTGGCTGGCGCCGCTTTGTCCGTGCTTGCTTGCTTGCTCCCTTGCTCGTCATCAGCATGTACCTGTGCTTCGTACATACTCGTACATACAGCGTCGAGATGCAACCCGGACTGGCCTGGCAGACAGACGAGTGGAATTGTCATGACATCCAAGCCATGCCATGGCAAGCGTTCTGACAACAGCGGCAACGGTAATGTGCCCTCGCTCGTAGTTTGTCGTCGTGGAAGATGCCTGCGAGGTTGACAGGGAGAGGAGCGCTGTGTTCTCTGGGCCGACAAGCCGCCTCCCATTGCGAAGTGCAGTGAATTGACGACTTGTTGAGATCCATGGACCATGGGTGATGGATTGGACGACAGGCTTGGAGCGGAACTAACCGTCGCCCGATTTAAAAGGCGACACCGCCAGTGTCCAGTGCAACCAACATGCTCCTGCCTACCTCGTTTGAAGGCACCTGCCTCGAACAATGCCACGGTCCAGGTACCTTCCTCGTTGCTGGCTGCTGCCTGTGGAGGACGTATTTGCGCCGTATAGTCGCAGCAGGAGCATCCCGTCTCCCTCCCGCACCTGCACCCGCACGGTGCTGACGAGAACGGCGCCACGACGGCAACGTCAGGTCAGAACTGGAACCAGTCACCGCCAGTCCACCACAGCCTTGCTTTCTAATTATATGCTCAGCAACAGGGCCTGTTGCATTATTATTAGCTCTACTACTACCGTCGACTCCCCAGCTTCAGACTCCTTCAGTGCTTGGCTCTTGCCGCCAAAGGGCACATCCGGTCGCCCCAGTGTTTCCTTCTAGCACTGCAACGACGCGCAGAGGCCCAAACCCCAAACCCCAAACCGATGGACCTCCAAGGCTCCAACGAGAAAGCTGTGGCTGCAACACAGGCAAACAGGGCAAAGGTCCCGCCGCCAAAACCCAACGACCAAGCCTATCTCCGCGACGAACGCCGCAGTCGGTAACCCAGCCGAAGCTAGTGAATGGCCACGAGCGACGGTGGACACTACAGAGGCAACGGAAAATGAGATGTGAGACCAAGACGCCAGGGCCAGGATATCTCGGAACTGCTTGGGCCGTTTGATGGTCCCAGAGCTGGCTCTACCCAAAAGCCTCCCGACGCCCTGGCTCCTTGGCCCCCATGGCAGGGACAGCCTGACATCAACACAGACCTTAATAGCCTAAAGTGGCGCCCAAGTAATAAAGCCGCATACCGACGTGCTCGGTATTCGCGTTTACTAGTCCGTACGTGCGTATGTACTCGTACGAGGACGCCGGCCGAAACGTTCGTCAGTTGGGTGACGTTCCAGGAGATTCTCCATCTCATAGTCCGCAGCATCAAAGGAGCTGCCCGGTACAAGTCAACGGCCGAAGTTGGCGCGAGCCGACGCGCTTCACACGACCGCCAAGTGCGTCTGTGTTTAGCGCTTTCTCTGCAAGTGCGTTTCCTGCAAGGCCCCTACAAGGACTCCGTAATCTGCAACTAAGAATGTGCATCAGGGTTGCGCGCTGGCAGGCCTGCCGTCGTCAGACAGCCATCACAACCCGCGACGATCCAGCACGGCTGGGGCCTCTGAAGAGGAAGGTGAAGCGACAAGTGAGCAAGCCACCTCCCAAGCCAACATGTGTCGTCAATCAAACGCCCTGTTCAAGGCCTGGCAGCCGCATGCGCTCACTGTGTCGTCTTTCCAACTCCTCCTCCGCCTCCTCCCGTGGCCCGTGGGGCTGAGCCTCTGTTGTGACAAGAAAGTCGCTCGTTCACCAACGGCGCTGGGGCATGTACAAGTCATGCATGCCGTCGGCCGGGTGTGTCACGGCGGCGGCTCGCTGGTCCCTAGCCCACCCTGCAAGCTTTGTCCTTTTTGTCGCGGCTCAAGAACCGAAACCCAACAACACGAACTGGTCCCGGCGCCAACGTCCCGGCGTGAATTCAAGCACCAAGTATTGTGCCCCTTGCCCAAATGTCATCGCTAGCCCGGCTCTTGGCGGTCTGCAATGTGCATTCGTCCACATTCGCCCTGCGTACGGAGTGGCAGCAGTGGGACTGCGTTGAACGACGCCCGTCACCTCGGGCGATTCCAGCTTTCCCTCATCCAACTTTGTGTCTGGCATGGTCAGAAATGAGACATATCCGGGAGGCCCAACGGTATCCGCAACCCTGGAGTCGTGGGCCCGTGGCCGAAACACCGGCGTGGCGGCTGATGTGGGCGTGCAAGGACCTGCGGGCGCAGATGACCCACGGGCGCACCAGGGCCATGCCAAATGCAGCCTCTTCCAGAATATCTGGGAGCTTCCACGCCCGTCCGTACGGAGTACTGTGCTCTGTACGGAGTACGAGTACAGATTTCGACTGCGTACGCTCAGCTCGTGCCACATGGCCTGCCCACGCCGGACCTTCGCTCCGTGCCTATTTGAACGTCGCCGTCACTGACCACTAAGCCTCTACTAGCAGAAGTGCTACGACGTGCGAGTATTGTATGGTTACGTCGAATACAGCAGCTCACGAGTACGGAGTACTACTCGTACCTACTCGAATACCGTTTGTTGCCTTGGGAAGAACGAGGGGCGTGAGGCTCGGGCTTTGACTGCCTCATCACCGTCCGGCAGGGGGCGCGATCTATCATCTCACGTCGAGGCGCACGGTCACCGGGGCCACTTCCCTTCGTGGCTTCCAGACCCGAGCCTTTGGATCTGCGGTGCGCCTCATGCTCCGTTTTCCGTCCAACTCCTCGTCCTCGCCTCAGTCGGTTGCCTCCGGGCGCTGTCACGGAGCCCAACGCGGGGGGCTCAGCCAATGGCAGTAGGCTTGTGACCTCCACGCCCCCGTACCGCGCTTGGCTAGATACTGTGAGCACTCCAGTGTGGTGCGAAGAACTCGAGGAGAACCCCTATCAGTGACCCGAACAGACCCCATCATTTCGCGCCGGAACACGGCAGCGGAGCTGGCTTGTACATGCCCAGTCGCATCACCGGCTGTTATCACGTACTGTACGAGTACGACACCGGCCGCTGTGCGACACTTAGAGCGTGGCTTTTGCAAGCCTTTTTTCTTGGCCTCAATTACTCCGTATGTATGCCACCATGCCAGGCATCTCACGTCTGATGGCGGCTTCGCCAAGCTCAGCGCCAGCGGCTGGTCCATCCACCAAGCGTTGTACGAGTAATACCCGGCCGGGACAGTTGCGGCACAAGACATGCTTCTCGTTCGGCCGGCTTCCCGGCTGGACTTGCTAGCCCTGCTGCGTCTCGTTCACCTCCTTGCACAGTATTGATGGCCATTCAAACTTGAAGGAAGGCATGCGGCAGCTGACAGTTGTACAGCTACTTGTGTACAAGTACGACTAAAAAAGAACGCCGGCGCCATCATATAACTACGGTACTACTAAAGACATGGAGCCAGACTATTAACTGCCGGCAGTCCTTTCAGCTATGGGAGCTTCCGAAGCAGTGGAGCTAACTGCATGCTACGGACTACTGTTGGCGCTGACCAGCGGCCTCACGCGCGCGTGATATTAGCCGTTTGTCTCTCTTGTCGAGTTGTCTCTGCAACCCCACATGAGGCAACTGACCACCTCCGATGGCAGAATTGCAACCTGGCTTTTACCTGTTGCCCACATCCCGTTCCGTCGCACACCATCAACTGAAGTGGACGGCAAGGGTGCCATCTGGTCCACGGGCAATTAGGTGGTCAGCCTGGTCAAGCCGGTTGTCTCCAGCACAGTGCCGCGAGATGGCAGCCTCACTGGGTGCCTGGAGATCAAACGATGTTGATGCTAGCATGGCGCATCTAGACAACTATCCGACCGAGGTACGAAGTACGAGTAGGCACGCACGAGGCTCGTCCCTGGTCGGCTGCGGGCAATTTCTATCCGGAAAGCCAATCTCGGCAGCTTTGGCGCTAACGTCGCTGACAACACGGACCGACGATCGCTACTGTGACTGCGCCGTCCGTCGGATCCAGCATGTGAGGCTCTGGTGGCTTGCGTTTTGACATAGTGGAAAGGGTTACGGGACACCACCGGGCAAGCCTCTTGGTGGCGTCATTCACAATGCGCCGGGGCGCTTTGGCAGGACGCCGCCGGGCCAGTGGTGAAACAAATGCCAGCGATGGCGACGGCAGTGGTGTTCAAGACCACCGAGGCGTTCACCGCTGAATGGGAGCTGCCAGTCGGCTACAAAGAGACATCCCTTGAGGCCTGCCGTCCAGGCAAGAGACAACTGCCGCTCGGCTGTGAGGCCACAGAGCGGCATCCCGTTTTCAGGCGTGCTGCCAGGCGTTAACACGGGCGGTATTGGCAAGCATGCCTCCTCACTAGTTATGCACAGCTACCATATGCAGGCAGGAACTTGAGGCGGTGACCCAAGTGGCCAGACCGTTGGCGGCAACCGCTGAATCCCGGAACTCGGAAGCCCGTGCCATTCGATTCGCTCCCAAGCCACGCTACCGTGTGCAAAGCAGGTTGCCGACCCAGCCGGATGCCGGCCCCGGGTTGTTTGCAACTTGAGTCGGGAGCTGTTCCGAAACCTTTAACCTAAGGCTCGCGATGCTGAGCAGCCTGCGCTTATAGTTTCTGGAATAGGACTTGGCGAAGCGACTACTACAAAAACTCTAACAACGGCTGGCACTGTGGCATCAGCTCGGTACTCAGTCACGGGTCCTGCTGTAGTCTTCAACTTCCTCGGCGGTTCCTCAGCTGTGCGACAGCATGTGCCGGGTTAGCAAAATAATGCGATCCTGGCCTGGGAAATAATTCACTCTCCCCAGGCTCCACGGCGCCGTGCGCATGGTTAAATATTAATCAACGGCAACCAGGAGAAACCGCCATCGGTCAGGATCACAGGTTGCAGGCCCTGCCTTCAGGCATGAACACGCTCGGCTGTCTCCTCGTAAACTCGCGAATCATGGCCCAAGCGACAGGGTCTGCCGGCCACTGGGAGACCTTCCGATTGCAACCCGCCAGACATGACAGACAGCCACGCAGAACAGCAGTTGATTTAAACGCTGCGGGGCCTGCCCCTGGAGATTACGCACGCTCGTGGGCAACTGGGTCCTAGCCGGGGCTTGTTGTGGGGGTTTCGGACAACCAGGATCCCTGAATGGGACAACTTGAGGATGCTTGTCTTCTGGGCTTGGCTTCGACCCCCGGTCCCGACGGACTTGCATTGCCCGACAAGACGGCCGGCAGAGTCCCAAGAGCCTGTCCGAAAGGGATGAAACACCAATGTTGCCATGGTTAAAACTTTGAAGTCGACTCGGATCCGCGGGCTAGCATCCGAAACTGGTGTAACAGATAGGCGGCGTCAACGATGGCTGTACTCGTATGGCATATGCTACGCTCAAAAGCATGTTAAGCTTAACACGGCTGTGTTTGTTTCCGGGCAATGGGCTGATCACCACTGGCTTTCTCCTTTTACCCCTTTGGAAACACGCACGACAACGCCATCAAGGAAGCGGATGATCATCTTGGGCACCACTATGCCGCTGAGAGAGGTATCAGCCAGGACGGCAAGATTGGCGGCGACGCACGACCACGGCGAGTGCCACTCGGGATAGCCAAGCCTGTGCTCCGTCATGCGGTGGACTGCGTGCCGCCGTCAACCGGCTGGCGGGCTTGCATTCTCCCCTGCTACCTCGACGGCTTGATCAGTGAATATGGCTTTAGCCATTCCGTTGACCGGCGTTTCCGCAACTGACGTGTCACGGTCCCCATCCGCCGTCTTACACAGATTATGGTAAGTAGGCGCCTCGTCAGCTTCTTAGACGCGGCACAAGTATCCAGCGTGGCTGGGTTGTCTTGGCGGGTCGATAATAGCTCTGCACCGTGAGCT
The DNA here is from genome assembly GCA_000750105.3 of Tolypocladium sp. Sup5 PDA-1. Taxonomy (NCBI): domain Eukaryota; kingdom Fungi; phylum Ascomycota; class Sordariomycetes; order Hypocreales; family Ophiocordycipitaceae; genus Tolypocladium; species Tolypocladium sp. Sup5 PDA-1. Next base: position 282,182 of record JPHH03000041.1, read on the forward strand.
GGTGACGGTGGCTGAGACAGGGACGGGCGCAGGTGAGGTGCTTTTCCTCAGCTCCACGAATAAACCGCCGCTGGGGCCTCGGCGGCCTGGCCAGCACCTCGCTGACTTGCATGCGGCTACGGAAATAGGGTCTCGGGTCTTACCTGTCGGTACACAGCCCTCCTGCCCAGCTCAAGCCGCTATCACGCCAGTGGGCCTTGCGGTTGAGACAGGTCTGTGGCCGGCCCGGCAAGATTGGCGGTTCTCGGCTGTTGGAAGAGCTGCTCGCGTGCGCGCAGCACCGATGCCAAGGGCCGGCGGGCTCCGACTGGAGCATCGCTGGTGCACCGGCTGGCCGGGAGCTAAGAGGAACTATTGCGGAGAAGACCGCGACGACTCCAAGCGAAGGGCGCGCATGGCGACGAATCTGCGAAGTTGCAGCCTCGCTTCCGTTCTCGTTGCTGTGCTGCGAGCAGATCCAAGGCACTCGAGTTTGGCGTCTGTAAGTCGACAGGAGCAGCATAAACGGCCGTGCACCCAGTCGTCACGAATCTCACGATGTGCAAGTCGCCGCTGCATAACCTCCTCACGGCACTCCCCAAGGTCGAGCAGCATCTTCACATCGAGGGGACCCTGGAGCCGTCTCTGCTCTTCTCGCTCGCCGCCAAGAACAACATCGCCCCCCCGTCAGACCCGGCGTACGCGTCGCCCGAGGCGCTACTCGCCCGTTACGGGCGCTTCACCTGTCTCGATGACTTCCTTCACTATTACTACCTAGGCATGAGCGTGCTCGTCACGGCCAACGACTTTGAGACGCTGGCGTGGGCGTACTTTGTCAAGGCGGCGAGCCAGCGCGTGCGCCACGCGGAGGTCTTCTTCGACCCCCAGGCGCACACGGCAAGGGGCATCACGTACGACGTCGTCGTCCAGGGGCTGCTGGCGGCCAAGCGGCGCGCGGAGAGCGAGCTCGGCATGACGGTCGAGTACATCGTGTGCATCCTGCGACACCTCCCGCTCGCCGACTCGCACGCGCTCATCGACACGGTGCTGGACAGGGGCCACCTCGTCGACGGCACGCTCACGGGCTTCGGCATGGTGTCGAGCGAGAAGAACTTCCCGCCCGAGCTGTTCGCCGACATCTACGCCCGCGTCGCGCAGACGGGCACGCGGCTCACCACGCACGCCGGTGAGGAGGCCGGGCCCGAGTTCATCACCGCCTCGCTCGCGCACCTCGGCGTCACGCGCATCGACCACGGCCTCGCCGCCGCACGCGACCCGGCCCTGCTGCGCGCCCTCGCCGCCGACCAGACCCTCCTCACCTTCTGCCCCTGGTCCAACGTCGCGCTGCGCAACCTGCCGTCCCTGGCCGACGCGCCCGTGCGCGCTTTTCTCGATGCCGGCGTGCGGTTCAGCATCAACAGTGACGACCCGGCCTACTTTGGCGCCTACATCCAGGAGGTCTACTGCCGCGTCCAGGACACCTTTGCCCTGAGCATCGAGGACTGGGCGTGGATCGCGAGGGGCGCCGTCGAGGGGAGCTGGTGCGGCGAGGAGAGGAAGAGGGAGCTCGCGGCCGAGGTGGATGCGGTGCTGAGGGACTTTGGGCACGCACAGGCTGCAGCCTAAGAATGCTTGGTTTGCGAAGGAGCTTGGTGGAGTTGAGAATGCCTAAGATCGGGGGGCGGGCATAACCTTGACCAACTTTTCGGGGCGGGGGACTTTAACGTGACGGACGGCGTATGAATGCGACAATGATTAATATGTTCAACACAATACCCAGAGACGGAGACGGAGAAGGCATTGGATAGGGGGCTTGGTAGTTGATGGATCTATCTCCAGCAGATACAAAACCGATCTGCACACACTCTCCCACTGAAGTTGACATCCAGGATGCCATCCCATCTCCCCCTGCTCCGTCGTGTTCATGCCGAAAGCGCCTGTATCCGCGCCTGATATTCTGCTCGCCGCAAGCAAAGCACACAAAGAAACCGTACATCACGCATTCCCAACATCTAATTTCCGCCGCCAAGCCTGCCCGCCCTCGCAACGCAATGCTCTTCCGAGAACGCACCAAACCGACCGACCGTCTTGCTTAACCCTCCGTCGTGTCCATCGCGTCCGGAGCAAGCTTCGCCTTGGCCGCGGCGACCTTTTCCGCCCGCCACGCGTCGATCTTCTCCTTGAGTTCCGTCTGCGGGATCGCGTCTTCCACCGTCATCGGCTGCCGCGTAAACGGGTCCTTGGGGTCGCTCAGCAGGTGCTGCACAATGGTCGAGCGGTCGACAATGTGCTTGCTGGGCAGGAGGACGGGGTCCTTCATGAGGTCACCCATGATGGGGTCCTCAAACTCGGCCGGGATGTCGCCGAGGTCGATGTCCGCCTGGTCCTGCTGCTGCTTGGCCTCGAGGAACTTGACCTTGATCCTCTCCCACTTGGCAATCTCGGAGGCGTCCTTTTGGTGCTTCGACGTCAGGATCCGCGTCACCCGGTCGAGAACTTCGGGCTTGTAGGAGCGGCCGTCTGCGGCGACGGCCTCGACAAAGACGGGCGAGTAGCCGAGGTGCAGGTAGATGTCGACAAAGTCGGAGATCAGCTGGATGGGCCGGAAGTGGTACTTGTCCTTGTTCGAGACGCTCAACTCGGCGGCCGCCTTCTTGCCCGCGAGTGTCTCCAGGTTGTAATTCAACATGCTCGCCAGACGAGAGACAATCTCCGGCATGGTAAACGACTCGCTGAGGGCCTGCGTGAAAAGCTTCATCATCTCCAGCGTCTCGTTGGCGAGTTGCATGTAGGATGTAGCCTGGTTGCCCAGGGTTTGGAGTTCCTCTTCCTTCTTCTGCCGGTCTTCAGTAGACAGGGAGTGATCCTCCAGCTCTCTCTCGAGAATTCGCATCTTGGGGAACTTGGTAAACGCTTCGTCCAAGACGTAGGTTGCGTCGTTGAGCAACATGTTGACAAACTGGACAAAGAAGCTACGGTTGACCCTGTTGAACATCTCATTAGTCTTGTATTCAGTCGGGCGATCAATGTGCAACTTACTTGCTCTCCCGCGTCAGCTGCTCCTTGTACGCATCGTTGACCCAGACGCACTTGATGACTTGGAAAATCTCATATCGAATGTTGAACTTGTCGTAGAACGCCGAGTTGGCGCCTGTAGACTCGCACTCGATGTAGAACTTCATCAAGGCGTGCAGCAGGTAGTCATTGGCAAATTGCAGAGAAACCAGCTGGTCTCCCAAGACACCCTTCTTGAGATGCATAAACGGCCAGGTTCCAGAGAAGAGAAGTGATACCAGCGACGACTTGAGGTAGGGATTCTTGATGAGTTCGGATGACCGGAGGAAGGTGATGCACAGGGCAATCATTTCCTCGCCCACGGCACTCGGCAAGATCTTTGGCAACCATCTGTAGAGTCTGTCAGCTTTGAAACAACGCCTGGGTTTGGATCAAGCGTACCTAAAGACAAATTTAAAGTTGTCGACGATGTTCTGAAGCGTGTATTCGGGCAAGCAAGCGAACGCCTCAGAGTTCTCCATGGAGAGAGGCAGCCTGGCGGTTGTTAGCATTCGTATCCCCCGACTTGGAGCCTGGCAACGTACTTGATTGCCTGCACTTCTTTGCCCGGCTTGTAGTCCGATCCTGTAACGAGTCGGAGCAACCAGACCGCGACATATCGCATGAACCTGAGCGAGGTGCTCTGCATCCTCTCATCGAGGAGCGCGCCTTCAATCGCATACTTGAGAGCAATCGTCTTCTCCAACACATTCGTGTGTCTCTTGAGAGTCTCTTCGAACAGTCTCAGCTGGTGGGGCGAGTTGGCAACCTTTGGCCGCTCTGCCTCCATCGCCTTGATGTTCTTCTCCAGGTATTTGATCTCTCGATCCAGGTTCTTCAACTGCGAGTTCAGAGCCTCGCTACCGTAGTGATGCGCAGCTAGCGCAAGGAAGAATGCCTCGGAAATGAAGTTGGACTCGTCCTCCTCCTTCTCCGAGTAGTACTTGTCAGCCGTTGCTTGATCCGCGTTAAGTTTCGTCTCGTCCTTGATGTCAACACGAGGCTGCCTCGTGAAGTACTTGACGTCGATCTTGTCCACCTTGCTAAAGTCATTATCCATAAAAGGCTCGCAAAACCGATCCATGATCGTGGTGACGTTGAGCATAAACCCGTCCGATGCCACCTCTCTCGGGTCGACCTGCATGGCTCTCCGCTTGTGATTCATGTTCATGATGTAGGCAAACCAGTTAAGCGTGCGACTTCTCGTGTCCGGGCCTGCTCGAATGAAGGCGTTTGCAATCACAAAGAGATCGTCTTGGTGAGCTCTGAGGACAATGCGCAATGATTCTTGAGCATTTGCGATCCGCGCCCTATCAAGAGACCGTGGACCGGGAAAGTAGCTCTTGATAGCCTCTGGTTGCAGCGGAGATATTCGGAAGAAGGGGCCGAGTATGGTGTGCTTCTCAATACCTGGCGCCGACTGGGCCATGTTGAAACATGAATGTTCGGCGAGGTTGGAGATGAGAACAGGAAAGCGCGTATATGTTAATAAAGCCTATAAACACCGTCAGCTGCGTGTTCCAAAGCTCACGTCCGTGCTGGGTTACCATACCTGGACATAGGGCTTGTAGTCGTCTCCCAAGGACAATGCGGAGAGCCGGTTGCTGATATTGACCATGGCATCATTGAAGAGTGCGGGGATCGCTTCATCGTCGTCAAATCGCTTGATGGCTTCTCTGATAAAGTCAAAATCGAGTCCGCCTTCATCCGAAATGCCACGGAGCAAGAAAGGGGCGAGGGTATCGTGGTCAGCGTTCGCCTCACGTCTACGGTGTGTCAGCGTCAGGACCAGCAGCAGAAGTATTAGGAAACGCACCCATAAAGAACCGGCATCGTTAGAGAAAACAGGCAGTTGCTGATACACAGTCGCTTTGCCTCTTCATGCATCTCGGACCGCACATTACTGGTATTCTTGGCTGTGCTGGCCGCCTTGACGGCTCGCTTCCAGCAAAGAAGCAGGTACCCAAACAAAGGCTTGTCGAGCGGTAAGTTGCCGCAAGCCTCTATGATGGCCTGATCCAACACGCTCGTGGAAAGCTTCAAGGTATCCCCCGCCTCGTTCAGCTCCTGGTTCAGATTCGGCACGAAGACCAGTCTCTGTCCCTGGGCGTTTGTCATGTGGTGGGGATCAACAGTGATGCGAAATATTTGCGTGAGTACCCTGTGCGCATAGTCCTCGTCCGATTCGGTCTGCTGGGGGTTCGGCATGCGGGGGGCAGGAGTGGCTGCAGAGCCGTCGTCAATCTCAGCGGCGGACCTCTTGCGATGCGGACGGGAACTACCTGAAGAGCCCGACGGGCCTTCGGACCTGGTGTTTGGGACACCTAGTTGCGTGAAGGGGTTGGAGCTCGGCTGGGATGGCTTCGGGGCAGGCGTGATGTTGATCTTGGGTTTCGGCGGGGGGGGTTCGCTGCTCTGCGGTTTCGGGGCCGGCGTCGTCGACGACTGGGCAGAGTCGTTCTCTGGATCCTTGCTCTCGCTCGGCTTGGGAGCCGATGAGCCGAGCTTTGCCAGGCGGCGTGCTCGGATCTGCATCAAGTGTATTAGCAATCAAGGCTGTTTCCCTCGGCCTGCCTCCGCCCGAGCTTACCTGGTCCATCTTCTCCTTGTCGGGGGCGTCGCCCCCGGTCCACGACGGCTGCTCGTTGGGATCCATGCTGGCGCGTCTCCCGTATCCGCTGAGAGGGGGAAAAGCGCGTCGACGGGGGTTGGCAGAAGGGAAATGCAAGTTGATGGGAAGCCCGCGAGGCTGAAGGTCGGAGGTTGAGAGTTGAGCCCCGCGGCTGGCAGTGGTGGAACTCACGGGTAGCTAGCGGGTGCGGGGCGGTGAGGCTGCCACTCACCTCCACTGAGACACAGTGGATGACAGCATAGACTGCCTGTGTGGCGGCGGCGCTGGAGAGGGTGCCTGGAGCCTGTGGCGTCGGGGCTGCTTGAACCTTAGGTACCCTGGACGGATGGAAGCTTCCAGCCCCGGGGCATTACCAACCTAGAAACAGGCACCTGGACGACAGCCAAACACTGACACCTCAATGTCTGCCTTGCCAACCGTTCGACCTCTCAACTGGCGACTCGGGGTATGCAGCTACAACAAATGATGCCAGGTCAAGCGAAAACAGGCGAAACAAATACGTCGGACTTCGTACGGCGGCCCCAGAGCCCTCAAACTCCGCGGGTGGACATCCAGCTGCGTGAAACTCCGCCAGAATCGTCCACTCCGGCAGGCTGTGTCTCTTCATGAGCACCAAACGTCCGCATCCTAATTGTCGGCTTTGATGAAAGTCAGTCTCAAAAAGGGGAATCCGAAGCCGTCCGCGGGCTCCGATGACGGGCGTCTTTCGCATGGATCGGACTTTATCCCTGGTTCGACTCCCACGATAGGTGATGACGACGGACAGTACGGAGTATTCGTAGTCCAACGACGGAAGACTTCCAACACGTATGCATACAAACACTATATTTCTCCAAGTTACTTTCATTCCTATGTACGCACTGCTCTTTCACACAACGAGGGTATCCCATGTTTAGCGCCCAACACCTCTCAAATTCAAATCAAAACTCGCAAATCCAAAGCTCTCCATCCTCACAGCCGAGGGAGGTCCGTCTCCGTCCCAGAAGACCGCCTCCTCTCCGGCAGGATGAGGCCCGCGTCGCTGGAGCTGCCGCGCCGAATCGTACTCGAAGACCCCGTGTTATTAGCAGCCCTTATGCGTCCTTCCTCGCGGCTCCTGTTCAGTAACCAGTTGACGTGCATCCGTATCATGTTGATGTTGTTCCGTAGCTCCGTGACTTCTTCCCGGATGGGCATGACCTGGTTCAGGGTCCACATACTCTGTCGGGCCTCGAGATGCGTCAGGTTCTGGTGGACTTCCTCGAACCCGGCATCCAGATCCTGCATCGTGCGTTTGTCGTTGATCAAAGGATCGCCGCCCTCGCCGCCGCCGCCGCCGCAGCGATTCATGGTTGCTATAACCTTTTCCATTTGGCGATTACTTTCGTTCTGTCGATCTGTCATGTCTTGGAGCTTTCTTTCGAGATCGGTATATGCTTGAATGGTTTCTCGCTGCGTCCTTATGACGATCCCCGACGGAGTGTCGGGGTGAAACGCGCAAGCTATAGTGTGAGCGCTCATTTCGCCGCGAACAGCGCGTATCGGGCAGCCCACGTCCTGGTACGGACACCTAATCTCGGCGCCGTCGCATTCGAGGCTCCGGTGAGAATCCAGTTGGGACCGTTGAATCAGCTGCCAGCAACCCTGGCATCGCGTCTTGGCCCTAGAGCACGAGAGAAGGTGGACGTCGTTGTCTGCCTCTTCAATCTTTGCGTCGCAGTGGGTGCATTCGATCTCCCGATGGGGGCACTCCTCATCTTTGGGCTTATTCCGCAGCTTCTTGTCGCAGTTGGTATCTGGACAGCACAGCTCTCGGTATCGGCATTCGGTTGTCGCATGGCTCTCCGCGGCCTCGCGCCTCACTTCCTTGTTGCACCCCCGGCCGTGATATGGACACTTGACCATCAGACCGTTCAACTGCGTGCGAATCAGCCTCGCCGCGCTGAAGCAGTCTAGCCAAGAGAGAAGATCTCTATCGATGGGACAGGCGGTCCCTGACGGGCTGGAGGCTATGCTTCGGCGCAAGCATCGGTAGCAGAAGGTATGGTCGCAAGGCGTCGTTACGGGGTCGACGAGCGGATCGTGGCAGATGGGGCACAAGAGGTTCGGATCGGGGTCGGTGACGTACGTGAGGCTGTACATGTCGAAGATGGAGCTGCCTCCATATCGCTTCGGGATGTCGAGGGACGAGGCGTGCGGAGGCAACAGGGGACCTGAACGTCGATCCGAACTTCCACCTGGTGCCCTGCGCATTAGCAGTTCCGGCGAATTCGCGATGGCCCTCGCCAGGGCAGCCTGTCTCACCCGCCCGTGGACCTCTGGCGCGATGAAGACGGCGTCCGGGGACGGCGGTCGAACGAGGCTCGTGACGAGATCGGGGGTCGCAGACGTGCGCCTCAGGTTCCGACGAGCGAAGCGTCTCGCTGCGGCTGGGCTCATGCGCACCCCTTCATCGCTGGACTCGGAGGCCGATTCGCGCGACACAACGACGCTCGTGGGCCGCAGCGTCGGTTGGATGTTCGGCGCGACTGCGACGTCGCCATCCCCGGTGGCGCCAGGTGCCGCGGCTTGGCTTTCCGACATGCTCTTCGCTGTCTGTCCTCAGAGGCAGGTTGATTCGGGCGAGCGGTATCGCAGAGTACAGGGCCGCATGAATCTGACAATCAGTGCGACCCGTGGCAGAAATGCGTGTCGGTGAGGAGGTTTCTGGCGGAGGAAAGGATGGCGGTTGCCGATCGGAACTGAAGATGCCCGCAGCCGAGGGGTCTGAGTCCACTCTAGTCTAGGGCCCAATATCCCGATTCCGAAATTCCCGACAGCAACTTGCTCCGAATATCGGTAGAGGTAGTCGTGATTTCTCTTCAATTTCTTTTTCATTTGAATACCAGAGATTGTTGCTTTATTCCCTTTCCGCGTTGATTTAACTTGGTACTTTTGTCGGGCCGCATCTGAAGCATGAATGCTACGTATGATGTCTCGATGCGGCTCTCTCTGGGCGCATACATGCACAGAACGTGCCACAGGCTCGACGGGTCTTCTACACAGTTGCCCAATGCCACTTCCACGACAGACGGGCATGGAGGTCAAGGCAATTATGGCGAAAGCTCAAGATAGTAAGCCAAGTTTGCGCAGGAGATGGAACTGAGATCTTCTGTAAGTGCATGTCCTCCGTATTTTGGAGGAGATGTCGAGGTCTTCCCCGGATTTCGGCTCCGCGCTGCACCTGCTGGGGTCCCCACGGCCGCCACGCCCATTGGACTCTGCCGTGTCTCAATTACAAACTCGGAAAAACAAGTCCATGCTCAGTACGACCAAAGGCCAGCAGTTATTTCAGATACCTCTCTGCTCATGTCCTTGCCAGATGCGACTATCGCTTGCAAGTGCAGCAGCACCCCCCCCAGGTTAATCCCATAATATCCCAGCGACGCTATTGGCCATGTGGCCCTGGAACGTGCCCGTACGCGCGACTCGCCAATCGACTTCCATGTTCTCCAGCAGCTTTCACATGTCAGCCAGACGTCAGCGCATCCCATCCCCAAAACGTCAGCGCCAGTCACGAGGGAGGCCCAGCGAACCCCCTTCACAAGCCGAGACCCAAAAACCCCATGGCATGTGCGGCCCGCTGCTGGAAAACACTTGTCGCCGACGGGGCTCTCTTCTGGCCATGATCCGTCCTTGTCTACCTACATCCCGCCCTTTGTCGGGCGATCACCGCGTGCCGTGACCCCAGAGTCCCGGGCCCCCCGGCTGTCCACTGTGCCGCCACCTCCGGTATGTTACCCCCGGCGCCACGGATGCACCTCTGCAGCCCTATTTCGGGCTGTGGTGGTTGGCCTTCGTGGTCTGAGCATCGGACGGGTTGCTGACGGCTGAGTCGTAGGAGATCCCAGACATGGTGTATTATCCGTCTCGGCCCTCTAACACGACGCCCTCCTACAACCGCAACAGGGAACCGCAACATCAACTCGACAGCCATAGACTAAGCGGCATTGCGTTTGCCATTTCGTTGCCAGCATGATAGACCACGTCCTCGGACGCCCGTCGTCCAAGTCTCGGCGCCTGCAGGTCCTGGCCGTATTATCGTTCTGGTCCTTTTACTTGTACAGGTAGGCCAGGTCAAGTCCGACCGACCTCCGTCTCACCATCTTCTAACCGCGCAGCAGAGGCGACAAGCATGGCCCCCCAGGCGCCAAGTTGCTCTCGAGAATCTTCTCCAGGCGCCTCACCGCGTGGCAGACCTTCCTCATGACCATGATGTACCTCTACGCCTCCCGCAACTTCAGCGCCCTCGTCGGCCTCGCCAGCCCGGAGCCCATGGCCAACATGTACGACACGACCTACTTCCGCGCGACCTGGGTCCTGACGGCGCTGGACGCCGGCTTCTGGACCGCCATGAAGATCCGCGCCAAGTGGCTGCGCGACATCGCGAGCATCGCCTTCTCGCTCTTCTACCTCGTCGCGGCCGAGCGCGCCGACGAAAAGGTGCGCAAGGTCCGGGGCATGGTCACCGTCGAGCACCTGCGCGTCTCGTGGAACAAGGGCACCACGCCGTACCTCGGCTTCCTGCAGCGCCTCCTGCGCCCGCGCTTCACGCGCTGGCCACCGCGGCAGATCCGGATCCCGCGGCCGTCCAACAGCGACTACAAGGAGCCCGTGGCCGCGTGGCTGTACTACGACGGGCCGGTCGCGGACCTGGAGCACCACAGCCGCGTCATCCTGGACATCCCCGGCGGCGGGTTCGTGGCCATGGACCCGCGGTGCAACGACGACAAGCTGTTTGCCTGGGCGTCCAAGTCCGGGCTGCCCATCCTCAGCATCGACTACAAGAAGGCGCCCGAGTTCCCGTACCCGTACGCCCTGAACGAGTGCTTCGACGTCTACGCCACGCTGGTCAAGACCAAGGGCCGCTGCCTGGGCATGTCGGGCAAGGAGCTGCCCCGGGTCATCATCACGGGCGACAGCGCCGGCGGCAACCTCGCCGTCGCGGCGGCCCTGATGATCCTCGAGACGAGCAGCAGCGAGTTCCGGCGCTTCTCGGGACGGGGCAGCCTGCCCGCGCCCGACGGCCTCGTCTGCTTCTACCCGGCGCTGGACATGAACATCGGCAACTGGATGTCGGACGAGCAGATGTCGCTGATCCGGGACCGCAGGATGCGCAAGACGAACCGGTCCATTGTGCGGCGCAAGAGCATGCAGTACAACGAGCTGGTCGGCACGCCGCACCACTCCGACGACGAGGACGACACGCCGCTAGCGGAGGATAAGGGCATCTCCGCGACGGATGTGCCGCAGAGCCCGAACGTGTCGCAGCCCCAGTTCTCGCACTCGGGGCCGCGGACGCTCAGCCAGTCCGCAAAGGACGAGAAACGCACCGACAGCATGTCCCACCACGCCGAGCCCATGAAGACGCGCCTGGCGACCTCGTCCATGATCTCCTACTTCAACGACCGCGTCCTCACGCCCGAGATGATGCGCGCCATGATCATCCTCTACATCGGCGCGCATAACCGCCCCGACTTCACGCAGGACTACCTCCTCAGCCCCGTGCTCGCCCCCGAGGCGCTGCTCGCCAAGTTCCCCAAGACGTACTTCATGACGGGCGAGCGCGACCCCCTGGTGGACGACACGGTGGTCTTCGCGGGCCGGCTGCGGCGCGCAAAGGAGGCGGCGGCGAGGGAGAAGCGGGGCCGCACGGGGGCCGACGGCGCGTGCGACGACATCGAGGCCGCAGAGGTGATGCTCATCCCGGGCATCTCGCACGGCTTCATGCAGTTCCCGGGGATATACCCGCCCGCGTGGCGGCACTTTGAGCGCAGCGCCGTGTGGTTCGAGCAGCTCTTCATGGAGGCCGAGCAGGCCCGGACGCGCCACCTGCGGCCCGAGCAGCTCCTCTCGCCGACGGCGGCGGCCGCCAACGGGCACGCGCACCACCTCGGCGAGTCGAGCGGCGACGAGGACAAGCCGCTGGAGATTAGCATGACCAAAATGACGCGCCGGAGCAGCGCGGCGCAGACGCAGGCCCAGGCGCAGACGCAGGGCTCGCCGCCGGCGACAAACGGCGAGGGGGGGCTCGGCAACGGCAACGGCAGCGGCAGCGGCAACGGCAACGGCAACGGCAACGGCAAGAAGGGCAAGAAGATGCTGAGCAAGGACAAGAACAAGAGTCTCGTCAAGCTGAACAGCACCGACGACTTGCTGGGGCGGCGGATGCAGGGGCTGGCGAGTGGGCTGACGGGGCTGGGCGAGCAGGATTAAATTGTGTATGGACTTTTGGAAATAAAGATACGAGATATGAGATATGTCTCTTCCATTGCAGTGGTGCTGTGACACTGTACATGCAATTTGAGCCTCGTGAGGCTTCAACAGAGGCCAAAAATGGAACATGGCCAAGTATAAGAGCCGATCTGCCGTCACAGCTCATTGAGTTACCGGGGTCTCGGCGGCCTCCACTCCACTGCGGCAATGACGGCTAGCCGCTGGGGCCGGAGGTGGGATGAAGTGGGGAGGCGCATCGGTCGGGACTCCGGCACCGCGGATGGAGCTGGAGCTTGGAGCTCGTTGGACCAGCCAAAGCCAGCCTCTCTTGACCCCTCTGCCTGCGCCATCACGGATCAGCGCGCGCATTGGGGCCCAAATAGCATCGAGCGCGAGCGTGGGCCGACCGATCCGAATGCTGGGGGTGCCGAAACCTGCAAGGCCCCTTGTCGCAGCTCAACGGTGCTGGCTCTGGCGCGTGTAAGTGGTGGTCCGCTGCGTGCGTCGAGCTGGGGCTGGGATTGGGGCAGCATGAGGCGAAGCTAATGTCGAGTCCCCTTGGGCTGCGGCATCCGTGCCGCAATAGTGGGATGGGGAGACCAAGTAATTGACGGAGCTTGTCGAGCTGTTTCGTGTGCGTCGGTGACGTTGATCCGAGCTGGATCGGATCGGCTCATCATCAAGGTTCAGCCAGCTACGTTGCGAAGTACCTACATCGTATTTCAGCGACCCCTCCATCGCTGCCCCTCCATCCTCCATCCCCCATCCCCCATCCCTCTCTCCCTCTCCTCTCCCCATAACAATCCTCAACTTTTACATTGACAGAAAGGCGTGCCTCTACGCCCAGCTTCTCTTAACAATCTCCTTCATACACAACCTCCATACAATCGCCACCATGGTCCACCTCACCGCCATCCACCACGCCAACGGCAAGAGCAAGGCTTCCGAGGCCGCCCTGAAGCTCGCCGACAAGGCCCAGAGCCTGCTGCACCTCTCGAGCGACACCGACGAGTTCACTACTAGCGTCTACGGCTCGCGCTTCGCCGGCGAGGACCTTCCTAAGCTCAAGATGCCCGAGGGCCAGATGCCCCGCGAGATTGCCTACCGCATGATCAAGGACGACCTCAGCCTCGACAACAACCCCAAGCTCAAGTAAAAACACCCCGCTGCTACCTATCACAGGAACTGGGGCTAATCTTGTTGACGGTGAACAGCTTGGCCTCCTTTGTTACGACTTACATGGTTCGTCTCCCGAGTCGAAGCTCCGTCTGAGAGCTGAGCTGGAGCCGAGATCTGGCCACTAACACCAACACCCACAGGAAGAAGAGGCCGAGAAACTCATGACAGAGTCCATGTCCAAAAACTTCATCGACTACGAAGAGTACCCCCAGTCCGCCGACATCCAGAACCGCTGCGTCAACATGATCGGCGACCTCTTCCACGCCCCCAGCGGCAGCGCCATCGGCACCTCGGCCGTCGGCTCCTCCGAGGCCATCATGCTCGCCGTCCTGGCCATGAAGCGGCGCTGGAAGATGGCCCGCCAAGCCGCCGGCAAGAGCACCGAGCACCCCAACCTCATCATGTCCTCGGCCGTCCAGGTCTGCTGGGAAAAGGCCACCCGCTACTTTGAGATTGACGAGAAGTTTGTCTACTGCACCCCCGAGCGCTTCGTCATCGACCCCGACGAGATGGTGTCTCTGGTCGACGAGAATACCATTGGCTGCGTGCTGATCCTCGGCACCACGTACACGGGCGACTACGAGGATGTAAAGGCCGTCAACGACCTGCTGGTCAAGAAGAACATGGACATTCCGATCCACGTCGATGCCGCCAGCGGCGGTTTCGTCGCCCCCTTTGTCGTGCCCGACCTGCAGTGGGATTTCCGCTGCGAAAAGGTCGTCTCGATCAACGTCTCTGGCCACAAGGTACACCGATCTCCTTCAACCATGTCCCAAAGATCTGGATACTGACCTCTCGCAGTATGGCCTGGTCTACCCCGGTGTCGGCTGGATCCTCTGGCGAGCCACAGAGTACCTCCCCCAGGACCTCGTCTTCAACATCGACTACCTCGGCGCCCAGCAGTCCTCCTTCACCCTCAACTTCTCCAAGGGCGCCTCCCAGGTCATCGGCCAGTACTACCAGCTCATCCGCCTCGGCAAGCACGGCTACCGCGCCATCATGAGCAACCTGACCCGCACCGCCGACTACCTGACCGAGTCGCTCGAGGCCCTCGGCTTCGTCATCATGTCCCAGCGCTCCGGGCGCGGCCTCCCGCTCGTCGCCTTTCGCTTCCCCGGCCCTAACGAGGGCGGCAAGGAGGACAGGCAATTTGACGAGTTTGCCCTCGCGCACCACCTGCGCTCCCGCGGCTGGGTCGTGCCGGCGTACACCATGGCCCCGAACACCAACAGGCTCAAGATGCTGCGCGTCGTCGTGCGCGAGGACTTTTCACGGAGCAGGTGCGACTTGTTGATCGACGATATCAAGCTGTGCTGCGGCCTGCTCGAGCAGTCGGACCGGGAGACGGTCAAGCGACAGGAGGAATACATCAAAGCACACGTCACGGCGAGTGGACGGCACAGGCACTCCAAGAACAAGACCCATGAGTACGAGGTATACACTGTCACCAACTTGCTATCGAGAAGTTCCTTTGCTAACAAACCACCCAGAACGAACAGCACTCTCTCCAGGGCAAGACGGGCAAGACGCACGCTGCTTGCTAGAGCAACATGTAGAAGCGACAAAAAAAAATGATGAAGCAACGGATATGCCGATGCGATTAATCTTGTGACCATACTCTGAATTGAAACCAACGATGCAAAGTACACTTGGTTGAAAAAGTGACTTAGCCAAACGACGGGAACGACAGACTTGACAAGTACAGCAACAAAACATGAGCACCAACAAAGCATGAGCATCGCCACCTCCCATCCCCCCTCCCTTGTCATGTCGTGAGTGACATCTGCACCCAAGTCTCCCTAGGCTTGCCCTTGGACCTCCTGGGAATCTCAGTCTCCTTTCTCCCTAGGCCTACCCTTATTCGCACTGGGAAGCTCTGGATACTTGTCGTGCCAGGGCCAGTGCCATCCATGTCCCCAGCCCTCGGTGAACTGACCATACATGCCACGATAGTCCTGTCGCTGGCCGTCATCGTCCTCTCCGACGGTCTTGACGGGCTCCCAGGCGGCCTCCATGTACAGCTCCTCGGGGGTCTTGTCAAAGTCCCCCTTGGGCTCGTTGCGGTTTATCCTGCCGCGGTTCTTGGGGTCGTCAAATCTGGGGCCCTTGCGTCTGTTGGGGTAGATGTCGCCCCAGCGGCGGCACACCTTCTCGCCCTTCCACATGCGGCCGTACTCCTTGTTCCAGTCGCTGATCCAGACGTAGCCGGCGGAGTCGCCGCACGTCTTGTTCATGAGGGCCTCTGCGGCCTTGAACTCGGCCTCGGCGCAGGTGGCGTGTCCCAGGGAGGTGACGCGGCGCTGGCAGACGTAGGCCATGACGTTGCCGTTGAGGGCCATGCTGACGTGGCCCTCGATGAACTGGAAGGCGTCGCAGTAGTTGTAGAGGCCGAGCTTGCTGGCGCGGTAGTCGTCGGCGAGGAGCGGATAGTTGAGGGGACCGTACGGGCGGGTGTGGACGCACTGCGTCTGGGGGTTGGGCAGGGGGAGGTGCTGCTTGGAGAAGGAGTCATAGGCGACGTCCATCATGGTGCCGTTGGCGTCGTCGACGAGGAACGTGTACTCGCCGGTGCCCTGACGCTTCTCGATCGTGTGCCAGCGCTTGTTGTGGGGGGCCCAGCGGCGCATGTGGTGGCTGCCGTTTTGGTGCACGGTGATGCTGTAGTGCCCGTCGGGGAGGTTCGGGTCGACTTCGAAGCCGTCGAAGGCCGGTGATGCCGAGGCCGAGGCCGAGGCCGACGACGACGACGACGACGAACCTGGAGCTGGTGCGGCGAGGGCGAAGCTTATGATCGCTGCCGCAGCGGCGGGAGTGAGGAGCTTCATGATGAGCGTGATGAGAGTGTTGCTCAAGTGCTGATACCAGAAGCAGCTCTCTCGTGCCGAAACCCAGCCCCAAGAGGAGGAGGAGGAAGAAATAAACAGCGCCGAAGACCGGTAGGCAACGAGTCTTTATACCCGTAACCATGTAAACAAGATCAGCGACCTAGGGGAAGTGGAACTCAAACCTTTGCAGTCATTCGGGCAACCAGGCAACACGAACGCCTCCGAAAAGCTTGTCAGCCAAGATCACGAATCACCTCGCAGATGGCAGAACACTAAAGACCAAAAAAGGGAGGCCAGGGATAAAGACGGGCATAGAATAAAATAGAATCCAGAATTCGACGGTCGAATAGTCGATTCATTGGCTGCCGTGTAGAGGCCATCGTGATGGACCTCGTGCCTGATCTATATGTGCTCTTAAAAATTTGAACCCAAAAAGTATGATCCCGGCGGAAAACGCCACAAACAACACACAACTACACCCGCGTAGCCGCAATCGCCTCTTCCAGAATGTCCAGGCCCTGGTTAATCTCGTCTTCCGTAATGGTCAGGCTCGGCACGAACCGCAGCGTGTTGGTTCCAGCCGTGATGATGAGCAGGCCCCTCTCCCGAGCGGCCTTGAGGATGTCGCTCGGGTCCTCGGTCAGCTGCAGGCCCAGGATCAGGCCCCTGCCGCGCGTCTCGGCGACGAGGTCCGGGAAGCGGGTCTGCATCTTCTTGAAGCGGTCCTGGAAAACCACGGACTTGGCCAGGACGTCCTTCTTGAGCTGGGGCTCGGACAGGCGCGAGACCATGTAGTGCGCGAGGCGGCACGCCAGCGGGTTGCCGCCAAACGTCGTGCCGTGGTCGCCGACCTTGATCTTCTCGCTGACGTGCTTGTTGACCAGCACAGCGCCGATGGGGAACCCGTTGCCCAGGGCCTTGGCCGTGGTGAGGATATCGGGATGGGCCTCCTTGGGAAGGTTTCCGTGCGCCCAGAAGGTGCCGGTTCGGGACAGACCGCACTGGATCTCGTCGTATATCAGCACGGCACCGACCTCTCGGCACCGCTTGGCCAGGGCGACGAGAAACTCCTCGCTGGCAGTCTGCACACCTCCCTCTCCCTGGATGGGTTCAATGATGACGCCGCACGTCTTGTCCGTCACCAGGTCGTTGATGGCGGCGACGTCGTTGTACGTGCCCAGCTTGAACCCGGGGACCATGGGCGAGAAGGGCTTCTGGTACTTGGGGTTGTGCGTCGCCGAGAGGCTGCCCATGGTGCGGCCGTGGAAGGCGTTGTTAAAGGACACAAACTCGTACTTTTCGCCCGAGGGATCGACGACCTTGCCGACTTTTCGCGCAAACTTGATGGCGGCCTCGTTGGCCTCGGAGCCCGAGTTGCACACAAAGACGGAGTTGGCGTCGTGCATACACCCCGACTCAACGGTCTTGTCGACGAGCAGTTTCGACAGTGCTCCCGTCCAGGGATTGTAGTATAGGTTCGAAGCGTGGACAAGCGTCTTGGCCTGCGATAATGTGGTTAGCCACATGCCGACTGCTTGAGTGAGTCAATTGGATGTCAAGTGCGCACCTGGTCGGCAAGGATCCTCGTAAACTCCGGGTCACAGTGCCCCAGGGCAGTGACGGCGATGCCAGCCGTAAAGTCGAGGTACTTGCGGTTCTCGACGTCCCAGAGCCACGAGCCCTCGCCTTGGACGAAGACGGGCGGCGGTCGGGCGTACGTGGCTACCATGTACGGCGCATGCTCGTTGACGAGAGCAGCGCTCGGGGAGTCCACCTTGGGATCGGGATTCGGCAGCGCAGCGTCTCTCTATTGCAGCATCTCCAGTCAGAAGCGTCCATGTATCGTGAACCGTGGCACCTGACTCACCTTGATCGTCTGCTGCACGCTGTCTGCCAGGCTCGAGGCAAAGCGCCGCCGCGAGACCCGCGGGGCCCCAGATGTCCAGGACCCGGCCAGGGCGGCCAATTGGCGTCGGAGAGGGAGTTTCAGAGCCATTTCTCCCAATTGCCTGCTGTACGGGGCCTGTAGAAGTCGCAGTGTAGCATCGACGAGGAGGGGCTCGAGATGGGGATGGGAAGGGCGTCGACATTTATTGCGGGAGTCTTATCGATAAAGCTCCGGTACCGCTATGCGCTGTCCTGTCATTCATGCGTGCGCTTTGTCACAAATCCGCGCATCTCTACCTGTGTCTTGGCAATGGACCATCAGAGTAATAAACTTGCCTATTTAATCCTGGTGAAGTGACTCAAGTCTCGGAATCCGCAAGGCGTATGTACGAAGTATATGTCGCTTGCTGATCAAGTCGACTCAGCCAAGTCCACGCTGACTGAGCCATGCACGGATGCCTACTCCGTAGTATGGATTGTGAGCCCGACGCCGGCCACACCATTGCTGTACCGGCGACAGACGGGAGGTGGGGTCGAACAAGTGGGCCCTCGGCAGACTGGCTACGGCAGACTTGGCCGAAAGCATCCCGACTCCTGATTCCACGCAAGATGTTGCAAACGATGCAGCTCGACCAACCCTTGCTCGAGGATGGGAGCTTGTGTAACCTGGGTATGGTGTGGTATACGTGCTTCAAATTGAGCTCTCCGGAATACTGAAGAGTCTGCTGCTGTGCTCACAGCCAGTGGCTGTTGCGTAGAGCATCAACAGAACCGGGATATATAACCAGACCTGGTTATTCATATCAACCAAGGGCATTTACTGCTCTCTTCGGGAATGCCATCGACTCAAGTTGCGTGACTGCGTATAGACCCACCACCAACAGGTTCCCATCTCGGAGAAGCCAGTCTGTGATCATGTTGAGATGGGTGAGCCCAATCCTGCAATCGAATAGAGGTAAGTCCGTCCTCGGTTACTGTGAGCATATAAAGCATACAATGCAACAATCAGGTTAGCAAAAGACTCAATAGCAGATTGAATTCATAGTCTCTGTCGTTACTGACAAGACTGAAAGCGTTGCAGCCCCGCGTGGTTCAGGGGTCCGCTCCTAGCTTCTGTGGTTTCTGGCGGTAGGCGCCAAAGCCGGAGTTTGAGACAAGAATATATTCCGCTCCTTCGGCCCGTCTACGAGTACTTCTGGGCTGGGGCATGCGCAAATTGAATGGTCGCCAACCCATCACACTGACGGCCGCGCAATATTTTCCGTCTGCCTCAATTTCACGCGAATCGGAACATTTTCACTCAAGACGAGACCATATCCGAGGATTGATCAGCTGATAGAGAGGCTGTACTACTCTATCAGGCCATCACGACTGAGCGAGACCAGGGATATCGGGAAACACAAATGGCCTCCTTTACTGATCTGCCATTGGAGATACGGACTCATATATGGGCGTTAACGGTCGAAGCTCGGATCGTTCCCGTGCGTGTCAAGCTTGAGTGAGTCCAGGGTCTCCGGCACATCCAAAACCGTCGTCCCGCATCTGATCTCCTCGACACCGGTGCCCAAGATTCTACACATCTGCCGGGAAAGCCGTTCCCAAAACTTCTACGAGAAGTTTTTCTTATCTACAGAAACAGAAAAGGCTTATGTCTGGGTCAACCTCGATATCGATATCATCGATATTGGAAACCATTATAATTACGACGACTTTAAAGACTGTGGACGCCGTATTCGACGACTCAAATTCGAGGCGGATAATCTTTGCGAAGTTTAGTATCACAGTCGTGCTCCAAACTTGATCGTTTTCCGTAATCTACTGCAGTGCTTTGTGCTTGCTATAGATGGCTGGGAATCGTGGGAGGACGCATATCATGAACATGATTGGGTGGAAGATTTACGACGGCGTCTTTGACGCCGGATCGAAGGAGCTTGTTGCTAGCGACGTGTTTAGCGGCAAGGCAGTTCTCGACACCACGTTTGAGGATGTCATCATGGAGGCCGATATCACTCTCCCCGAGTCTAGCAGCGGCAACGGCGGCTTTACCTATATTCCGAGCCGCTAACCTGGGCACTGGTCCCGATGCTTGCAACGGCTACTATGCCGGAATTGGGACTAATGGCATCGTGACTCTTGGTCAAGCCAACGGCTCTTGGAAAGAGCTCAGTACTGCGGCCATGGATATCCGCGCTGGCCAGAAGTATCATATGAAGATCCGAGCAATTGGCGACTCGCTTGATGGCTTTGTGAATGATATTGGTATGCCGAAGATAAGTATCAAGGAAGGGAGTTTTAAGAGAGGTGTGACAGGCGTGCGAGTTTTCCGCACGGGGGCAAAAGTGGACAACTACAGGGTGCAGAAGAGGTGATAGACAATCAGACAACCCTTGCCAAAATGCAAGGCCATTAGGGGAAAATAGTTGAACATTTACCGTTCCGGCTTTGTTCATAATAATTATTTCACGTACCGAAGCGTGTAGAAAGAACCAGAGAATGTGGGTTGGACGTTGTTCATGCTTGACGCGCCAGTTCGGTCAGGCTCTCTTAGATTTACACTACACACAACACCACGCTCCGCATGAGAAGTTTGCAAATCATCTCTCCCCTCGGCGAATGGCCACAACCACTTCTTTCCACTGATCACCTTCACCATGCAGCCCTTGCACACCTGGCGGACCCTGCTCACCACGGGGGCCTTGGCTGCCGGGGGGGCCTAAGGAACCCGGGGGATCTTGTATTCCAGAGAGGCCGGGATCTCCTCGACATCCGTGGTCTCCCGGGGGTCCCGTTGGTGCAACGACTTGCCCGAGAACGGACGTAGTCACCTTCAACTGCTCAACACCCAAGACGCCGTCAACAAGAGGCATTGCACACGCCAAATTTCGGACAGTCTTGAAGGTTCGCGACCCGTAAAGCGCCTACGAGGTCTTCGCTGGTGCTTGACAGGTCCAACAGGCGTACCTATGCATCGTGGGTGTGACTGGAGAGATAGTGTATCGTAAAGCCGGGCGGGATCGAGAGGAGCTTTGACCGGGTAAGAATTGCGCCTTGGCAATCCGCCCGTCTCCATGGCTGCTGAACATCATGAAGAGTTGAAGAGGCAGTCCAGGCTGATATTAATAGGCTCCGTCCTCATCCCAGGATCAGCAAGTACACCATAGGAAGCTGCGCAGGGGAGATAACTAGGTATTAGTCCGTATGTACATCCACAATGCGCCACAGCCGCCCGTTGCGTGCTAAGCAAACTGGAATAACATGCATGGATAAAATGCAGACACTCATTTCCCCTATTACTGTACGAAGTAGCTGTATGTCTGTACATTCGATACGGATCTTAGTATGCAACCAGAACGCCATGAAATCCGAGCCCTCGAGCCTGGCTCCCTTGTTTGTTGCCGCCCATCTCCAGTCCCTCAACTCCACGCAGCCGCCTAGACCGCGCTGTACCCGCCCCGGCTACCCGTCCCCTGAACCGAGTTGAGGACTCGCCTCACCCAGTCCTTCAGCAGGTACGGGACGTCGCGGATGGTGTCGCCGTGGGGGAGCAGGTCCCAGCCCCGGGCCCCGTACCGGTTGTAGTTGAGCCAGGACCCGAAAATCAGATACGCGGCGATGCCCAGGAAGACGCTACATTCCCGTCAGCAAAATGCTTATGTGCGCACGCATGGGTGGCATGGTCGACTCACATGATGACAAACCAGGTGAAGAATCCCCAATGGCTGCTGGTGTTGCCGCCCTCATCCTCGCCGTCGTTGGGGTCCCGCTTCTCGCATGCGTATTTGGTGTGCCAAGTCAGGCGCAGGACATCGACATCCTTTTCCATCTGGTAGCTCTCCCACACAAGGGCGGCGTCCTTGTTCTTCAACTGGTGCTCGATGCTCGACTTTTCCTTGCCATCATCGCCGCCGTCATCGCCGCCCTTGTTGTCGTCGCCCTTCTTGTCATCATCCTTCTTGTCGTCGCCCTTCTTATCGTCGCCCTTCTTATCCTCGTCCTTGCCGTCGTCGCTCTTGTCCTCGGCCTGACGTCGTAGCTTCGTATCCTTCTCGTACTTGTCCTCCGCCTCCCACTCGCCCTCGTCTCCCTTCCTCTCCGGGTCACAGAGGAACTCGATGATGGCCCTCTGCTCACGGCGGTCCTTGACAGCGCCGTCCAGGGGATGCTTGCCGCCCTTCAGCACCAGCCGCAAGCCTTCCTTCTGGGAATCGCTGTTGGAGTCGCTCGTCTTGAGCCGTGTAGCCTCGTATTCGAACTGCGATCCGCCGACGTTTTCCAGCGATCCCGCTATGGCCACAACCTCATCTATCGTGTCCGTCTCTCCTTTCAGGAGGCGCGTGATGGCACACACTGGCGCACGGTTAGCCCAGGCCGCCAGATCCCACCAGGTCGACGACCAGGGTGCTTACCTCTAGTTCCGTTCGGGCATTCCTCCGTCTTCTTGCCTTTCCCGCTCTTCTTCAACGGCTTGCAAATGTCCAGGGTATAGGTCGTGTTGTGGTGAGCGTCGGGAATCGATTCGTATCGTGACGTAACAACCGAGTGCGGACCTCCGAGCTTCGAGAGATCGAAACTGTGGTCATCGATCCGGATATTTTCGCAATTCAGCTGCGCCCAGCTCGGCAGCGGCGCGAGGAGGAGGGAGAGGGCGAATGCCGATAATTGTGGCGGATACATCGGAGAGGCAAAGGGTCGTGAACGAAGCGATAGTTGGGCGGGAAGGGAGCGGGCAGTGCAGGGATCAAGAGAAGCAAAGAAAAACTACAACGAAATGGCTTCGAAGCTGGCGCAGGTATGAAAGAGCGGCTGCAAACAAGTCGATGGACGCTCCGTGATGAACTGGTCACGTTTGAGCTATTTGGGAGAGCATGTGCCTCTTGTTTCGATCTTGGACGTGATCAGCTTCCCTCCTCGGCGGTTGTGTCATGGCCCACCAGTTGTGGAGACCCACTCACGTGACTTCTCCAAGCCCGCTGGATGCGGATGCCTCTCATCACACAAACCACTCAAGCATCGTCATAACTACCTACGGACTACACATCACTTTGTTACGCGGCAGTATTAAAATAGTCATACTTTCTACAAAGTACAGAACGCTGCGTGCGTAGTGTAGTGTACACAAGACAGCCAGCATCACACCGACCAACGCCACGCCGGACCGAATCCATTTTTGCTCCAAGTCTCAGAAATCCAGATGCCCGTCAACTAGAAACCATTGCGTCGAACCAGTCCCTGGGGTATTAAAAAAAAAGCATCCTGACCAATGAGCCCGGTGCATGACATCGGCTTCCTCCCAAACTCCGAAGCCCCCTGCCAACTCGACGGTTTTTGCCTCCACCGTTGCCTTGTCGTTGGGGAAATCGCTCTTCGTCGCTCTCTAGAGTCATCTAGAGTCATTAAAAGGCCACAGCGGCATCCTACATCCCCTGATGCCCCATCATGCCGCCCATCCCCTGCATCGCAGCCTGTTGCTGCTGCTGTATCATCATCTGTTGCTGCGCCCGCCTCTGTGCCATGGTCTGCTGAAGCATCTGTTGTGCCTGAGCATACGAAGTCTGCTTCATCTTGTCGATGGCCTCCTGAGGAATATTCTCTGGTCCGCCAAACTTGGCAATCGCACCTTGCATCAGTCTCGCGTATATCTGGCGGGCATTGTTCTGCATCTGGGCCTGGATAGGATTGGCTCCCATTGGCTGAGGCTGGCCCTGCTGAGGCTGGTGTTGAGGCTGGTGTTGTTGCTGTTGCAGTTGCTGCTGCTGCTGTTGTTGTTGCTGCTGCTGTTGCTGCTGCGCTTGCTGTTGCTGCTGTTGCATTTGCATCGCAGCAAGGGCCTGCATGTTCGCATTGTTGCCATTCATCATTTGGCCGCTGACCTGCCTCTGCATGGGATTGCCCATATGTCCCATCCGCGCCATCTGCTGCAGCTGAGCCTGCATCTGAGGGCTCATCTGGCGGAGCTGGTTTCCTTGCATATTCTGCAGCTGTTGTGCATACTGGGCAAACTGCTGCTGTTGCTGAGGTGTCATCATGCCGCCTTGCTGCTGCTGCTGAGGTGTCATCATGCCGCCTTGCTGCTGCTGCTGCTGCTGCATCATCTGCCGCTGCATCATTTGCATCATCTGCTGCTGCTGCTGGGGCGACATGGCCTGTCCGTTCATGGCGACGTTGGCGCCACCGTTCTGCATCGCAGCCATCTGCTGCTGCTGCGCAATTGCGCGTTGCTGTGCTGCCATCTGGGCAATGACTTGCGGGTTGTGCTGGTTCATGCCCTGGCCGTTCATCATCATGGCCTGAGCCTGACCCATCTGGGAGTTCTGAGCCATCATGTTCGGGGGTGGGCTAGCCTGGGTCATGCGAGGCGTTGCGGCCATGGCTGGCCTATTGATAGGCGTGCCATGAGCCATGTTCGGAGTCGAGTGAGGCATGCGAGGAGTGTTCGAGGGGTGACTTTGTTGACTGCCCCTGGCCGACATATTGTGTGCCATGGGGACAGACATTTGTGCGTTCTGAACGACAGAGGGTGGCCGAGGAGGGCTTGTTGCCATGTTGGAGTTGGTCTGCTGCATCGGAACGCTTCCGACCATAGGTGAAGACATGTTCTGTGGTGTCCCTTGTCGAATGACTGGAGAAGAGGCGGGAGCTTGAGACATTTGAGCCTGGAACCGAGGCTGCGGCTGGCCCTGCATGCCGTTTGGCATCGCGTTCTGACCGGCACCGGCGACGCCGTTGGGCATGCCACTGGGCATGGTCCCACTCTGAGTGGGATGCCCATGCTGCGTCTGGCCCATGTTTTGTGCAAGGTTGTTCTGGGCGGCATTGTTCGAGGCCGCGCGCGCCGCCATGGCCTGCCGTTGAGCCTCTGCTTGCCGCATCTGGTTCAGCTCTCTGGCAGCAACAGCTTCTCGCCTGGCCTTCTCCGCCTCGGCTTGCTGTCTCTGGAGCGCTTCCTGTTGTCGCTGGAGCTGAACTCGCCTGTCATTCTCCTGCTGCTTGATGCGCTCCTGTTCCTTCTTCTCGGCCTGCTCCCTTCTGATATCGTCGATCACCTTAAATCGCTCGAATCTGGGTTCAAAGGTGGCAGCGCCAGTCTGGGCATCCCCGTCTGCTCCACCCGCGCCCTGGGTGCCCGTGGCGTTGGAAGACAGCCGATCGTCCAGGGCGAGCATGTACCGCTCCTGGTCAGCAGCGGCGGCTTCGTCAGCGGCCATCTCTGCGATCGTCCTCTTTCTCGTCTTTGGCTGCGGTGGCGGCTCAGAGTGGTGGGGATGGGACATCGCTTCTAACAGAGCAATGGTCTCCTCGGCGTTCCTGGTCGGCTCCAGGAAGAGCGGCGCAGTGGTGGCGAGCAAGATCTCCCCCTCGGCAGCATAAACATTGCTCCCATCCAGCTCCATTTTTTCCTTCTTTACGCGTTTCCCAGGAGGTGGCATATTCGCCACCGTCGGTGTCGAAGGCACCTGCGTCAATGGTGTCGAGGGCGGGACACCTGCATCGGTGCTCCCGCGCCCATCGCCGAAGCCCCTGGGCGTTGTGGCTTTTATTCGCAGATCGGCGTGCAAGCTTTCCGGCGTAGGATGCAGAACGACCGTGAACACCTTTGGCTTCCTACCCTTTGAGGCATCCGTGGGAAGACTCGGAGCTGGCATGTCTTGCCTGTCCTTGTCACCAGCCTTCTTCTCCTTCAAGTCCATTTCCTCCTTGGCAATTCCATCGGCAGTATTCTGTCCCTCTTTTGGAAAGGGGACGTAGGGCGATGGTGTCAGACATTGGTTGTAGTTGTGGATGGAGGACGCAACCACGGTACTCGATGCAGACGACGCCTTGGCCACATCCTTAGCCTGGGCTGACGACTTGTGATCATGAACCTGCACGATGAGACGACCATCGTAAAAAGGCACGTTGGCTTGGTTAAAGTGTTCCAAGAGATCGTGAGGAACCGTGCGGGTTTTGAGGTGCTCGAGAAACAGTCGCATGGGTGACTTGTACGGAAACATGCCCTCTTGATTCTGGAATCGGAAATGCGTCGGGTGCAGTTGGACGACCAGCGACGGAGGCCGTCCTGCAAACTTTTTCAGGATATATGCATCAGTAACGACTGTTCCCTCTGTTAGTCTCTTATCCGCGGCAGCGATGCGCCTGTCGCACCAGGGCGGAACGAGAACGACATACCATATGGTGGAGGCTGTGTGCCGTGGGCAGCCATATCCCCAGACAGCGACGCCGAACGCATGCCTGCACTGTTCCTCGAGTTCCTGCCCAGCGCGGCCTGGGAGGATGCTTCGCGGCGCGCTCGGTTGACGGGCCGCACGGTCGAGGCGGTGATGGTGCGGTCGCTCGCAGAGTTGGGAGTCTGCTTCGCGCTCGGCGGCGGCTTCTTGGCCGACAAGGAGGGCGATGGCGACGAGGCGGACGATGCGATGCCGTTGGTCTGGATTCCAGGCGGCACTGGGCGCTTGGCCTTGGCCGCGCCATTCTGCTGGACGACGGGGCTGGCCGGCGGCGCCATCCTGGCTGCTACTGCTGCTGCTGCTGCTTCTCTCCCGCCGCTCGTACCGCTGAGTCGGGGCGTGCGCGTTGGATTGCACCCCAGGACGCGACCATCGATACCGTGGCGCGGCGGTCGTTGGGTGTTGCTGCGGTGGGATCAAGTGATGATGCCGGATGCCGAGTCGTCGCACCGCGCTAGTGGGCTGCGGAGAGCGTGGCGGTGGTGTAGTAAGTAGAGTTTGGCCCGGGAAGGGCGAGCCCGAGCAGGGCGGCGGAGATGAAAATGGCTGGAAATGACCCCCGGGCTGATGGGCGAGAGAACGATCGATTGCCCAGAGTGCAAAGATGAAACGATGAAGAAGTTGACTTTGGAAAGTCGGGTTGCTCCAGCGAGGTCAGCAGTTCACGGACGTCGTCCTGCTGATACGCATGGGTCGCTGCTGGGTGCGTGGGACAGTCACGTGACGGCCATTTATGCTCCATGAGAATACGAAGTACGCAGACGTCAATAGAACGAACAGACCATGAGCTCTCCCAAGCCACCTCAACTATCGAATGCAGGGGCCAGGTGGCAAAAATCTGCGTCTGTTGGTGGAAAGTCTACGAGTACAGGCCAAACCTCCGTGCTGTTTATACCGCACCGATCGATGGCCCCCTACGTAGCCACCGTCGCCAAGCGCTCGGAGAGTTGCTGATTCCCTTCTGGGCATATCGTACAATGCAAGGGGGGGTCGTGATGAGAACTGACTCGTCCATATATCATATCTCAGCTGCTATATACACATACATACGTAACATTGCCCTAGTATCTTCAAGCCTATCTCGGCGAACAAGGCCCGCACTTCAGTTCAATCATTCCCGTCCCTGGACCCGGCGGACCCAATCGTCGTGCACGCGCATTCCATCCACCACCACCACGCCACGTCCGCGGCCGACCCGTTCGGGCTTCTGCCACCACTTCTCAACCTTGCTGCTCTTCTCCGCTTCAGATTCGCTGTCCGCAAGGCCGCCGGACCCGCTCTCGGCTCCAACGACCAGGATGATGTCGTGTCGCAGCCAGGTCTGGATGTTGGTGATGATGCTGCCATTTTCGCCGCCCAGAGACTCCTGGAGATAGATGACTTCTGGCTGAACGTGGCGGAGAATGTGAACATGGCCGTTGGGCGTGGTGAATGGGAGAATCATGGCTTCCTTGTCCACGAGGTTAAGCGCCTGCGAATACACTGCGTTGAATGCCGCGCTGTTTGTCGTTGAGGCCATGCTAGCAGCGGTCAGCGCGGGATCAGGACAGACAAGAGACCAAGAAAACTTACAGAGGGCTCTTCGACTCCTCGACGGGAGTTTGCGCTTGATCGTGGCCAATGTTAGAAAATGACGAGCTCAGCGAAGGAGGCGGAAGGTTACTGGTAGTAGTATCCAACGCAGTCTCCTTCAGATCTGGAGCGTAGATCAAGATGTACAGCTTGATCTTGGAGAAGTCGTTGTGCCGCGGGATGTGAGACAATATGGACTACTCGACCGTCAGCGGTTGAAGATTGGACTACATGGTATGTGCCACTTACAGCGAGTTCGTGGGACCCATCGTCGTCTGCCTCGGAAATGGGAGTATCCGCAGAGACCACAACCGCGACGGTCCTCCGTCGGGTGCCCGGTGCTAGAGGGGAGCGATCCTTCTTCGCGTCCGCCTCCTCGGACCACGGGTTCTCGGCGTACGCCTTGTCCTCTTCGCGGATCGAGGCCAAGGCCTTCCCCACTACCGCGCCGGCAGCAGCGACACCGGCGGCGACAGTTTTGCCCGTGGAGTCGAAGAACTGCTGAGGGCTCGGTGTGCGCCGGAGCGCGCCAGACATCCTCGCTCCCCAGCCCGCGCCGGAAACCTCGCTCGGCGCGGGCGCTACCCCGTAGCTTTCATCGTCTCGCCGCGGTGGCTTCGCAGGCCCTCTGTCTCGCCCCGAAGCGCCGTAGGCCGGGTTGTCACCATAGTCGGCATTCTCGTAGTCCAGGCCGGGGTCGTGGTCGGCGTGGTTGTCATCCTCATCGTCCCGACGCTGGCTCCATGCCCAGGCGGCCAAGCCAGCCGTGGCAACCGTGAGCGTGACGGCGAGCGGCACCCAATGGGTCCAGACGCTGCGTCGCGAGGATCCGCGGTCGTACCGATCGTAAGGCGGCGACATTTACGCAGGGGGTTGTCGCATCGCTAGGTGGGCTGGATGATGTCAGGGGCGGCGAGCGACGCGGGAGGGTCCGGAGTCGCTGTTCTTGTTATCGCAGTTGCACAACGGAATCGCCGTCTTCGACTGCGGCGCGGAATGGACTTGGACAAGATGCTTGCTGGCCACAAGATGAGATGCAGGACGGGAGAAACAGCAGCCGGCTTGGTGTTGCAGCGACCAAAGTCCGGTGGTTGGAGGGTCAAGAGGGTGTCGTCAATGTCAACAATGGTGGAGCGCCCAACCGCCCAGCCCAGCAACGCCCAGAGAGTTATCCCGAGGCTCCATTGGTCGGGGGGAGCATTGAAGATCCGGGCCGAGGGGTTGGGAGCTGGCGCCAGGGGCGCATTTGCACACGTGAAACGTGGTTGTCCGTGTGGCTTGACGGTCTCATCAGCCACGCTCAGCCACATGTCAAGTGCCCTTCCTTGGTGAGCGTCAAACAATTCTTTGTGACTCTTCTGGCCCGTCATTGCTGCTCACGACGAGTTGATACCAACGCGCAAGACAACCGCCCGGCCTGCCAAACCTGCAATACGTTCCAAGGCAATATAATCCCGTCTCTGCGTTCCCGCTGCAAGACAAGCCCTAGGCCTTGGCCTGACACGGCCAAACCTCTCATCGCCATGCCCCACGCCGTCTCGATACCCTCGACAGGGCTTCAGGCGCTCATCCTCTGCGGGCCTGGATCGTCGTTCCCGACATTCACGTCAAACCCCGATGAGAACCCCAAGGCGCTGTTGCCGATTGCGAACCGACCCATGGTCTGGTATCCCATCGACTTTTGCCTGCGAATGGGCATCACAAGTGAGTTAACACCTCGATCTCATTCGCAGTGCCCCCCCCCCCCCCCCCCCCCCCCCCCCCC